>CM050167.1:301271342-301871342 GCA_027410445.1 Discoglossus pictus
ATGTGATATATATATATATATATATATATATATATATAAAACACACACAGTATATATATATATATATATATATATATAAAAAACACACAGTATATATATATATATATATATAAAAAACACACAGTATATATATATATATATATATATATATATATATTAAAAAAAAAACACACAGTATATGTATATATATATATACACACATATAGTTTTCTCCCCACACCTATATAGAGCTCACTCCTGTGGTCCCAGGCCCTATCATGTCCCCTCTCACCCCACATGAAGCCCTATCAGGCTCCACTCACCTGTCCAGCCCGGGCAGGCCTGTGTGTGCTCGGGGAAGGCCCGTGTATGTTCGGGGCTCGCTGTGCTCCTGGGGGGTCCGCCCGAGGCTAGGGGGATGTTATAGTGAGGCGGTGAGTGCGGCCTCCATGCCTGCCTGCTCTCCGGCTGAAGTGTGGGAGTCTGTCTCACCGACACACAGCGGCATCGCCGAAATGGGAGCAGTCACAGACAGTAAGCTGGCTGGGACAGGCCTCTCAACATGCGGGTATAGAGACACCACAGCCCTCGCGAAGCGAGCCCCTATCAGGCTTCACTCACCTGTCCAGCCCGGGCAGGCCTGTGTGTGCTCGGGGGAGGCTTTGCGAGGGCCGTCCTTGCTGGCAAGGAGCGCCTTGCCAGCAACTGCGGCCCTCGCTTCGTGAGCCGCGGCCCTCGCTTTGCCAGGGCTGCGGGCTCGCTACGCGAGACCGCAAGCGTTAGCAACGGCTCGAGAGGGCTCGCATGCTCACAGCTATATATGTGATATCTACTGATATCTCATTTCAGCTCCAAGGATATCTGACAGAGGCAGAGGTGGAGACTGAGTCTGAGGCTGAATATGAAGGAGGAGGAGCAGCAACAGCAGTAGGACAAGTCATCAGAGGAGGACCCAGGATATGAGTAGATTATAGTTGCATGCAGGCAGTAAAGGAAGTAACAAGGCCATCAGCCACCATTTTTAAAATTAACCCCACTAGCCACCCCCTCACCAGATAGACTCTCCACCTGGGACTTCTTACTGGTCACATCCACCCCCCCCCCCAATTGCTCCTCCACTACCACCTCCTCAAAGCATAGTGGATGCAGATCCACCCTACAGACCACCAACACCATCACCTGCAACTCTACAGTTCAAAGTCCCTCACCCCCAGGGTCATCATTAGAGACTACCATCGCTGAATGTATAGGGAGATGGGGAGCTACAATACACAGGTGGAGACCTTTATGGCCAGGCTGTTCCAATCAGGGAATAACCAAGATACTCTGATACAGATAAATGTGGATCTCCAGCAACAGGCTCTAGTGAGCACATCATAATTCATGTCAGAGTCCCCAAGCCCCCAACAGCCTAGCCAGCCCCCTGCATGCCTCCACCTCCATCAGTAATGCATCAACCTCCAACTCTACCTCTATCTATGCCTCCCCTGTGACTCCCACATAGGAGAGGGAATTGTTATTAGACAGAGAAGGAAATAGAGACTGCATCTCATTTAATTACTCACAAAAACTATCCTACGTGAACATCTATTGGTCAAACTTACTCATGCCTGCCCAAAGTGTAGATGAGCATGACCTATGTGAAGGTTATATAATAGCCATGTGGTTAGCCACCATCACATTGTCCATGATCGTTTTATCTGTGGACAGTATCCACTGTGGTATGGTTATGGTTAACATTTCACCAATTCCTGGTCTCTGATGAATACAGTTGAGAAGAGATGATGTAGTCTATATTTAGTATGTTTTTAATAAACCTTTGTATTTTTATTTATTTTAGGCAAATTTCCTATTCATTAAGGCAGTTCGTTCATCTGCAAGCAGTGCTACCAAATAATGTAAGTAAAATATATAGCTGTTCTATTGATGACACTCCCACAACAGAATGATCTCACATGTCATAAATAAACAAATATATCATGTTTTGAGGACCATGATTAATGTTACATTTAGTAGTGACCTAAGAACAAGAGCTACATTTTTAAATTAGGAATTGATAATTAATACAATCAATATACAATTATTTAAAGAGCAATGTTCAAAATTAAACTACTCAACTTCTTCTAGTTGCCATCCATGATATTGTCAAAGGGGAGGCAATTTATGAAGCAGGCACAAGAATCTGGCTTGAGTTAATGGTTTCCCTTGGTAACCTACATTTGCTGTTTAGGCAGCCTATTGATGATTGATTGTCCTTTTTTCTAATCAGTCACCCTTTTCTCCCTTGATGCTCTTAACAGGATTGAGACAATTAGCTCAGCTATAAGCTGATACTCTAATCTTTGAAAATTAATTTAATATCAGAAATTGCTATTATATCATTAATATAAATAATATAATTTTGTTTTTTTTAGGTTCAGTCATGTCCAACTATCCATGACTCTAGGGACCACAGCCCACCAGGCACATGTGACAGTTACTGCCCCTCAAAGACTGATCAAGCCTCAATGACCACATCTATACATCTATGTGTCTGCCATCCCCTTTCTCGACATCAAAGTCTTCTCTAGGGAATCCTGTCTTCTCATGCTATGGCCAAAATATTTGAGCTTTAACCTAATGGTCAAAACTTCCAGTGAACAATTTGGCTTGATTTCCTGTAGTATGGATTGCTTGGATCTTCTTGCTAAGGAACTCTTAGCACTTTTCTCCAACATCACAACCCAAAGACTTAATTTCTACAACGTTCAGCCTTCTTTATGGTTCAGCTCTCTCATCTGTATTTTACTACTGGGAATACCATAGTTTTAACTATGCAGATCTTTGTTCATAGTCATATATCTTTACTTTTTAATATGTTGTCCAGACTTGCCCTAGCTTCCCTCCCCAGAAGCATATGTATTTTAATTTTATGGCTGCAATTGCCATTGGAAGAGACCTTGGAACCCAGGAAAATTAAATATGGCACTACCTCCACTTCTTCTCGACCTATTTGGCAGAAACTGAGATTGCTGTTTGCCATGATCTTTTTCTTTTTAACTTTGAGCAGCACATCAGCTTTTACACTCTCTTATTCACCCCTGAAACGCTACCATGTTGTGGTGAAGGTGCTTGGGTACTTCGATGAAGCCTTGAGCTATACCATGTAGGGTCAGCCAAGATGGGCAGGCATGGCAGAGAGGTCAGACAAATCACGGTCCACTGGAGAAGGAACTGGCAACCCACTCCAGTATCCTTGCTAACAAAACTTTATGGACAGGAACTATCAGAAACAAAATGATATGGCCCTGGAAGATGAGCCCCTCAGGTCAGAAAGGGCCTACCACATTACTGAGGACGAGCAGATGTCAAGTACAAGTAACACCAGATCTAATTAAGTGGTTGGGCCAAAGCCAAAAGGACACCTAGCTGCGGATGTGTCTGAAGGGGAAAGGTAAGTCTGCTGCTGCAAAGACCAATTCAGAATAAGCACCTGGAATGTTAGTACTATGAACCAAGGCAAACTAGATGTTGTCAAGAATGAAATGACAAGGTTAAACATTAATATCCTGGGAATTGGTGAACTTAAATGGACTGGAATGGGACATTTTACATCAGACAACCACCAGAACTTCTACTGTGATCAAAATTCCCACAGAATCCCCCAACTGATTTACTCAGACAAGTAAAGTGTGTTTATTTTCATGTGTGCAGTGATTTGGTACAGGTGAGAGGGGGGTGGGGTTTGCTTGGATAACAATTGCATATAAATTTGGGCCTTGTGTCTGACTGCTTGCATCTCATTTACTCAGACAAGTAATGTGTGTTTTTTTTCCTGTGTGTAGTGATTTGGTACAGGTGAGAGGGGAGTGTTTTTTGCCTGGATTAAACTTGCATATAAATTGGGACTTTGTGTGTGACTTTTTGCAGGAGGAGGTTTAAAGAAAAGGGTCAAATTGTAGTATTTTTGTAATTTGTAATTATGAGTCAGTCCAGTGACAACCTCACTCAGTGTCCATCCTGTAACGTGTATGAACTGCTGGAACAGATGATCCAGGGTCCATACCTCTGTGAGAGGTGTGAGCATGTTGCCTCTCTGGAAGCTCAGATTAAAGAACTGGAGAGGAGGATTGCCGCACTTAGTGATATTGCTCCACTGGAAAGGGAGCTAGTGCTCACTGAGCACATTTTAGCTGGGCCTAGCAGGGAGGGTGGAGCTGGGGCTAGTGAGGATGTCCAGACAGGTAGCTGGGTTACCGTTAGAAGGTGAAGCTGGGCGAACAGGAGCAGGAGGTAGGCCAATACTGAGTTGGCAAGCACCAACAGATTTGCCAGATTGAGTGCAACTGTTGGGGATGTCCATTCAAGAATGGCAATGCCAGATAGAGCTGTTCCCTCTAACAGCTGGGAGAACAGTTCTACTGGAGGAGTGGGAGGGCAGAAAAGGCAAAGAAACAGACAGCTTTTGGTTTGGATTTGTCACCCAGATCCCAGCAATCGAACAGTTTGCTGTCTCCTGGGTGCCCGGGTCCGGCATGTTGGGGATCGGGTAGATAAATTATTGGGAGGGGCTGAAAATGAACCAGCTGTCTTGGTACATATTGGTACCAATGACAAAGTTAGTTGAAGATAGAGTGTCCTAAAGAATGATTTTATAGAATTAGGGGAAAAAGCTTAAGGGAAGGACCTCCATGGTAATATTTTCTGAGATACTACAAGTGCCACATGCTAGCCCATGGAAACAGTTGGAGCTTAGGGAAGTTAATGCGTGGCTAAAAAAGTGGTGCATTAAGGAGGGGTTTGGGTTTTTAGAGCACTGGGCTGACTTCTCACTTGGGTACAATCTCTATGGCAGGGATGGATTGCAGCTTAAACTAGGGAGCTGCTGTGCTAGGGGAAAGTATGGTAGAATGGCTGGGGGAGTTTTTAATCTAATAGGTGGAGGGAGGGACTAGATAGAAGTAATGGGGTAGTAAGTGTAGAGGTGGTAAGGAATGCATTAACTAGTCATGTGGGAGGAGATGGGGGGAGGATTAGTATAGTCAATAGGGAGGTACTGCTAAGTAATTCAAGTATAGTGGCAGGCACTCCAGAAGTACAGACTCATAACATAAGGTGTATGCTTGCTAATGCTAGATGCTTGCCAGGAAAAATAGAATAGTTAGAATTATTAGTAGAAAATGAGAAAATGGGTTTTAATAGGCATTACTGAAACATGGTGGGAATGAATTTCATGACTGGACTGTTAATCTGGATGGTTATAACCTATTTAGGAAATATAGGGGCAATGGTAAAATGGAGGAGGGATTTGTCTGTATGTTAAGCCTATAATCAGAGAAGATATTTATGCTGGAACTAGTGATAATATTAAATGTTTGTCGGTTTAGTCAAATAGTGGAGCAGCAAATTCCAAAAGAATATTGGTAGGAGCATGCTATAAACCCCCAAATATAATTGAAAGGGAAAAAATGCAATTATTATTACAGCTTGGAAATGCAGCTAAGCATGGGCAAGTTCTGATAATGGGAGATTTTAACTACCCTGAAATAAACTGGATGAGTGAAACCAGCAGTACGGGTAAAGGAAGCAGGTTTTTGAGTACACTCAGGGATCATTATCTGGCCCAGGTTATAAAAGAGCCTACTAGAAATGAAGCTATCTTGGATTTAGTCATCACAAATAATATTGATATAGTATCAAATGTTAGAATAGGGCAACTTTTGGGAAACATTGATCACAACACAGTCTCATTTGACATTGAATTAAAAAAACAAAACTGTAAGAGGCCAACAAAAACTCTGAATTTTAAAAGGGCCGATTTTAACAGTCTAAGGACAGAGAACTGACATTTAAATCCTTACTAAATATACATAATTATCACCATATACGATGTGGGAATAAAAGTAAAAGGAGTAAATTACATCCAACATGACTAACAACGATTTAAAGATCAAGATACGGAGTGAAAAACAGGCATTTTAATTCTACAAACAAGAGGGGACAGAGACTGCTTTACGTGAGCACAAGGAAATCAATAAGGCTTGCAAAAGGGCTATTAGACTGGCTAAAAAGATAATTAAAAATTAATTGCAAAGGAGAGTAAGACCATCCATAAAATATTTGTTAAGTAAATAAATGGGAAGAAGGCCAGGAAGGAAGCTTTAAGAGCATTACAATGTGAAACAGGCTATCTGACAATAAGCGACCAGGAAAAGGCAGATGAGCTTAATAGGTTCTTTTCTTCAGTATATACAAGGGAGGTACCAGTGGTTAGGACACTGCAACATAATGGGGCTACACTACCATCACTAAATAATTGGTTAACGCAGGAAGAAATCCAAAAGAGGTTGGAAAAAAGAAATGTTAATAAAGCTTCAGGTCCTGATGGAATACATCCACGGGTATTGAGGGAACTGGGTTCTGTAATAGCCAAACCATTAAATCAAAATTTTCAAGATTCACTCAACACAAGGTCTCTACCAGATGACTGGAGAAAAGCAAAGGTGATAGCTATATTTAAGAAGGGAGCAAGAGCAAATCCGGGGAATTATAGACATGTAAGCCTCCCTTCTATAGTGGGAAAGATTTTAGAAGGGTTAATAAGGGATAATATACAAGAATATGTCTATTCAAAGAGGATTATAAGTAGAAGCCAACATGGATTTATGAGGGATAGGTCATGTCAAACAAATCTAATTAGTTTCTATGAGGAGGTTAGTAGGAACTTGGATCAAGGCAACTTAGTGAATGTAGTCTTTTAGATTTTGCAAAGGCTTTTGATACAGTGCCACATAGGAGACTATTGTGCAAACTAAGGTATACAGGAATTGCAGTAAATATATGCACATGGATTGAGAGCTGGCTAAAAGACAGGAAGCAATTGGTTGTTGCAAATGGAACATACTCAGATTGGACTATTGTGGTAAGTGGGGTTCCTCAGGGCTCAGTATTAGGTCCTCTCCTTTTCAACATATTTATTAGCGACTTAGAGGAAGCACTGCAATGTATTGTCTCCATTTTTGCTGATAACACGAAGTTGTGCAAGGTAATTACATCAGAAAATGATGTACTTTCCCTCCAAAGGGATTTGCATAAATTAGAGTAATGGGCAATTAAATGGCAGATGAGATTTAATATGAATAAATGCAAAGGTTATGCATTTGGGAAGGAAAAATAACCATGCAATTTATAAACTTAATGAAACAAATCTAGGGGTATCAGATATTGAAAGGGATTTGTGAGTGCTTGTGGACAACCACCTATGTAACAGTTCTCAATGCCAAGCAGCAGCTGCAGAAGCAAACTATTAATATGTATTAAAAAGAGTATAGAAGCAAGGGAAGCAAATATAATTCTACCACTATACAAATCCCTAGTATGCCCTTGAATATGGAGTCCAATTTTGGGCACTAATTCATAAAAAGGACATTTTAGAACTGGAAAAAGTACAGAGAAGGACAACAAAACTAATAAGGAGAATGGAGGGGCTAAGTTATGAAGAAAGACTAACCATATTAAACTTATTTTCTCTAGAAAAAAGGCGTCTAAGAGGGTATATGATTACCCTATATAAATACATCCAGGGTCAGTATAAAGATTTGTCAAGGGAGCTTTTTGTGCCAAGAGGTTTTCAATTGACATAAGGACATGCTTTGAGGTTAGAAATAAAAAGATCCCACCTTAAAGAAAGAAAAGGGTTCTTCACAGTAAGGGTAGTTAATCTGTGAAATTCTCTACCAAGGGAAGTGGTGACAGTGGATTCAATAGATCAATACTCCCTATCTGGTTAATTAGATAGGGAGTATTGATCCAGGGAGAAATCCAATCACCACTATCTGTGGTCAGGAAGGATTTTTTTTTCCCTTTTGTGACAATTGGCAAAGTTTAACTTGTTTTTTTTCTGTTTGTCTTCCTTTGGATCAATTAAGAACTAATCTGCATATTGCAGATAAGAGGAGATCTTAAAAGATTGAACTTGATGGTATTTTTTTCAACCTCAATTACTATATAACTATGTAAGAAGAAATGGAGTAGCCATCCTAATCAATCATAGAGTGGCTAAAGTAGTGCTCGTTTACAACCCAATAAATGACAGAATGATTTCAATTCAAATTCAAGGCAAAACCATTTAATATCACAGTGATCCAAGTCTATGCTCCAACTACGGATGCTTAAGAGGCTGAAGTTGTCCAGTTGTACGAAGACATTCAACAAGTCATAGATAAAACACCAAGAAAAGATGTTACTATCATCATAGGAGATTGGAATGCTAAAGTAGGGAACCCAAAGACAATTCTGTCAAGATAATTCTCTGGTTGTAGCAAACACCCTCTTCCAACAGCCTCAGAGATGACTCTACACATGGACATCACCAGAAGGACAACATAGAAATCAGATTGACTATATGCTTTGCAGCCAAAGATGGAGGAGCAAAAACAAGACCTGGAGCTGACCGGGGTTTAGACCATGAGTTTCTCATTGCAAAGTTGAAAATTAAACTGAATAAAAGAGCGAAAACCATCAGACCAAGTAGATACAAAGACTATAGGAGGTGATGGAATCCCAATTGAAGTATTTAAATACGACAGGATGATGCTGTGAAAGTGTTACTTGCCTTATGCCAACACATTTGTAAAACTCAAGAATGGCCAATAGACTGTAAAATGTCACCAAGACAAACTGTTCACTAGAAGGTATGATCATGAGGCTGAAGCTCAAATATTTTGGCCTTGTCATCAGACGGCAGGATTCCCTAGAAAATACTCTGATGCTGGGAAAGATTGAAGAAACAAGAAGAAGGCAAAGACAGAGGCGGAGATGGATAGATGAGGTCACTGAAGCAATGAACATGAACTTGATTGAGCTCAGAGGGGCAGTGACTGAGAGATGCACCTGGCATGCTGTGGTCCATAGAGTCACAGGGAGACAGACGTGACTGAACGACTAAACAACAACAAATTCACCCTCATCAATAGGCCTTTTATTTCATCCTCATTTTCAGCCATCAAAGTAGAATCATCTGTGTATAAGGTTGTTGATATTTCTCCCAAAAATATTGTTGATATTTATCCCAGCAATATTAAATCCTACTGTGGATTCTTCTAGCTCAGCATGGTGTATTCTGTATTTAAGTTGAATAAATAAGGGGACAATTTCACAGCATCATCTTCTATGATTTTAAACAGTTGATCTGGTAACCCACCAAATACTGCAGCCTTGTTTTTAGCCTTAGTCTCTCTGTCTGGCTCCAACTCATTGGACAACATATTGAGACTATCGGTGCTGTTAAGGTCCTTCCTGTATAGATCTTCAATGTATTCCATCCATCTCTTCTATATTGGATCTGCTTCTGATAAATCCCTATCATTTTGTCTTTTATCACACCCACCCTGACATGAAAGTTGTTTTTGTGATTCACAATTTTCTTAAAGAGATCTTTTGACTTTCCCATTCTGTTATCTTCTTCTATCCCTTTACATCGCTCATGATAGAATGTCTCATTGTCTCTTCTTACTAGCCTCTGTAATTCTGTATCCTATCCAATTCTTTTCCTCTCTCCACTCAGTTTCTTCTTTCCTGGGCTACTTTCAAAGCCCTATTAGACAGCCAGTTTGCCCTCTTAGTTTTGTTTCTTTTGGGGATTTGTAACAAACTTCTGTCCAATGTTCTTTAGGCATTGTATCTTCTATGTCTAGTCCCTTAAATCTATTCCTTTACCTTCACTGCATATTCACAGGGGGTATTACTTACTTTGTATCTGCTTGATCTGATGATTTTACCTCTTTTCTTCAGTTTTATTCTGAACTTTGCAATAAGAAGCTCATGAGTTGAACAGAGGTCAGCTCCAGGTCCTTTTTGTTTTTGCTGACAACATGGTTACAAAGTATATAGTCAATCTGATTTCTATATTGTCCATCTGGGGATTTCCATGTGTAGAGTTGTCTCTGAGGCTGTTGAAAGTGGGTGTTTACTATGACCAGAGAATTGTCTTGACAGATTTCTACTAATCTCTGACCTTCTTCATTTAATACATCAAGGCCAAACTACTTCCCAGGATAGCAATGCCTAATCTTGTCATCTCATTTTTGACCACGTCGTTTGACTTGGTTCATAGTTCTAACTTTCCAGGTTTCTATGCTGAATTGTTCTTTGCAGCAGGTACCCCTCCAGACACATTCCATACAGGTGTCTTCTTGACTTTGTCCCAACCACTTAATTAAATTGTGGTACGCACCTTCTGAATTTCTCCCTGGAACATTTCTACTGACATGCAAATGTTTTGTGCCAAAATGACTATGATATACATATTCATTTAATAATCTGATATGTATAACTATGATTAAACTTGTTTTTGGTCATGCAAAATGTTCTACTAACTAAGGAATAATTAAAAAATATAACATCTACATTAGAATACTGCTACACATTTTTACTGTTGGGTTATAATTTTATCATTATATCTTGTCTTTGTAAACAAATGAATATTTCATTTTAATACATTAAGAATATTAACTTCTGTATGTATGTTGTACAATGTGTGTTGTACAATGAATGGACATTGATCTTCTGAACCATCAAGTTCATATTAAGTCTGGCCGGCCCTGATACCAGGGTTAGTTATGATGTACTGATATTGTTATGTAGATATTGATCAGTCTGGAAATGGATTTACTACCATGCATGGCATTAACTGTATGTTCACACTGTATCTGTTGTAATAGTCAATATTAGTACTGTAAGGACATTTTGTTATTAGGCATTATTATGTACCTAGCTCTACATTATTTTTTACTTATTTAATGCAGACACAATTTATGATATGGACATACACCTAATAATACATTCATGCTTTCCTGGAACAATGTTATTCATACCATACTCAGGGACATTGTATTCTCCCACAATTGCTGATGGCTAGTCCCTCAGCTGTGAAATAAAAAACAGTTACATTTTATACTTTCATGCACATAGAATATGTTTCTGTTAACTGTTAATTTTGGCTTCATTGTTTCTTTCTGGTATTGTTGATGCCACATGAATACCTTTTGTTTTATATTTCATGTTTTTGTCCAGAGGATAAAGCTTAGTTTAGAGTGCAGTCATACCCTGTAGCCTCTTAATGAATTGTGGTATAGTACTCAGAATCTGTTAATTTCACAAAAACAACCTTTATTCTCTTAGGACAAATAGATGTGAAAATGTGAACCTGAAATAAGTATAAAAAGGTAACAAAACAACATAAAGTGAGTAGAAGGAAGATGAAAATACAGTTCATCCAGTGTACAGTGTACAGCACTCTGATAGACTACAGCTTTTTTTTTTCAATTTGGCTCTCCCCCTGGATGGGCCCACTTCAGCCACAATACCTCATTCAGGGATGGAGAGATCCAATGCTTTTTCAGCACTGGAAATCAGAGAAAATAGAAAGTAGTTGTATAAATGAAACACAATCATTTGATAAAGTTTTTTTTTATTATAAGACTTACCTCTTATTTAGAGTCCCCTTTATAAGACCACTAACATGATTCTTTAAAGTCTTATGTGATTCCCAGGGGGACCCTAGCATTATTTAGCACTGTTTGACTGGTGTCCAAGAATGCTCACTGGGACTATGTAAGCCATATTGTTTATTGTGTGTCATGTTTTACTGCAAGCCACGTTATACTTAATATGTTATGTACAGTTATTGATGTGTGGATGGTACCAAGTCATGTTCAATAAACTATTTACTAGGGTCTCCTGAGTATGTGGGGTACAGTGTGCAAGATGTCCGGTTGAGAGGGGTTCAATACTTGCCAGGTGGGGCAGCAGGCAACAGAGAATAAATGGGATATGGGATAAGAAGGTAAGATTAAAGAGCTATTGTTCCAAAGTCAATATAAGGTTGGTATCACTTTAAGACTGGTCTGTTTAGCTTACAATTAGATGACCATGGTCAGTAGTTTCATCATTGCATGAACTGTCAAATGTGATACCATCAGGACTGAAACCCTCATCACACTGCATAGACTTCCATGAGACTTGTTAACCATTGTCCAAATATAATTAACTCAGCAAACAGAGATCAATGGAGAGTTGAGCCCAATGACCCCTATTCAGCCCTATAGCCATAGAGATCTGTGAGAGGGAAAAATTAAGAAATTAATGTAAGCCTAGATCCACCTGTAAACCATATACCCATGGTCCTGCTAGTCCAACCGTGACTGAATACATAACCGGCTAGGTACCTTCAAAGCACCCATAGTTACATAGTTAGCTTCCCCAGTGAATTGTCTCCTGAGAACCAGGAAACTTTTCCCTGAAGTAAATTGGTCTCCCAATGCCACAACCCTAAGACTCTGAGGTTTAACACTACCCACCCTAGGTGAGGCAGAGCCACCCAGAGTCTTCCCTGCTATTTTAGGTAACTTGTTCCAGAATACACGTAACTTGGTCTGGGGTGATCCAGGACCAACTAAGTAATACTTAATATTACTGCATAATCTTGTGCATAAATATGCTGTACCATCATTCCATGAACAGTTATCAGTTTAAACGTACATAACCAAAGTGTATGTTTCATTCTGAAGGAATGTAATAATTCCTATCACTGGAATTAGTAATACGGACTCTGCCTGGAACAATACTCCTAACCACTGAGAGTACCACTTATAAGCCTACTTCCTGTGATTAATGGGAATCTGTGGGATTTGATGCTGTACTGGGTTCATTGCTGCTAACAGGGAAAACAAACGAACCCCATGACCTGCTAGGTAAGATTGATTTAGGATTTTTCTTAGCCCAACTAAGCAACAGATTGTCACAATAATAAGTGCAGCACAAAAAGACAGGGTAAAGGTATTGAATTAATGCAAATGTTGGTTTATTAAATATGTTAGTATGTTTGACTTTTGACCTGCCTAATTATGCCCTTGGCCAGACTCAAATAAATATATTAGAGCATGCTTTAAAGTGGGGATAAGAAAGTGTTAAAAGAGTTATATCCCCATTTCCTATGTTTTTTATAGGAGTTATTTACCATAGTTAAAGTTTGCCACCACTTCGTTAAAAGCTTTTATAGCAAACACAGGAAGTGGATATGTTTTCAGTTTTAACTCATTTTAACTCCTCTTGTTCTGGCTTTGGCCACAATGAGTGTTGAAAATGATCAGTACCAAACAAACTTTTCCAATAAAGATTAGTGAAAATTGAAATAATCAATTTCTGAACCCCAGAAATGTAACATTTGAATTTGAATTGATGGAGCTGTTTTTAATACAAAACCTTAAAACTAAACAGACATAAATAAAAAACAGATAAAAACTGAATGTTACTGGAGACTCTGTTGTAGGGAGTTTCACTGGAAACCTATCAAGAGAAACTTGCTTCTGCCTATGTTTCAAAATGTTTCTGAAGTGAGAAGTGTTATATCTTTAAACAAGTCCACATTTCATCTTGCTTGAGCTTTGTCAGGGTGATACTTATTTTGTAATTCATTCCATTTAGAACACATTATGTGATCAGTGAAGTAAGTGCTTCCCACCTTCCTTTCTCTTCACCTGAAGAAAGTTCCTCAGCCACTATCTGTTGCTGCTCCCTTTGAAGTTTCTGCAGCTCCTCTGTGCTCCTCCACTGACTCTCTGAAGTTTTTATTACTGAACTCTAGGCCCATGGACTTGCTCAGAAACACAATGTCCTCCACTGCTGGGCTGGGTTTAACCTTAAAGCCCTTAAAGTCGCTCAGAATTACAGCTTCCTGCCACAATTTCCTCCAAACAGAGTTAATACTCTTGTAAGAGCCTGCACGTCAGGCATTATCTATCAGAGTGACCCAGTGGATGATTTTTAAATGGTCCTTCCAGAATTTTTCAGTGTCAACTCAGTATCCGAGGTCAGCTCAAAGTAGCTCTGGAAGAGGGCCTTGGTATACAGTTTTTTAAAGTTTGAGATAACCTGCTGGTCAGTAGGCTGGATTAGAGAAGCTTGGGGGGCAAGGACTTCAAAGTTATAAAATTAAAGTTCTCCAGCAAGTTGTCATCCAAGTCTTGAGGGTGAGCAGGAGCATTGTCCACTAATATCAAAGCAGTTCTTTTTCCCACAAATATTTTTTACACTGGGGCCAAACACACTGTTTATCCACTGACTATCTCAGTCTTTCTAATTCACTATCCTGGGACACAGGAGGGAAATCCTCAAATCCAGTACGGCTCTCTAGAACCCATTCCTACCTACCTCTGCCTTATAGGATAGCAAAGCAATTGAAAAATCCTGCAAAAGTTTTCTAACATTTCATGCCTTACTAACTTACTGGAGAGACAGGATGCGGGACGGGGTCTTGACTCATATGGCAAGTTTGATAAGTGCAGAGCAAGTATCGAGTGTTGAAGCATTTTTCGTTCATTGCAAAAGAATGGAGGGCCTTGTTATTGAGTTTAAAATCTAACTTATACAGTGCTTTCCCTAAAGTACCTTACAAGATTGAAAATTCACAAACTTACAGTTTGGGTGTGATACAAGAGGGTGAAAGATGCGTTGTGCATATTAAGGCTGAAGGTGATAAGCTTCTTTAAACAGATGCGTTTTTTTGTGAGGTTTTAAAGGTTTTGAGGCAGGAGGACAGTCTAGTGGAGCAAGGCAAGGAGTTACAAAGAATAGGAGCAGCACAAGAAAAGTCCTGGAGGCGGAAGTGAGAGGAGGTGATAAGAGAGGTGGATAGAAAAAGGTAGTTAGAGAGCGAAGAGGGCGGTTAAAAGAGTATTTTGAGACGAGAGCAGAGAAATAAGAGGGTGCATTATTGTTGAGGGCTTTATGTTAGGGTCATGATACATTTTATTCTGGAGACTATTGGAAGCCAGTGGAGTGACTTACAGAGAGAGAGGTGAGATATGAAAAGTTGGAAATGACAAGATTTTGGGATAGATTGTATGTGAGAAATGAAAGAGAGGGCAGCATCCAGTAGAACCCGAAGATTATGGACCTGGGAGGTGGGAATGATGAATAGTTGTCAAACTACGAAACATCGTAACGCTTTGCGAGCTCGCAATGCGAGCTCCAAGAACTGCGTCCCTCGCGTGATGCCGCATTTGCGGAGGTGGAGGCTCTACGGCACCTCACAAGTGGTTACAAAGACATACAGAAGCGGGACATCTAACATGCAATGACTAAATACGGACTTACACAAGAAAATACGAGCTGCGGAACTTAGAAAAAAAACATTACGAACTCGCAAAAATACAACCTTAGCGGCTGAACCGTGCGCAGCTGAAAACATTAAAAAAACAATAAATACACACAACAATGACACAACAACCTTACCTACAGGAAGGGGGGCACCCAGGACCTCTGCAAGTGAAGTCACAACTCAATTTAAGTTTATTATTTATTTAAATTTACCGAGTTTGTACACACGAAAATCCCCTAAGCGAGAGAAAAAATGGCAGCCGAAAAAAACGAAAACGAGGCTACACTGCCCTAAAGCCGCAAAACACCACCAAGTAGTGATGTCCCGAACAGTTCGCCGGCGGACTATTCGCGGCGATTTTTGCGCGTTCGCAGCGAACAGCGAACACCTGCGCTTTTGGGTTCGCCCCCTATTCTTTATCATTGAGGAAACTTTGACCCTGCACCTCACAGTCAGCAGACACATTCCAGCCAATCAGCAGCATACACTCCCTTCCAGAGCCTTCCATCTGAAGGACAGCAACCCAAAAAGCCCTTTTTAGGGCTAGAACATCATTTATTTTATTTTATAATTTTTTTCTGTGCAATCTAATTGCATATGCCTGCCTGCCAGCGTGTGTGTGTGACAGGCTAACACCTAACAGCTTATATTGTGCTCAGTGAAATAAAACAACACTTGTTTGACTGTAATAGATTGAATATCAGTTGCCTGCCTACATGCGTGTGTGTGAAGCCTATTGCATCTACTCTGCCAACTTTTGCCAGTGCACAGTGATACGTCATATCTGGTGCAACCGTAGTGTACAGTGACATAAAACAACACTTTTTTTGACTGTAATAGATTGAATAGCAATTGTCTGCCTACAGGCGTGTGTGTGAAGCCTATTGCATCTACTCTGCCAATTTTTACCAGTGCACAGTGACACTGATATCTGGTGGCACCTTAGATTGCACGCGCATCTCCCGCTTCCAAAAATCCATGCCATATACACATCCCCTGATAGTGGACGTAACAGGGATTAAACCGATAGGAATAGTACTACTTAACAGTACACACCTTATAATAACGCAGACAGAGGCAACGCGTATAATATTCCATGCTGTGCAGTGGAAGCCCCCAGACTCTGACTTGTGTATAATATTCCACCCCCCTCCGGCATGCCACAGTCCAGGTGTTTGTCCCCATGAAACAACTTTCCCATGACTATTGTGGCCAGAAAGAGTCCCTGTGGGTTTTGAAATTCGCCTACCCATTGAAGTCTATGGCCGTTAGCAGATGTTCGCCCGTTCGCGAACATTTGATGAAGTTCGCGTTCGCTATTCGCGAACCCAAAATTTGATGTTCGCGACATCACTACCACCAAGCACATACAGCTTTTCCAAAAAGCTATATGAGGTACAAGATACACTTTTAGCAAGGACGCTAAATTATCCACACCCGCGTACCACATACACATTTGCCGCCATTTTACAACACTAACTTACACAATGCGGAAGTACACAGCTACACTAACAGCTTCCCCTCGTGCACACAGCCTATTTACACTACACACTGCACACATTGCTGACACTTACACCTCCGCTCCACAACACTGCAAACCTACATTGTATGCTGCAGGAACATCAAAACAGGTTGTCAGCTCTTCAGCACAATGCTTCCTCCATATATTACTTACAAATAGGTAAAGTATATTAATTTATTAATTTACTACTTATTTAATTAGCATCCAAAAATACATATACACAAAAAAAAAACACTATCGCAATAAACGCAAAAGCCAACGCTGCTAGTAGCACACAAACTACACCTTGGGACAGCCTTGCAATAAGCGCAAAAAGCAGATCAGCGCCGACCTAACAATGACAAAAAAAGCGCCTCTGATGAAAAAAAAATACAACAACCAAGAGGCTCGCAATGAGCGCCGAAGGATCTCAGACCACCAAAAAAATTAATGTCTGTGGCAAACAGCATTATCTGCCTTACAATTTTATTGCCCCGTAATGTTTGACGGGCAAGTCGCCAGTATAAGTATATTTATTAATTGTGCTGTGATCCACTCAATTATTTACATAGGCATGTGGTATTCAACATAAAAAATAAAACACACAGTCTTAACAAATATTTAAACAATTAGTGAAGCATGATTTTCCTCTTGATTCTATTTAATGACTATTCAATATTCAATAACTTAATCTTCATTTTGATCAATCATTGTGACTTTCTCTGAAGAATGCACATTCAAATCAGTTATATTGGCTTCTCCAGTTTTTGGCTCTTGCAGACACATTATAATCAATTACATTATCTTGTCCAGTTTTCCTTTTCACAACAGTGCATATTCAGATACACATTGACTTTCTCATTTTCCTTCTCACAAGGAAGTGCATTCTAATCAATCACATCGACTAATCTGTTTTTGGCCAGAAGTCAATGGGTTTATTTAGTATATTTAGTATTCCCTGTGTATCTCAGCAGAGAGTAAGAAAAAAATCAGTCCCTCTAGCACTTAACTGTACTACCACCCATCACAAATTATCATGAGCAGGACCAATGATTTCTTGTTTTATATATATATATATATATATATATATATATATATATATATATATAGTGTTATGGAACAATAGGAAACATACAGTCCACATGTCTGGCCATTTTAATGCAGTTAATTTCACAGTCTAATATGTGCAATTCCCAAAAACGAATATACTGTCTTGGATCTGGGTTTTAATATAAGTTCTGAATTTAATTGGAACTCTATCTGTCCAGACTTCTTGTCACCTTACTATATGATACCATTTACTCATAAACATAGTATTTACATAGTTCACTTAAATGAAGTCATGGATCATTGGCGATTACGTGGATGCAATAGCCATCGGTATTTGGTGATGCAACATCTCAGATCATTATTGTTTTTTACTAATGTCTTTTTCTACTTTAAAAGCTAGTCTTACGCATTATCGTGAACTTGATAATTAATGGGCATGTTGGGGCAAATTATGGGAGTGTTATTGGTGCCATAGTATGAAAACACAAGTCCTCCAAAACATAATAAGGTCAAATATTGCTATTAACTACCGAGATAAAGCCCTATTCTATTCCCCTATATCACAAATTACCCTTTTACAGAAACATTGCGAGAGAACTGCTACGAGTTACTGCGGCAAGACTAAGCCACTAAATAGCACTCACAAATGGTTTCAAAACAATTTCTGGAGCAGCAGTTAAAGAGACAGTACAGCACTAAAAAACAATAAAAGCCTATGGAAGTTCATCATAGTTTGACCATTACCATTCAACTATACAAACATGTGGAATTAAAACATATTATATTTTTATTATTATGTCTGTGTCATTATATTATATACAGTTATATATGTATATTCATCAGAGCCTATTCTTTTACATCATCGTTTTCTGTTGGTTCCTAGAGCTGTGTTTCATCTGTAATTTAAGTGAAATACCTGGTTTGGTGTAATATACAAGTTGATACATAATTCCTACACTGAAATGTTTTCTGGGCAATATAGGATTTACATATGTGGTAATACTGTGAGTGAAATGCTTTGATAAGACATGTAACATAAGGGAAAAAAGCTCCTGCAGCTGGTTTTCCAGTATACCGCAAATTGCACTGCTAGAGTAGAATAGGGCTCATATTTAGCATTGCGTGTTTCAACCCCTGATAACAGTATATTTTATAGCTCCATAAAATTGTATTAACAATATTCAGCCATTAACATAGAATATGCATGGCTAAATATAACGGCTAAATTTAGTGAACACAACCCCTGCTTAAAGTAGTGTAAATGAATCCTGGTTTATGGATATATTAAATAATACACATTATGAATATATATATATATATATATATATATATATATATATATATATATAAATGTATATATATATATATATATATATATATATATATATATATATTTATTTATGTATATGTTATATGTTAATAATGTCATCATAAGGTTGCCAGACTTACATTGTAAACAAAAGTGATTAATATCTGGTGCTGATAAAGGTGCAAGGTCATGTGATCAATTTGCTTAATTTGTTGTTAGTATACATTATTAATCACATAATGCCAAACATTGTGTCTTTGTCATCCAATATTGTGCTATTGATGGCACATGTACGGAATCTAAACACATCCGCATTTAGTGTTGCATTGTTTAAAGTACAATTGTGCATACACTGACAGAAATGACTATTAAACTGTGCATGCTTGACCCCTAAATCATGTGCCTCTCTATTTGTGATGTGTAAAGGGATGGATAGGGGTGGATACATAAGGCTACATTGCCTACATATTATCGCACCACATTTTAGACCTAATTATAATCCTTGAGATTTAGTAAATTGCATGTAGATCTGTCACAATAATGCTTGATGTGCCGCTGTAGATCTCAGATTAATGTTCATTCCCTGAAACTTTTGAGACAGAGTAAAAACACACTGATTAGTTATCAGATATTTAAAAAATAATATTATAATTTCTAATGTCTTTTATTTTTAATAGTTTTGTTGATCAGCTTGGATTGTCCATCATAATGCAGCTTTTAGGAAACTGTTACAACTATCCTTATAGATTCTTTATTGTGTCTATATCTATAGAAAAAAACTGAAGGTATATTATTAAGGTAGTATTCAATACCAATACTGTAAATATATATCTAATGCCAGATTACTTTTTCATAATGAAATTAAAACAAATAATTGTTTGTCTAATCTTTAGGCCAAAATTAGTTAATAGTGTCCTATGAATTATTTATTTATTGTTTAACTGAAATACCTTAATACAGGATTATATCTATTTTATTACATATTTACTTTGGACTTATCATGGTTGTCATCGACTTTGTGAATAGTCTAACTCAGCGAATGGAGGTTATACAGCCATACTAAATTGCAATTCGGCCAATTGAATAGGGCTCCATATAAGCACCCAGCATATTTATTTTACGGAAGTTTTTAGTTTGTGAACTTCTATCCAAAAGCAAGGTCTTCACTAACTAAAAACTTCAGTAAGAAAATATACTATGTGCTTATATAGAGCCCTATTCAATTGACTGAAACACAATTTAATAAGGCTGCTGGTGTTGAATTTAGATTCACTATAACAACTTTAAAAAGCTGCCACAAGTGCACTCTCCATTCATTGTTAAATGTGAGGCTAAAAACAACCCCACTTGCACATATCAGTCTATAAGTGGATAAAACTTGAAAGTTCCTTTTTTTTTTTACAAAAGAGAGAGCCGAGAAGATTAAAATGAAATTATAGAAAAATGTCCATCTTATATTGCAAAACTATTTTTTATAAATGTCTAATTTTGGATCTGGTATTTAGGAAGGCTTGTCTAGCAAACCTGTTCGTTGCACCTTTAACCTTTTTTGGACGGTTCTGGTTTATGTCTGAGCATTTGAATGTTAAAACCCAAACATAACCAGGTTCGTAATTCATTTATTTGAGCAACTAAAAATGTTTCCAGTAGGCTAAAAAGACAAATGTAGTTTATGGCTAAAAGCCAAAGTCTTTCACATGACAGGACATCTGCATTATGTATATTTTTTCAAACTGTATATGAACAATCATTGCAATTTATGGCAATGCCGCTTATACTATAATACAGCTTACCTTATAAGCATATAAACATGCATTAGCAGGATTGTGGACATTTAAAAGGAACTGCAATTTAAAGTATATTTTATATATTTTAAAAACTTACCAGGGATTTAGTTATAAAGATATTTATGTTTATTTTTCTTCCTGTTAGTGGTGGAATTGAGAAATCACAAGCAATGGTACCAAAGATATGTCTGATAATCCAAACTCTCTTGGAATCATGTATTAAGGAAATTCAGTTAAAGAATAAACTGGTAATTCATAAGACACTATTGACTAATTGGGCCTACACGTTAGACAAATAACTCTGTGTTTTAATTGTAGACATTTCATTTTGAAAGAACAATCTGGCATTAGATAGAAATATATACTATTGTCATGAGACCATCTTCTGGGGCACATACTGTGGGTGAAATGAACGGCTGCTTTAATAATACTTTAAGTTAAATAATATTTGCAGTCTGTGATAATGCACTGTTTGTTACCAAAGCTAAAACCAGAAAGGAATTTAATGGGGTTGAGTGAAGGTAGTCCATTAAATAGCAGATAAATGCCAGATACAGTTTGTAAAGAGGGTAAAAATGCACATTCATATAAAATACAGAGAACCCTGGTTTTTGCACACAAAAATCCAACAATAATGCTCACAAAAAAACTATGCATGTGCTTATTATTAGGGTATTCTATTTCTCTCCTTTTTATGCACTACTTTAATACAAAGGCAATGGAGAACGATCCTTTTGTACAATACATAACTTCTTTGTGAACATCTGCCTTGACTTGTCAATGCCAATATACACGGCAGAGAGGTCTCCACGGTTATAGTATTGAATCACAAGCGATTGGGTCAACAAGCGAGGGAATCCCTGGGGTTGCCTTAAGCGAGTGGCGGGAGGGAATCCCCAGGGGTTCCCTGTGCTTGTAGGGCTGATCAGTAATGAGATCTTAAACCGTGTGCTGACCACTAATAATCCTTGCCAAGAGAAGAGGTTTATATATATAGATGTGTAGGGAGGGGTGTTTTCACTATGCAGCACTGCTGTGGAGACTACTGATCAGGGCTGAGGTGAAAAAAACCTGGTGCATAGTTTTTGTAGTGGTTTTAGTTGAAATGGCTAGGCAGCTCCAAAAGGTAAGAGAGAGTCTTATTGCACAGCTAAGTATTAGATTGGAATGTGGCCCAAAACCATCAACAGCACCACAACTTCCTATATCTCAACTTTTAGGACACACTCCAAACTGTCCTCGTTGCTATGGTTATGATTTGCACCTCTCCTCCTCCATCACCCCCTATAATGCTTGCCAACAAGACTTCTCAATAATCGCCCCTACTCTGGAATTCCCTACCTTGGTTCTTCCCTAACTTTCAGATGATCAGTGAAAATTCACCTGGTTAGAGAAATATACAACTTACCTTCTTAACTCCACTAATCACAATTTCAAACAAGGGTTTCCATCAAGCAGCCTCCTTATATCATGTCTCTACTACTCAATTTACCATTTAGTTTATAGCTTTCACAATAAAAGGGCCTGCATCACCTCATGTACTTACTTGTCTTAGAGCTATATTAATAATCTTTATCCATATATTTATTGTACCTCTAGCACTAAGGAATCTTCTGTTAATCTGTACATAAAATACAATACTATATATTATTATATTGTGAGACAGGTTGCAAAAAAAATACATTTTAAGTTAGGGAAAATGAGAAGAAGGGAAGGAGAAAGAAAGCGTGCCCCCTCCTAGTGTAATATAAGATGGTTCACAGACATAAAAAAAAAAACAATCCACTCCCGTTTTACAACCTCAAATATATGAGGTATGGAATAGGCCTCCCAAGGAACTCCATGGTACAGCAACTCCTTGGGCATATGCCTGGTACGGTAGTCTCCTCCAACTCTTTTGTAGGGTATTCTTGTAGTGACTGCAGGACACACTACAGAGACTAACACTTCATCCACATCGGCAAGAGGTCATATAGAGAAACAGCAGCTAGCCAAAAGTTATTTAAAGATGATGGTGTGTGTATACACACAATGCTCAAGTAACTCCAAAGTATTTGGAAATTACGTTTATTCAGCAGTAAAATGCCCCTATATAGATACCAGCATATAAACAGCAGTACCATAAAAATATTAGGGTCCACTACAGAATAAAAAATATCTTAATATGTAGTGTCCACTCTACATATAGTATCAAACGTGTTTCTCCATTTAAAAGGGCTTCCTCAGTGATATATGTAAGAAAATATAGCATAAAAGCATAAAAACATCAATATTAAACTGTGTGAATTCACACATGTGACAATAATAAATGGGGAAAAGTGCGTATATGAGAATTACACAGAAAAGGTCCAAGTCTTCCTCTGTCAAAATTTGGACGGAATGGCTAATTTCTATGTGTGCTGGGCTCAAGCCAAATGCTATGTCTTAGGGCATGTTTGCTGAACAGTAGTTAGTGGTATTTGAGTGGTTGATGTATTTTGAGGTATTTTGAGGGGTTACATTATAGATAGTGCATACTTTGAAATTCACATTTTAAAGCTTCTATTCAATAGGACTCTGCCCTCAGAAATCACATATATAGTTGTCAGTGTTTGTAAAGTTTGCGATTTTGGTCACGCTTTTGCATCCCTCGCGAAGTGAGGCGAGCTGTCGAAGCACGCATGACATAGGCTACAATAAGCGCTGAAGAAGCTCATTGCACTGCAAAGCAATCAGTTGAGGCATATGGGACTTAAGCTGCAATGAGCGCCAAAGGCGCTCATTGCACTGCAAGCTTAAAAACATAGCACTTTGCCGCTGACCGTGAGGAACGCACTTTACTAATTTATCGGCCAAAATTTGTTCAAGTGCATAATTTGAAAAACCCATAAATAATGTAAAAAAAAATAAAAACACAGACAGCACAGGGGGAGAGCCAGGAAGCCTGTGAATGAGGTTGCAAGCGAATTTTAGCAATATTTGCTGTTTTTTGTTAATCGAAAATCGGCTAAGCAAGGAAAAAAATGGAGGACGAAAAACGTAAAAATTCTGAAACTGGATGAAAACGAGGCTGAGCAAAGCCAGGCACATGGGACTTCGAAAATACACAACAGCAAAGACAGTTACACACACGAACAACGCAAGGCACGCAAGACACACAGAGGAGAAACACACATTGAAGGGACAGGGGAGATGGTGGAAAGAGACACAGGGCATTCTCAAGCACAAAACTTGCAGGTTAACGAACCCTGCAATGAGCAGCCCGTATAGTAGACGGGAGGAAAGTCTTGCAATGAGCGCCGAAGACGCTCATCGCGCTCTCGATGATCACCTCAAGCGTTAGAGGCTTGCTACCAGCGCCGAAGGTAATCATTGCGAAGCAGGAAAGTTGAAGTACACGGGGGGAGAGGCACGCGATGAGCACCAAAGGTGCTCAGAGGAACAAAAACCTCACATTGTGTGACAAACAGCATTGCCAGCCTTACAATTTTATTCCCTTTATTTTTGACGGGCAAGCTGCTAGTATATAATATTCTTTATGTTCCTAGCTCATAGGTTCCGTATTGATTTCTGTTTCTGTCTTATCCTAACAAGACTGATTTTTTTTTTACATATACTGCGATTTCTTATGTGTATTGCACTATTAAATTGTGAATGTTTCCTTGAAACATGTATTAAAAAAATAGCAATTTGCTTTTGCAGTTTAGCATATTGAAAACAAGTATATGTTTACTTACATAAATAGTCTACTTTTACCATACTCTATTATATCTTCGATAATAAAGTAATCATTTAAATGTTTTCTTTAAATTGCAGTTTATAAAAAATGATTAATGTTTATATTGTGATTTCATCATCATGTATTATATTTACCGGTAGTATCTAAATTATACAAATTATCTCTGTAAACATGTAAAATGTACAATGCAAGTAAATACCTTATCAAGGATAATTAGATAATAAAGGATTGCATAATTACTTGCAAATATGCAAATCTGTTTTCAAATAAATTATTAGCAGATGAAAATTTTAGGTGTTGTTTATTTACAGGCATAGTTCATGAGTTGTTTAAAAAGATGAAAAACCAGAAATAGTGTTCTCTTTGCAAATTGATTTTTTATCTGTGTAGCATTTACTAGCATGTGCCAGACTTACCAGCTGCTCATTTTTACACGGTAATAGAATGAAATGTGCCAGTGGAAAAGCACACCTGAGGTGCGATGGTGAGAAGATATTTATACACTACAATAAACAAACATAGAAAGTGAATGTGATGTTATCTAAAATGAGTGTATGTTTTAAATTAACTTAGTGGTAGTGCTGGTGTGATTTTTAGATTGAACTGTGTCATGGATATATTTACTGGCATCTTTACTATGAACTGAGCTAGAGGCATAGATCCAAACCTCAAACCTGGAGCCTGAGTCCAGACTATCAGGATCACGGATCTTTACAAGCATCTAGATGTCAGCAACATAGTATGGTCAGAAAACGTTTATGTTCGACTAGAGGCTAAAGCTAGGTTCAAGCCAAGAAGCAGGTGGTATCAATGTTGTTGTTGTTTAGTCGTTCAGTCGTGTTCGACTCTCCGTGACCCTATGGACCGCATCACGCCAGGTACATCTCTCAGTCACTGCCCCTCTGAGCTCCATCTGGTTCATGTTCATTGCTTCAGTGACTTCATCTATCCATCTTCGCCTCTGTCGTCCCCTTCTTCTTGTGCCTTTAATCTTTCCCAGCATCAGAGTCTTTTCTAGGGAATCCTGCCGTCTCATGATATGGCCAAAATATTTGAGCTTCAGCCTCATGATTATACCTTCTAGTGAAAAATTTGTCTTGATTTCCTGAAGTACTGATTTATTGGATCTTCGTGCAGTCCAAGGGACTCTAAGCAGTCTTCTCCAACACCACAATTCAAAGGTGTTAATTTTAAGGCGCTCAGACTTCTTTATGGTCCAGCTCTCATATCCGTATGTTACTATTGGTTTACAATAGTTCGAACTATGCAGACCTTTGTTGATAGTTTAATATCTTTACTTTTTACTAGCTTGTCCAAGCTTGCCATAGCTTTCCTCCCCAGAAGAAAACATCTTTTAATTTCATAACTACTGTCACCATCTGCAGAGATCTTGGATCCCAGGAAAATAAAATCTGTCACTGCCTCCACTTCTTCCCCGTCTATTTGCCAGTAAGTGAGATTGCCGCTTGCCATGATCTTTGTCTGTTTAACATTTAGCAGCAGGCTAACATTTGCACTCTCTTCTATTTCCTTTAACAATAGGTCCTTTAGATTCTCTTCATTTTCAGCCATCAGAGTAGTATCATTGGCGTATCTGAGGTTGTTGATATTCCTTCCAGCAATATTGATACCGGCTTTGGATTCATCCAGTCCAGCCTTATGCATGATGTATTCTGCGTATAAGTTGAATAAATATGGTGACAATATACAACCTTGTCGCAATCCTTTTCTGATCTTGAACCATTCTGTTGTCCCATGTAAGGTGCTGACTGTGGCTTCTTGGTCCACATACAGATTCTTTAGGAGGAGGATGAGATGATCTGGTACTCCCATCTCTTTAAGAACATGCCACATTTTGTTGTGTTCCAGACAGTCAAAGGCTTTAGATAAGTCTATAAAGCAGAAGTATATGCTTTTCTGGAACTCTCTTTCTTTCTCTATTATCCAGCGGCCATTAACAATTTGGTCTCTTGTGCCTCTTCCTCTGCGGAACCCGGCTTGCAAATCCAGTAGTTCCAGGTCCATACATTGGTGTATTGGAGCTTGTAGAATCTTAAGCATTACCTTGGTGGCATGTGAAATGAGTGCAATTGTTTAATAATTGGAGCACTCTTTGGCACTGTCTTTTTTTGGAATTAGGATGTAGACTGATCTTTTCCAGTCTATTAGCCATTCTTGAGTTTTCCAAATATGTTGGCATAAGGCAAGTAACACTTTCATAGCATCATCCTGTAGAATCTTGAATAGTTCAGTTGGGATCATCACATCCTGCACCCTAATTATTAGCAAGATATCTTAGGGCCCATCTCACTGGCTCCAAATCATTGGAGAAACTATTGAGGTCACTGCTGTTAAGATCCTTCCTGTATAGATCTTCAGTGTATTTCTGCCACCTCTTATTTATCTGATCATCTTCTGTTAAGTCCCTAGCATTTTTGTCTTTTTATCACGTCTACTTTGACATGACATTTTCTTGAAGAGATCTCTTGATTTGCTCCTTCTATTATCTTCTTTGATCTATTTACATAGCTCATTGTAGAATGTCTCCTTGTCTCTTCTTGCTATCCTCTGGAACTCTGCATTCATTTGGACAAATCTTTTCCTATCTCTACTACCTTTCACTTTCCTTCTTCCCTGGGCTACTTTCAAAGCCTCATCAGACAGCCAGTTTGACTTCTTAGTTTTGTTTCTTTTAGAGATATTCTTTGTTGCTGTTTCCTTGATAATGTTGCAAACTTCAGGCCAAAGTTCTTCAGGTACCCTATGTTCCATGTCTAGTCCCTTAAATCTATTCTCTACCTCCACTGCATATTCACAAGGGATACTATTTATTTCATATCTATTTGGTCTGATGATTTTCCCTTTTTTCTTCAGTTAAATTTTGAACTTTGCAATAAGAAGCTCATAGTCTGAGGGACAGTAAGCTCCAGGCCTCTTCAGCATCCATGGTTGGAGCATAGACTTGGATCACTGTGATGTTAAATGGCTTGCCTTGAATTCGTATTGAAGTAATTTATTGGGTTGTAACCGAGCACTGCTTTGGTCACTCTTTGATTGACTAGGATGACTACTGAATTTCTTCTGCAGGATTCTTGACCACAGTAGAAGATCTGGTGGCTGCCCGATGGGAAATGTCTCATTCCAGTCCATTTAAGTTCACTAATTCATAGGATACTAATGTTTAACGTTGTCATGTCATTCTTGACCACATCCAGTGTGCTTTGGTTCATAGTTCTAACATTCCCGGTTCTTATTCTGAATTGTTCTTTGCAGCAGCAGACTTTCCTTTCCCCTCTAGACACATCTGCAGCTGGGTGTCATTTCAGCTTTGACCCAACCACTTCATGAGATCTGGTACTACTTGTACTTGCTAACGGCTCTTCCTCAGTAATGTGGTTGGTAACTTCTGACCTGAGGGGCTCGTCTTCCGGTGCCATATCGTTATGTACCTTGTTGTGCCTGTCCATAAAGTTTTCTTAGCAACGTTACTGGAGTGGGTTGCCAGTTCCTTCTCCGGTGGATTTGTCTGACTTCTCTGCCATGATCTGCCCATCTTGGGTGTCTCTACATAGCATAGCTCACAGACCCTTCACCAAGACATGGTAGCAATTCAGAAGAACCTTTGATCGTTGGATGTGGCTCATGGTAACCACAGGTCTTAATGAAGAAAATGCAGAACAAAATACAGGGCTGATAAGGCAGGTAATACATTTCTTTAAGATAAAAGAAAGCTTCTTTCTGACACATATATCCTATGTGAAAGGCTTTAGCTCTCAATTTCATGATTCTACACAGATCAGAGACTGCTGGAGCTGTGATGTTACAAAATACTCATTCCCAATAAATATTCAGCTTCAGCTAAATCCAGTTCAAGGATATTAGTGTTATCTGTGATCTCCTGTCTACTGACTAGGGACTCCATTCCAATCTTTCATGCAGGCATTCATGGTGCAATTTTATAAGTAACTTGCAAACCTATCTATTCCAATGGATAAAAAAATCTGCACTGCTTGAAGATAGGGCTGAATAACCTAAAAAGAGCTGCGTTACTAAGTTGCAGTTAGTTGTCCCATTGATTTTTACTCAAAGCCTTTTACAAGTTACTGACTGTATGTAAGGCCTTAAGGAAGATGATTTTTCTCTAAAAACGTACATGACCTGAATATCACCCGTAAGGGGTCAAAAAAGCCTTGCTGAGAGCTTTCAAAGGCAGTTATAGAAACAGTACTGTAATAAAAAATTAAGAAAAATTATTTAAGCGCACAACAAATATTAAACATTCACAAAATTGTATGATTGGTAAGTCTGCATACATCTGTTAACATCAACTACTGTCAATAATACATGTCAAAATAACATTTATCAATTGCAATAGTAATACAGACTCCAATACTCAAGAGCTTAATACTAATCTGGAAAACCATGTGGCCTACAACATGTGGTGTAATGCATTGCCTAATTAAGGGCTAGCCAATGGATGCAAAGAACATACATGCGAAGGTATGTCATGAACACACCTTTGAGTGCTAGATACCAGGGTGTGAGTACAGACTTTTAAAGGACAGCCTGAGGGACTGATTGGTTGGCACTGATTGTGGGTAGATCAAGGCCTGTAATCCATGCTGGAAGTAACACCTCAACAGGCGAATGAATGACTATATACTGTAGTAAAGGCTATGCACAGGATTATGTTAGAGTAGCATATGAGGCACAGGAACATGGGATATAAGGCTAAATGCTAACAAGGAGGATTGCATTGATGTTATGATTTAGCAGTATTACCTCCACATACAAATATCACTGGCTTTCATACATAATGTCAAAATCTGTGCTAGCAATGTATGAAATACTGCAATACTACATTCTTTTGCAATGTGTTAAAACTGTTTTGATTGGACTAACTGTATAGTGCAGTGGAATATGTTGGTGTGATACAAATAAAGGATAATAATATTAAAACAATGAACAGTCTTTGGTCACATTAATTTAGGCAGCCTGTGCCATTGCTATTGCCTGTACTGATGACATGAATATGTTTTAGATAGAAAATAAGTCAAAATATTTGATTATGATGTCACACATAATGAATATTTCAGGCATTGCAATGTGATGTCAAATTATATTGATAAGATTGCAATAATCAAATGCATAGAGGAGTCTAGACATATTTTACCATCATCAATATTTGATATACAAATATAAGTATGTTGCATTAATATCAATAGAGTGGTGCAAATACCATCCAGGAGGACAGGAAGCTGTATAAATTGTGAGCATATGTTGGCTAAAAATTAACACTGTATAATGGCAATGCATAGCATCTACTAGAGTCATATGTGTTCATGACACCACAATAACGATAATTAAATGAATATAGATCTAATTACTCCCGTCATATAACAGAAGTGTGCATAGCACTTTCATTGTGTATTCACTTGCTCAATGAAACAGATACAATAGATTCTGGATTATGTAATCCAAATCAATTACATGCATATAGTGTGATTTTTTAAAATTGGAAATACCACGACATAGCTCTGAAATAATCAGTGTATGGTTATATTCCAAAAAACTGAGCAGGACATTCTAGCAATTACTGTATGTGCCGTACAGTGCTTTATACTATTACTTTAAAAATAAGCTGACTTACCATGTGTTCATCGAAAAGCAGTGCAAATAATGCTGTATCTGTCATGAGAAATCAGTTGTCATGACCAAATGCAGGTATTTATGAATGATGTGGGATCTCACAAGGAATGCTTAGCTGTGACCACAATCAGTAGACTATCACTATCTCAATATGATATTGTTTAGCCACATTGATATCACATGTTAAAGGTATATGATAACTGGGTTTGTAATGACATCATGTTATCTAAACATGTAGATATTATTAGTGCTGATAAATAATGGTCATCAGCTTTAAAGTCAGCTTTAAAGTCTTCTAACAAGTTCAGGAAAGCATAGCTGGTCTCATACTGTTAAGAAGGGTGACATGCTTATCTCACGAATGCAGGGCTTGAACATAGTATTGCAGGACTACACAATTCCACGGCCATATGTGCATTGGTACAAATTAAATGTAACATCAATCATGGTGCTAAAACATGATATATGCGTTTATTTAAGGCGTGTGAGAGTCTGCTGGGGGGATGTCATCACTAGAATGGCTATATGAAAAGTACTGTACATAGTTTACTTAAATTATTTGGTAGTACCGTTTGCAGATGAACAAAATGCCTAATGTAAGTGAAATAAAATACTAAATAGGAACTACATAATCTTTTCTCAATTTAATTCTGTAGTGACTATCAATTGGTGAAATTTGAACCATACCATAAGATAAGATTATCATGGACTATTTAATGGTGCCTAGCCACATCTTATTCTATATCCCCATAACATAGGCCATGATCATTGATTCTGTAGACAGGCACAAGTAAGTTAACATTTTTACCAATCAGTTTTTACTGAGGACTATTAGTCCCTATGTCTTGCTATGCCTAGTGACCGGGCCACCCTCCTTTGTCATAGTACTCTGCCCTATGTGGGGGTCTCATGGGAATTGGAGGTGAAAGCATAGATGATTAGGTGAAGGTATAGCGGATGGAGGTGGAGGCATTGAGGAAAAGAGGGATTTGTCAGGCTGGTGGTGGCATAGGGACTGGAGTGGAGAATGTTGTGCTCTCCAGAGTCATTTGCTGTAAATCCATGTTGAATTAGAGCAGTGCACTATGATTACTGTAGATTTGTACCAGCCTGGCCAGATAAATCTCCATTTGGCTGTGATGTCTCCTCATCTCCCAATACATTTTTCTTTGTGTGCACGACACAGTGGTCTGAAATGCCTCCACTCTGGTGAAGAGGCCAACCATCAAATTATCCTAATGCCTTTTGAAAGTGGTCAGTTCTTCAATGTTGGCATTTAATGATGGTCCTGAGGGGGAGGGACTTGGAACTGGTGGTGGGCGGCTGCAAATGTGTTGGCCGTGGTGGAGGTGACTTGGAGTGGAGGTGCTGGGGTGGTGGCAGCAGCATTGGTCATCGTGGTGGATCTGGCATCCATTGTGCTGGAGGAGGTGGAGGAGAAGTTTGGGGTAGTGGTGTCAGTGGATCATACCAGTTGTGGGGCCCCAGGCAGCAGAGTGATCTGTGGGAAGAGGGGACAAGTGTGGTCAAAGTCCACCCTGGTGGCTGATGGACCTGTAGGTTTCCCCACTGCCCACATCAATTGGTCTTCCTCTTGTGGATGCTTTTGCTGCTACTCTTCCTCCTCCTCATACCAGTGATTCCTGCTGGGGGTCTTATTGAGGCTACTTAAACTCTGTCTCTCTGGAGACATCAGATAATACACTTGTGTGTCCAATAAATATGATGTACATCAATGTAAATGCTGATAATCACATTAAATCATTGCTCATCTTCCTCTCTTCATCTATATTAGATGACAAGATTGGACGGTCATATGATCTCTGTGTATTACTCTATACCTGACTTCATGATGTGTTGATCATAAATGGCTAAATTCATTGCCAGTGTAAGGAGTTTGCATTTGCAAAGTTTTATCACTGATGTAATTGATAAGGATTATTAGCTCTGTTTGTACTGCCTCATATCAAGCCAATATCCCCTGCTAGGGTCTGCCCTCTGCAGCTCACGAAGACACAGGACCTGCTGTAGTTACTGTGCGGTATCTCATACCAACCAATCAGTGCCCATCTCTCACAACATTTTGCAAAATGCTGCTGAGACCTGTTTCCTGATAGTCTAGGACACTACACTGCACATGAGACTCTACACAGTCTGTATCTGCATATTGTGCAGTGGGCAGACCCATGCAAGGACTATTTATTTGATGCTTATGCTGTTCAATAAATGTTTTAATTGATTCTTAATTAAAACCTGGTACATCCCATTAATTGGAAAGACAGGTATATTATATACCTAGTCAATTCTAGGAAACATAGGCTAAGGCCTATGCATTAGATATGCAACCATATGTATATGTATTAACTTGTGTTTGCAAATTAAATGAGGAATGTAAATGAAGTGAAAATGTTACAGATGAAGCACCATGATCCCTGATTTTTAAAAAAAATATGCGAGTACTCCAGAGAACTTGCAAAGGCATAAAAATGCATTTGCGGCTGCGTTCCTTCTCCCCCTCACTGCCGATCACCCCTTCCCCACACAAAGGTGAACCCCCTACCGCTGGATGATCATGAGACCTAGGTAAGTATTATGTATTTTATTTTATAGGTTGTGATTTTTTTTATTCTATAATAATTTTGCTATTTTAGTTGTTTTTTTCTTTACGTTTTGTATTTGTTTGAGTAAATATAGATTTTTATTTTTTGTAATCTATCGGGCTTTTTATTTTTTGTAATTTATAGGGCATTTTATTTTTTGTAATTTCGTTTTTTAATTTAGTTTTTCTTTATTTTAGATTTATTTAAATGTATTAGTTTATTTGGGAGGGTAAAGTTGTGCTTTACTTAGAGATCTAATCATTTAAAAGCCGCAGGTTCCCAACCGCAAGGGTTAACTATTTAGGTGCTGCAGGTGTCCTTGATGGACCTCCGTAGTAAGGGTTCATTTATAGGTGCAATGGGGTTAACATTTTAGTTGCCATGGGAGTCTCTATGGACCCCCACGGTTATGTACATGGGGGGAATTGCATAAGGGGATTGGGAAGGGGGAGATTGGGGAGATTGGGTAGTGAGCTGGAAGAGTTATCCCCGGGTATTCCCTCCACAGGGATTCTCATTAGTTTAAGTTTGTTTGGGCTCAGTAAGTTGCTGAGCACAGCCTTTCGAGCAAAACCTGAGCCTTGTAATTTACTGCAAGGCTTGGGTTTAAGAGATGTTGCTGTGCTCATTAATATTACTGGCGTGGAGCTTTAAATAGGTGTCTAAAGTATGGGAAAAAAGCTTCTGCAGCAGATTTCATGAAGCAATGCTAATTGTGTTGTTCAAATAGGGGTCATGATTTTTATTCAGAGATCTTGGACAGTGTGTATGTTAAGATTTTCTCTATACAAAATATTTGATAACCTTAGATTTTATAGGGATCCATTTGCATGAATATTTATATTATGTATATTAAAATGTACATTAATACTACTTAAGAATTTCAACAAATTGTATATTTTTAATATTAATATGTTACTCATACACTCCGATCAAAATGTGAAGAAATAATAGTTTTAACTGTTTTGCAAGAAAATATTTCTCCTAATTTTAATAATTTAATTATCTTTCATAATAAGAAAAGAAATTTGGGAAATGTTCTTGCATGTAATTCAGTGATAAATGAGTGAACGTACAATCCCCTGTTGAGAAATTAAGATTTCTGCAAGGAAATATTATTAGATTGAAAGATGGATGCAAAGTAGATTATACTTTTTTTCTGTCAAACTAAATGGATGATTGGCAAATAATCTAACTCAGATCTCATCACATTCCACTTACTGTATTATTATAATCCTTTTTTTTATCACAAACTAACGTTATATTTAAATTGTTATATTCACGTGTCATTTTTGTATGGTTTCCCATTAAAAACATTTTGACTATTAATAAAATTTATGAGATGTATTTCCTGTAGATGTTAGACGTTTTGCAATTCCAGTATGAGGAAGTATGAGTATTCAGTCACATACTGAAATTGCTGCAATGAAAAATAAAATATATATTTCAACCTTGAATGTTTTGTTTAAAATACAGTATGAACTTTTAATTGCAGTTATATTTATATATTTATAGTTTCTAGTTCACTTTAATAATAAAAAAATTAACTATTTGAATACTTGATGATTCATCTCAATAGAATATTAAAATTAGGTTACAGAATATTGACATGAACATTTACCATTATGTGTTTTGTTTCTATTATTATATGTTTTCCTCTTCATCTTATTATTATTATTATTATTACTATTAATATTATTGCTGTTATCATTAAAAATATTTTTAATTAATGTTCAAGAGTAGTAATGGTGGGGTATCAATACATGCTCTTAGCTGTTTAACAACAATTAAGCTGTTGAAATGGATGCATGCATTTTCTATTATATTGAATGGCATATAGGAATTTTCTCTAAATGATAAATACTGCTTTGCCTATAGAGTGGTAAATTGTCTACTGTAATGGATGGAGTATTCCAGTACGCTTCTTGATAAATCTGTGCCTTGTGGTTACAGTTGTTACCCCAGGAGTATGTGCCCAAGAGGATGTCCTAACTTTCTATTTCTAATAGGCAGTTTTGTTGAACAATAATAGCCCAAGGAGAATAGGACATAGTGTAATTTAATAGTATTTGTTTTTTGCTAGTAAGCGTAACAAACATATGTGTTAGTTTGTGTAAGTCACGATCATTCAGCTAATGTACTCCATAAACAATGATGTAGGATCTAATTGTTATCTATCAATCATGATAGTTATCTTCCTTCAATAAGCTTACATTTTTCTGCATTCACAAAGACAGCTGAAATTTAATTGCCAAATTGGCTCTTATTACCTCTGAGACAAATCCCCTTAGCAAGACAATTCCTCAATATTTTTATATAGATTTATAAAGAAAAAAAATGGGAGAAAAATTGTAGTATCAATAATATACCCTTCCATTTATATGCAAATTTCATGAATCTGAATTATTTATGTACACGGTGAGAAAAATACATATGCAATTCCGAACCATAATCCGCAGAAAATGGTACATGACAAATGTAAAAAAAATATAGGTTATATATTATCATATTACTTGTCAGTCTTGTCACAATCTGCTTTTTTAAAGGGGCTTCATATGAAACTAGTTAAAACCTACCCCAGCAGAATCATGTAGTTCCTGATCTCTGGGGCACAGAAGATGCCTTCTGAAGAGGGCAAGGCCCCAAATGTACAGGCAGATAATACTGCATACAGGTTACTAGTGGCCCATGGCAAGACCACTCTCAAGTCAGGATACAACACACAGAAATAGTCTAACACTATGGATATGTGAAAACTATAATCAAAACAACATATTTATGCTCTCCAATACCACACCCTTGTGTATGTGTGATATCAGCCCATCTGGCTTGCAACCTTGGGCTATCAAAGCTCTTGAGATCAAATTCACCAGATATCTATAGCTGGCTAGTGAAAACTACTTGAAGTACATACATCTGTCTTGACCCAAGGTCTGTATTTGTGAGTGTGCAATGATCTGCAGCTAACTTCTATGCAGAGCATTTTTACCAATTCCACATACCGCATATACTCTAGTATAAGCCGACCCGAGTATAAGCCGAGGCACCTATTTTACTACAAAATACTGGGAAAACTTAGTGACTTGAGTATAAGCTGAGGGTGGGAAATGTGCTGCCCCCTGTGTCCCTCTTGTGCCCTCTGTGTCCCCCTCTTGTGTACCCTCTGTGCCCCTTTCTTGTGTCTCCCCTCTCTCTCCCCTGTGTCTCTTCTCCCCTCTCCCTCCCCTGTGTCTCTCCCCCACTCTCCCTTCCCTGTGTCTCTTCCCCCTCCCCCTTCCCTGTGTTGCTTCCCCCTCTCCCTTCCCTGTGTCTCTTTCCCTCCCCCTCCCTTATCACCCTCCTCAACCCCCCTCCTCAAACCACCTCCTCATCCACAAACCCCCATCCTCATCCTCAACACCTCATCCTCAACCCCCCATCCTCAACCCCCCTCCTCATCCTAAACCCCCCTCCTCAACCTCCCTCTTCAACCTCCCTCTCCCACTCCCATCCTCAACCTCCCTCCTCAACCCCACTCCTCATCCTAAACCCCCCTCCTCAACCCCCTCCTCAACCTCCCTCTCCCACTCCCCTCCTCAACCTCCCTCCTCAACCCCCCTCCTCAACCTCAACCCCAACCCCCCTCTCAACCTCAACCCCCAATCCTCATCCTCAACCCCCACCCTCAACTCTCCATCCTCAACCCCCCTCCTCAACCCTCTTCCTCAACCTCTCTCCTCAGCCTCAACCCCCGATCCTCAACCCCCCTCCTCAACCCCCATCCTCAACCTCCCTCCTCAACCTCCCTCCTCAACCCCCTTCCTTAAACTCTTTCCTCAGCCCCCCTCCTCAACCTCTCTCCTCAGCCCCCCTCCTCAACCCCCCTCCTCAACCTCAACCCCCCATCCTCATCCTCAACCCACCATCCTCAACCCCCCCATCCTCAACACCCCTCCTCATCCTAAACCCCCCTCCTCACTTTACCCCTCTAAATAACTCTCCCTTTCCCCTCACTTACCTCCATCTGCAGCTGCAGATGCTAATGACATGGCGCGCATGTGACATCCCGTCATTAGCATATGCTGGGTCCCGACGCAGACAGAAAAGGGCGCGGAGGACCAGAGGAGAAGCTGCAGGTAGAGGTAAGTGAGAGGAAAGGGAGAGGGGGAGGTATTTACAGGTGTAAAGTGAGGAGGGGGGTTTAGGATGAGGAGGGGGGTTAAGGATGAGGATGGGGGCGTTGATGATAATAAAGGAGGGGGAGGGAAAGAGCCACGGGGGGGGGGGAAGAGAGACATGGGGGGTTAGAGAGACACGGGGGGTTAGAGAGACACTGGGGAAAGAGAGACACGGGTGGGGGGAAGAGTGACTCGAGTATAAGCAGAGAGGGCCCTTTTCAGCCTAAAAAAAAAGGCTGAAAAACTCTGCTTATACTTGAGTATATACGGTATGTTCTATATAACATTTTCCCTCTTATAATCACATATATAGTTGTGAGCGTACGAGTCGTTGCTCACGCTTGCGGGCTCGCGAAGCGAGCCGCGGCCCTCGCGTAGCGAGCCGCGGGCCTCGCGAAGCGAGGTCACTGGGCAAGGGCCTCAGTTGCTGGCATGGAGCGCCGAAGGCGCTCCATGCCAGCAACTGAGGCCCCTCGCAAAGCGAGGGCCTCAGTTGCTGGCGAGGTCACTGGGCACGGGTCTCAGTTGCTGGCATGGAGCGCCGAAGGCGCTCCATGCCAGCAACTGAGGCCCCTCGCGAAGCGAGGGCCTCAGTTGCTGGCGAGGTCACTGGGCACGGGGCTCAGTTGCTGGCATGGAGCGCCGAAGGCGCTCCATGTCAGCAACTGAGGCCCCTCGCGAAGCGAGGGCCTTAGTTGCTGGCGAGCTCACTGGGCAAGGGCCTCAAACCCTCGCAAAATTCACGTCGCTACTCAAAAAACACGACACACAAATTACGACACTCGCTAAATTTTACGAGGCACGCAAACAACGTACGAAACACGTTACCACACATTACGACCTCGCAAACATCGGACGCAACACGCCGACATACAAACAATTAAAACACAATACATACACACAGCACATACATAAAAAACTTACCTACACCAAGAGGGAGCACCCAGGACCTCAAAAATGCAACTTACACCTCGATTTTACTCGAAATAAAACACTTTAGAGACTAAAAAAAAAACGAAGCGAGAGAAAAAATGGCCGCCGAACAAAACGAAAACGAGGCTACAGCACTCTAAACTCGCAAAACACCACAAGAAACTCGCAAAACACCACAAAACACCTACGGATATTCCGATACAGACGTATACCACACATTACTCGCCATTTTACACCAATGCGGAAGTACACGACTACGCTAACGGTTTGGTCTCGCGCACGCACAGTGTTACACTGCACACATTCAGCATGCTTATACAGCAGCTCCACACCACTAATGCTGCAGCAACATCAACACAGATTGCCAGCTCTTCATCACAATGCTTCAAAATAGGTACACTATATTCATTTACTAATTTAGCTACCTTACAATTTCATTGCCGTCATTTTTTGACGGGCAATTCGCTAGTATATTATAACTAGGATACATAATAACCACACAATAACACATAATCCCAATGCAACAATGTAATGCGCCCTTGGACATATTCATAAATTACTGGCAATATGAGTCCTTAAACAATTAAATAATGACAAGTCTCTTTTATTGAAGTATGATCATTCTTAGTACCAAATTCCTCCATTAAGTAGTGAAAGAGGTGATGTGTGTTTTCTCTAGCATCGCTCTTTCAAACCCCAACTCCATAGACAGTACAGTGCATTATTGTTGTGATCTCCTTGACATAGTGGTCCCTGGAGTCCCAATCTTCTAAAGCAACTTCTAATATTTTTGTGATGAAAGATAACAAACTCAAATTGCAGCTGTTCTAGAAAGGACTAAGGTCACCACCGGTTTGATGTTTCATCACTATTTTGTAATCAGAGAAACCACAGAATAAAATAGGATGAAGAGCATATTCATCAAGTGTACATCACATCTACACAAAGCATATGTGAAAACCTAGTAAAAATGCAGTCTTAGCATTTAAATCATTCCTATCTATATTGCCTATATATAAATTCAATAACTTCAATATATTTAGTTTATATATAACATGTATGACAAGCATGTACTTCTTCCTATAAGTAGTACAATAAATACAAGTTTGCAGAATTCTTTCCAATGCTGTACTTAGAGTGTAATCCAGGATAATGTATGCTTTACATTCCTACCTTACAGTGAAAGAGCATATTCTTCTTTTAACTTGGACAGAGAAACATGAAAGCAAACACTTCCAGTATGAGAGACATTTTTGAATTTAGAGAAATGATGTGTTATATGAAAGGTGTTTTGCAGAACACCATAGATGGTAAGTTATTTTGAGCAGGGACCTCATTATATATGGTTTCTGAGGCATGACCTATTATTTCTATGTCACTGTTAAAATATTCTGTTACATTTTTGGGATACCGTATACCTTAAAGGATCCCACTTACTCCTACAATTATCCCCCATGCTGTAGGGGTCCAGATCAGGACCTCCTGCCACCTAACTTTAACCGCCAACAGCAGCAGGGCTAGGGTTGCCCGGGATTCCTTCCAGCAGGGATTTAATTGGAAATAACCCCCAGGGCATGACATCAGGGCTTTCAATTGGCTCCTAGAACCGATTCTCATCCGTAAAGCTTGGTTTGGGTTCCTCCCACACTAAAACCTCTTACTGATAAGGCAAAGGTTTATGGATTGCTGAGTGCCCTAATGTAGGGGAGTTAAAGTTTAGCATAGGTTTGTAATTTAGGGAAAAAATCTCCAAAATACTTTTTACTAAATTAGAGTACCAGATTAGCATTGGGCTCTTACATTGAACAATGCAACTTTCTTCCATTTTAAATGTGCTACTCCCAAATCTTTCAGTAAAATTACTCCTAATTAATTCAAGACGGCTGTTATCATTTAGCAGTAGTAGTAGCATTCTGATTAGCAATTTTAAAAAGACAATCACACATAAGATGACAATATGTTCCTTTAGCCTATGGCAAGGATAATATCACATTCTGTATAAGTAATGTTTTTGAAAGAGTTGAGAGAAGCAGCACATTGAATATTAGGGGGGAATGATTGACATTGTGCATTTCCTCACTAAAAATCTTTTTAAATTATGAGGAATATAAAAGTATTTTACACGGAGGCTTAGAAATGAAATGTTCACATTGCTGGAGCTTTACATTCTGGGAAAGACGATCTGAAAGAGTATCTCCGTTACAGTTTTATGTGTGAGTCAATTACTATGAGCTTCAGTGTTATTGTGAATTTCTTACGCCTCAAATTCTCTGCATTTTGTTGCTTATGATATCTTTTTAAACAGGCTTTTGTTGTATAATTACATTTGCTCTGGGATCCCTGAGGCCTTTATATACTAAGTCATCCATTTATATGCATTTTATGTTTCCTCCAGAAAATGGCATTGGGATTTTTATTGCTTTTATTACTAATACCAACAGAAGATAACATGGAAAAAGACAGAAAATGACTGTTTTTTTCTAGTAGTGCCATTAAGAGCATGATGCCATTGGCAGTAGCTTTTGCAGCAGCAGGCTGACTATGAGTCACAGTGCTTGTTCATCCTTTCCTTTCTGTTATTGTTCAGGATAAAGATAATGGCCACTATAGCAGCAGCTGCTCCAATTATTAGCCAAAGTTACTTCACTTTACATGTGAACCATGAAAAGAACCATTAAGAGCAGATTCACAAAATAAATAGACATACAAGTGGTGTATAAACTGATTATACACAATTATTAATTAATTATTGGAAGAAGAGTAGGCATGAAGGCTAAGAGCTAAAAGCTGCTTAGGCTGAAGAAATCTAAATGCAAATGTAAATGTTTTTTTTATTTCAGCTGCTTTACAACATGTTGCTAAAACATTCAGTTAGTTCATCAAAGTTTCCATTTCAACTACTTTTTTAGTGTATTTGTTGATTATTTAAAATACCATTTTGGTCAAAGTTTTCTTTATTGTCTTTTGAATAACAACGCCAAATGGGAATAACATTGTTATAATGCAAAACATTAAAAACAGTCTTAAGAGTTATAACTTTTTTATGCAATTCTTTACTGCAGGGCTCCAGTTTCTTTTCTCAACTAGTTCTATCTTCTTGCTCTGAGGATTGGGTCCTTGTAAATAAATAAACTTTATATTTAGATTATTGGCAGTTTTAGTGCCACATTCCCTTTGTTCACATAGAAACCGATTATATGTCCTCCCATCTCTGAAAGTTTATTAGCAGAAACCTAAATGGTTGATTATTGATATATAAAATGGTTGATACTTGTATATGAAACCATTTTACTATTTTCAAGTGTGGTACATCGATTTATATATTTTAAACATATCTCTGCAATGACCCATTAAAGGACCAATGTAGATCCACACTTGCAACATGCTGAAATGACAAAGCAATGGGATAAAAGTAAAGAGATCAAGGTTCAACACCTATAAGGGTCATCTCTAACAATGGAACCAAATACAGGAAACAATATTGGTACCAATAAGCCATTATATAACTGTTAAAAGCATATACAGTATTTCAGCCAGGTGCAGCAATTATTTGGTGATAAATTAAAGAACAATGTCCAAGTATAAGTGAAGATATGCATGAATTAAGCCAATTCATGTAGGTATATAGAATGGGAAAACTAGATAAACACATTGGTGTAAAATCTAATTTATCTGTTGTAATCTGGATACAGTACAGAATGTTATTCCTTTGAACATAAATGAAATCCTTTTGTCTTAATTTCAGCATTATCTACAACAGAACTATTGCATTTAGTGGCATATTGTGAGAATCCAATCTCAGTGTTGGAATACAAAAATTAGCTGTACTGTGAAGCTAGTGCAATTTGTATTGAAATTTTAAAAGAGTAGCAATAGCTGAAAAAATTAATGGTCTTTTCATATCTAGACTTCCATTGATAAAAGGAGGTCATGATGTAATTCTGGTTATTCCAAATGTGGTCTGCAGTAGAGCTGATTACAGACGCAGATGGATAAAAAGTCACTTTATAGCGGCATGCTGCTTCTAATATAAGCTCTGGTCGCTTACGACCATTTGGTAATGAGACCAGGGATGGGGAAAAAAGCGCCTATGCCATCCAATAGTGTAGATCAGTAAATGTATTACATATTAAAAAGATCAGACAAAGAAACAGCAGACATCATACTCCCATGGACCAACAAAACCAGGGGAGATTCACCAGAGAGAAACCAACTGATACACCTTATAGTAGTAGTAAATAGTAACCTCAAGCTACAGAGGAATATATGCAGCTCAGAAGCTCCATATATACTGTAGTTATAAAGCTTGAGGTTGCTACATGTGCCTGCTGATTCTTTGTTTGATGTTTTTAACATGTAATAAACTTACTGATCTACACTATTAGGCATCACGTGCACATCTTTCCCCACCCCTGTTGTCATATTGTGAGAATAAATGCAAAATGGGTGATTTTATGGTGTAATTTATATAGCAAAGTTGATAATAACTTTCTTCTAAAAAGTCACTTAAGTCCTTTTTCTGAGCAAATTGGTTGGAGGAGGTAATGAATTTCAGAGGACCAAGTGGGGACTGTGTAACAGCAGCTACACATTAGAAAGAACCCGTTGCCAAACAGACACATTACTAGCAGCCCCATTAAATTCCAAGCACGCAGCTTCCGTCGTCTAGCCTGTATGTCTGCGGGTTTGAAATCTGCCGGAGTTACAGAGAGATTACATTCAACAAGGGCCGGAGCTGCAAGCCAGTAAACCCTTCCCGCGCCCGCAAGCTGGAATAGATGCGGTCGGCTGTTATAACCCAATATGGTAATTACGGAGCTGCATTCCACACGCCCATGCATTAACTGTGTTGTAGATTCTTCTTAAGTAGCACGCATGTCCCGGAGTTGGTGGTTGGTTATTGAGAGAGAGGATCCAGCCTCCACGTCAGGTGAATATCACATACACTCACATGCCACCACATGTACATCACACACACTACACATGGACAGGATGACCAACAAGGACACTAACATGGCAGCTTCATGGAATATACAAGGGATCGATGGAACAGACATGCCTCATTAAATCCATGAGGCTGACAAATCACTGTCTTCAGTGGGCACAACAACAGTAATCAACCAATAGACAGTCCATGTATGGGTGTGCCCACTGCAGCGTATGCAGACCACAGCCAGAATCAAGAAGCATTAGGAGCCAAGAACTATAAAGATCAAGAACCAAACAAAGATCACAGCTAGAAAATGATAGCTACTCTGAGTTGCAGTCAAAGGGACAGTTACCTCACTATATGTTAGATTCATTGTGTGAAAGAGCATAGCATTATATGGTAAAGTAAGCTATTGCTTTATTGTAATTTAGATAATAACAGTTAAACATATGCAAGCAAAGGTTTGTCTACAGACACAGTGATGATTAACAGCCTCTGCGTTAGTGATCGTTTCACATATTTTGGTTCAACTGCTTACAATAATGTAATCAGCCTGCATTTATACACTCAATAAACATGGAATCTTCTGTTCTGTCACACAATGAAGAGCACTGATAATGAGGAAAATGGCCCTGTAAGTGATTCATCCATGTTCAAGCCTTGATGTGAGATAGTTAGAAAGGAACTGAATAAAATGTTTTCTTCAACATCATTAGCACATATCCCTTTCTTTTCTTCTTTCTCTTTTCCAGCTTCACGGAGGTCTGGGTCCACTGGCAGCAGGATCCGGTGCAGGGGGAGAAGGGACCAGCTCAAGCCCTATGCCCTGGTGAGGAAGAGGACTTCACCTAGGCAGTGGGGCCACTTGCTGGACCTCATGCCACCCTTGTAGCCTTTGACCCCACTGCCCCCTGCTCTTGCAGCTGCAGCTATCACTAGGACATACATATTGAAGGGACGAGAGAGGCATGCCCCTACTTTCTCCTCCACCCTGAGGTTCGTTGGCCTGGCTCCCACCACCATATTGGAGCCAGGCACCGGCCAGGCAACAGCCTCTCCCCACCCAGCCACCAAGTCCTCCATCTCCTCCTCGACCACCAATGGACCCAGACCATGGGACCCAGCCAGACCTCCATCCCCACCACCACCAAGCCAGGCTACTCAAGAGGAGAGGCTGGTCGTGTCCAGACAGATCCTGGACTGTCTGCAGGGGATCCAGGCCAGTATCTCCTCCAATTGAGAAGTCTTGCCAGGCGCAATAGGGAGGAAAAGAGGCAACATCTCATGATTGAGTCGTACCTTGCCGGGCTGCTCATGATGGGGGCAGATCAAAGCATGGTCCAGCAGGTGACGGCTGATGCAGTTCGCCACGCTCTGGTCCCCATCCCCACTTCATCCACCCTGCAAGCTTCCCCGTGCACCAGCAGCCCGGGCCCCTCCTCTCCTCCACCCATGCCTCCACCACCGCCACCAGCACCACCACTTGTTGTGCCGCTGCCTCACGGTGGGAATCCTCCCCCTGCCCCCCCCCCCCCACCTCCAGCACCTGTGAAACAATGACCGCACATGGGGGATTGGGACCCTGATGTCAAGTGGAGGAGGATGTAGGGGCTGCTCATATTTTTGTGCCTCTCAAGAGAACTCCTCAGTGACACTTTATTGGTCATAATGTTAACCTAATCTACCATCACCAATTGATGGTTACTGAGGAATACTGTTCAGAAGAGATGATGCTGTCTCTATCTTTTTTTAAGGACTTATTTTGTAGCTGTTATTTTATTTTTTATTTTTTTAGGTACAATTCAGGTCCATGAAGGCATCTTCTGCATCTGCAAGCATTGTGAAGGAAATGTATGAGGTTTAAAGTTTTCACAGTGTCTCTCAGGAAGAAATTCCTTCAATGACATGTAGCTCCCACAATTATAAAGCTACTAGCAACTTGCCCGTCAAAAATTCTGACAATAAAGTTTGAAGACTGGCAATGCTGTTTGCCACACAATGGGAGCCTCTCCCCCTCTACTTTACTGGCCTCGCAATGAGCGCCTTTGGCGCTCATTGTGAGCTTCTCCCCCCCTCTACTTGACGGGATGCGCTCATTGGAAGCCTCTCACCCCGCTCATTGCGAGTCTCTCCCTCTGTCTTCTTCCTCCCTTGTGTCTCCTTTCCCCTCTCCTCTCCCTCCCTTGTGTCTCCTTTCCCCTCCTCTCCCTCCCTTGTGTCTCCTTCCCCCCTGTGTTTTTACCCCATCTCTTCCTCCCCTGTGTATTTTCCCCCTTTTTCCCCCTGTGTCACTTCCCCCCCTCTCCCTCCCCTGTGTCTCTTTCCCCCCTCTCACTCCCATGTGTCTCTTGCCCCCCTCTCCCTCCCATGTGTCTCTTTCCCCCCTGTGTCTCTTTCCCCTGTGCAATCGCAGTTGTGAAACTACGATTTGTCGCACTTTGACAACTATTATATGTGATCATATAGCCAGATATCTAAGACATGATTGTTGTTAGCTTAAATATAGACTAATAGTCTCATAATGGCATGTTACTGACAGCCAGCAGTAATATATGGACTAGTGAAGCTTGTGATCCTGACCTCAATATCAGTATGAAAGCAAATCCTTGGGTCTGTTGTAAGTAACATTGATTCTGGCTGCTGACCTTTGTGTCCTCTCCATATTATTGAGTATTTGTCCCCTATTGCTTATATCATGAGTATCCTTTAACATGTGTTAACACATGTATAGCTGATTGATGTGATATCAATGTTGATGAACAATAACATATCGCGAAGGTGATAGTACACCTTGACCACTGACGCTGGTCACAGCTAGATGACACATCCTTATTAATGGTCATGGCCAGTGAGTTCTCCAGAGAACTAGCTAATGGTTAGTAATACTTGCAGATGGAAATCAGGTGAGTTGGTATATTGTTACAGTTAAAGTATTTAGCACTGTACTGTACATGCAAGACAGCAAACTGCCTGAATAAATACTTCTGCATTGTTTTCTCAGCAAACATTAGAGAGGGTAAAGTTCTGTTGAGAGCTGCTACATTAAGTGATAAAGTAATTAGCCCAGATGCATTTTTCAGGCTATGTGGTTTTATTAGCATTATCAAAGTCAAAAGTGAACAAGTAAGTTGGTACATACAATGGACATCCAAGCTTACAGAATAAGCAGCATTGTTCACAACACTTTTTATTGAATCATTATTGTTAGGAGTAGTTCTAGATGACTGGAAAACTGTTAATTTAAAAATGGAAATTGGGATGACTCAAATAAACTATAGGCCAGTAAGTTTCACATCAGTAGTATGCAAAGTATTGGAAGCCCTTTTAAAAGAAAGTATTATTGAATACTTAAAATGGAATTGTCACAAACCAGCATGTGCTGCTAACGTTGTGTGAAGTATTCTTTTTTGCACTGGGCCTCTAGGTTGAATGTACTGGTGGTACCATGTTCAGCTCTTTGTATAGTCACTGTTCTATAGAGGGGGTTGTTTTACTGAACTGTAATACTTGATGTAATATATTTGTGTGAAACTGCTTGCTATAGTGATCATATTCATGTTAAACATGTCTGATAATTGTATGTATTGTTTTATATATAGTTTTGTGGCAATTCAAGCTATAACCTGGTCTATGGTTGTGTAATGAAATTATTGTTTGCAAAGACACATCTGAGAGGTCCTGTGTGGAGCTTACATAATGCCTCAACTACATAATGGGTCAATTTATCAGTAAAGTCCTCCTGTGGGGAGATGGAAATAACCAGATACTAACCAGTCACATATTATTCAACAGCTCTGAGTAATTAGGTTAACTTGGCCTTTTGGTCTAGTGATCTAAATGATGTTACCAAGCAATGTTGTTTAGTGGCCCAACTGTTTAATTACTTTTTGTTAATTAGCTAGTTATCATGTTTTTCCCTATAAATATACTACACCATATTTAATAAAATATATTTTGTTTAAGACATAGGTGATAAAACTATGTTATTTTTCCTGGATGCTGGACTTTCCATGTTCTGTTTGTGGCTGCCTGATCTGCCTCAAGTCTACTGAAAGTGTGCTGATCCAGCTGGCGAGGTGTGGACAGGAATCCAGAGCATGGAGGGAGAGTTAACCCCAAGTCATGACACTAATCATTTACAAGATTATAGGCAGCATAGCATTACGGCTGGGCGATAATGACAGACTAATATAATTGATTTTTTTTCACTTTGTAGCCAAAGTTATAGACCAAGGTGGAACAAGAGATGCAGATTTTCTAGATTTTAGTAAAGCATTTGCCACTGTCACACACAGTAAACTAATATGTAAACTTCATAGGACCAGAACCAGATTATAACATATTTCAGTGGATATGTCACTTGCTGAAGGATAGGCATCAGAGAGTCATACTTTAATGGGATACAGTCTGAGGAAATAACTGGTTACCAGCAGAGTGCCACAGGGTTCTGTGCTGGGCATGTTTGCTTAATATATTTATTAGTTATTTAACTAGTTCACTTAAAGGGAAGGTTTGCCTATTTGTAGCGTAAGTTAAACATGTAATAATTAAATAAATCTAGAGCAAATATGTGGGATCTGACATTCAAAGCTGAAAAATTCTAAATTATGCACTTAGCCAATAAAAAACCCATTTAGATTATTAATTTAATGATAAAATGATGATGGCGACTGATGAGGAAAGGGACTTGGGTGTTATTATATCCCATGATGTAAAAGTAGACAAGTGTGGGAGCATCCTGATGACATGGCCGCCATCACAATAGTGCCTTAGAGTTCCCATAGTAGCGGCAGCGGCGCCATACGCACTGGCATCTATACATTGTATTTACTAAATGTTCAAAAGAATATTCAACAATGGGTCAATAAGAAACTAGATAGTATAAAAACACACAAGTTTATTGAGCTACAAAATGGGGTTTACATTGATTAAAGTAATTTTGAATTTCCAGCATTATCAATTCAAATTTAAAGGGATACTAACTCTAATATTGAGCAAAGATAGTTACTTCTAACAGAGCTATGTTGCAAATTGAGCAAGCTTCTATATCAAACATGTAATCAATGAGACAATATAAAAAAGTATTCAAATTAAAATAAATTTAATTCAGTAAGTGAATTTCATGTGCTAACAGAGTAATAGTAATTTTTACTAACAAACATATAAAATTATAATCCCAATTAGGGGACACAAGGTATAAAGAAAACTATATCCACTTTGATAGTGAAACTAATCTTATATTAAATAAGTTAAAGTAAAAGATAAAAAAATTGGGCCATGAGGTAAATATAAATATTATGCAAACTAACTACAAACTATATATAAATCAAGGTAATTGTAGTGATCTCTAGTTTTTGGGGACACAAGATAAATGCACCTTTGATAAAAACGCCACTGACCCTCAGAATTAAAGGTTATAGTAGTAAATCTCCTTTAAGTCATGAGGTATACCAAGTTTAAATGTCATTGATATTAAAACCTTGGGTCTAAAAGCTGATTAAAAGTGGTTTTCCAATGGTTGGGTCATGAGGAAATCCAGTGAAGAAGCATTTATAATAATACATTTTCTATCAGAATAATCTTATATATTGCATGGTTCAGCTATTTTCAATTCATTGAAGTCTAAGAAGTTAAAGTATAATCTTAGCACTATACAAAAATATTCAACATCAATGGTAATAGTAGTGACCTAATAATCAGGTCATGAGGTATATATATATATATATATATATATTAAAGTGCGGTATCCTTTAGTGATTAAATACCCTTTCTTTTAAGTAACCCCAGATAATAAACATCAACAGCCTTATTAAATTGTGATTCGGCCAATTCTAAAGGGCTCTATATAAGCACATAGCATATTATTTTACAGAAGTTTTTAGTCAGTGAAATTCTATCCAAAAGCAAGGTCTTCACTAACTAAAAACTTCTGTAAAATAATATGCTTTGTGCTTATATACAGCCCTTTAGAATTGGCCGAATCACAATTTAATAAGGCTGCAAGTGTCATTATACAATACCTTTATATAGAAAAATGTTTTATTATTTTTTCAGTAGAAGAGCTACAGAGTATTGAAGACAGATACTTTATTAACTTGATTGCAATTTTTGTAGCAATGTAGTGAATAACAGGGATACAGTATATAACTTTTATTGAACAGCAGTTGCAGCTCAATAAGAAACAAGAACGTGTATTACTTACAAGTGGGCATTGGATACAAAAATGGCTAGATTATATTTACCAATACAAGCAGACAAGCAATGCAGATTTGTCAGTAGAGGAATTAGTTACCAAAAAAGAGGTAGTAATGCCACTTCATAGGTCTCTAGTTAGACCTCACCTAGAATACTGGGGGTCCTATTAAATTTGCCAAATTGTAGTTCCTGAAGCCCGTAAAAGAGCCTGCAAACGTTACTGCTATTAAATTGGCCTTTTTTAGCTATCCACAAATGATCTGTGGGTTACAGGCTAAAAAACAACAGCAGTTGCCAAAATCGTAACTTTTACCCAGCTAAGCCTTTGAACTTTCAAGCCCGTAAATGTTACAATGGCAAATCGCTATTAAATTGCTACAAGTCCTCAAGCCCGCAATTGTTTTCACACCTGTAAATGGCAAATGTAGCCAGAAATCCTACAGGTACTAGAAAGGACCCGCAAGGGGGTTAAACTCCTGTCCGTAGCACTGTAAAACAAATATAAACACACTACTGTATTTTAAATTACAGCGAAAGAGATGAAATCTGCAATAAAAAATATATTTTTTTATGTTTAATTTCCGTGTTATATCAATTCCGGCAATCAATGTGTTAATACATATAATAGAACTTGCATGGACTAGAATATTATATAGATTTTGTTCATATTACATTATTTCTGGAATGCGGGTCCGGTCGCAACTCGGACTTCAAAACCGTAAGTGAAATTTAACCTCCTGTCTTAGTGACATAATGATGACGGTCTCTTTTACTATTGGCTCCGTCTAAACCCATAACTACGGGTTTGAATAATTTATAATTTCCATGCCTGGAAATGGTACGTGCAGAAGCATGGTTTACAGATTTGGATTCAGGCCATGTCGTTGGGGCCTTTTCTAATTTAATTGCTCTATAACTCCTGCAAATTTACTACTTCCACTGTGGACTTGGAATTTAATAGGGCCCTGTGTCTTGTTCTATAGAATCTATATTCAAAATAATGGATATTCAAATGGATATTCGTATCTGAACTGAAATCTATGGCCCCCATTTAATTCCAAGCCCGTAATTATCTTCATACCCCTTCATAGCCCGTATGTCTGTGGGTTAGAAATTTGCAACAGTTACATATGTATTTAATTGCTCAAGTCCGCAATTACAGGACTGAAGGCTAAAACTGTAAACCATGAACCCATACATACCATTTCAGGGCATGATAATGATCAATTTTGCAAGCCCATCAGTTATAATTTAGACAGAGCCAATAGTAAATGAGATGTCAGTAAAACATGGACTTTATACACCAATTGGACTCACAATCCAGAAATGTGTAAATCAATAAAAAATCAATACATAAACTGTTCTAGTGCAGGTGGGTGGACTGCATTATCTCCTTGATTCCTGGGATCAATATAACACAGAAATAAAACATTAAAAGAATATATATTGCTGATTTGCGAGCTTGAGACTGTTGTGCAATTAATTCTAATGTCTTTCATTGCTTTCCCAGTATTTTAAAATACAGTGCTACGAACAGGTGTTTAACTCACTTGCGAATCCTATCTTTGATATAAATTGATAGAAATGTTGGATACATTTGTCATTTACGGGTTTGAAGGCAATTTGTGGGCTACATGAACGGTTGTAATTAGATAAGGAGTTTGCGTCTTTAGCACTGGTAACAATTGCGGGCTTGAAACATCAAAGGAATAGATAGGATGGAGTTACCTTTTTTACAACCTCAGGGATTTTGAGTCTGTAACTCGCAAATCGATTGCGGGTAGCTAAAAGAAGGCAATTAAATATCAGTAACTTTTATGGGCTCCATTATGGGCTCCAGGAATTGCATTTTTTACAATTGAATAGGGGCCTTTGTTTCTATGTTTCTATGAGTCCAAATATTTGTCTTGTAAGGAATGCTCATAGATATTAATGGGCTAATTCATAATCTGAGCTCTGGATTAATAGAATTGTCTAACTGGGCCCATCTAAATTAATCAACCAATGTTCAACTGAGTCTAACTAAATCTAATAATTCTTTATCGGGCTGTTTACCAGGAGAATAGCTGCTAAGCCGTCAATGGGTCATTTAACAAGACCAAAGTGAAGCCCTCAGTATCAAAATCAAAATACTATGTTTATTAAATTGTGGCCTTTATGTCTTCCCTCAACAATAGATGTAAGAATAGCAATTTAAGAACAATTTTTACAAATGTTTGGAATAAATGATCTACAATACTAGTAGCCACATTAAATTCCAAGCCCTTATGCGCAACGTGAGACCCATAAAGGCTTCGGGCTTGAAATTTGGCCAAGTTACAGAGCTGATAAACGTGAGCAGGGCGCAAGTTACAGGCTTGAGAGGCAAACCCGTAAACCATTTGTCGAATGGGTTTATATCATCAGAATTACGTCACTGAAAAATGGAGGTTTGATTTCAAAGGGTTTCAAAGGGTTTCAATTATGATTTATGATCGGACCACATTCCAGACATAATGCAGTGTTCATAAAGCCATAAATATGATATTCTAGTCCATGCGAGTTCCATTAAATGTATTAACACATTGATTGCCGGGATCAATATAACACGGAAATTACACATGAAATAAAGTATTTTTCGGGGCCGATTTGAAAGCTTGAGAATGTTGTGCTATTAATTCTAATACCTAACATCACTTTCCCTTTTATCATAAGTACAGTAGTGTGTGTATATTTGCATTTACAGTGCTACGGATAGGGCTTTAACCCACTAGTGGGTCCTCTCTAGCACCTGTAGGCTTTTCGGCTCCATTTGTGGGTTACAGTCTTGAACACCAGTGAATTAGTTGCGTAATTGGAACGTAACAGTTACGGACTTGAAAGAACAAAGGAACTGTGGGCTGGCAGGTCGAATTCTCACATCCCGTAGGGTTTTCTCTCCCCTACCCCGCAAGTCGTCGGCAGGTTGCTTTATGGGGCCAATGTAATAGCCACAATATTGTGGGAATTTAATAGGGCTATAAATAGTCTAATAATTTGTCATCTTTTACAATCTAGCTTTGTTTTATATTTTTTTCATTTTCTTTCTTTTGTTTTTTTTTTATATATTTTTTTTCAGTAGTTTATTCCATCTTTTGGACTATGACATTCAAGATAAACTAGTAACACACAAGAACTCTACGGATATCTCAAGAAAACATTTTCCACCGTCTGCACATCTTGGTTGGTAAAAAATTGGTCTGATATTTACTGGTTTTTAAAAAGCCATACATTTTTATGTAATAATGACATAACACATAAGGAAATCACTAAAGTGATCAAGAGTACAAAAAATTAGATATTGGCAAAAAATGTTTATAAAAACAGCACAGGACAACTGTTAACACATTTATTTCAATTATACACAGCCCCATTAAATTCCAATCCTGTAGCGTCAACGGCACACCCGCAAAGCCTGTGGGCTTGAAATTCTTCTGCGTTACATAGCTATTACATTGAACCATGTCACGAGTTATGGGCAGTAGACACAAGCCTGTAAACCTTTTCGGTGCACGCAAGCTGTTAAGGGGCTGGCTGAGTCGTAACGTAGTGCGACACAGGCCTCTCAGCCAATAGAAAGCGGTCTAACTGCAGATGATCGACAGAGGGAGATTATAAATTTGCGTTCCACTCGCCCATGCATGGACTGTGTTGTATTTTCTTTCAAAGTAGTGAGCAGGTCACGCAGTTGTTGGTTTTTGAGAGTGAGAGAGAGAGCAGGAGTTATTTGAGAGCAGTAATTTTCGGTTTTGTTCATTTATCTTCTACTATTTAAATTTTACACTTAATTCTTGATTACACATAATTGCAATACACATAATTTAAAGAACACACATAGAGACAAATAGAGCTAGGTCACACCATACACCCCCCCCCCCCCACCAACCATCCCATCCCCACACCCCATCCCCAAACAGTTATTAATTACATATGGGGGCGTCAGCAAGCCCCCGCCCAGCGGGAACCAATGCAGGGAGAGGAGGAGTCAAGCGGAGCCAAGGTCCCTGGTTTGGAGGAGGAGGATGTCATATGGCTGGTGGGGTCACCATCTGGCTCTCCAGCCACATCTCCAGGATTCAACCCCACTAACCCCCTCCTCCAGAGACTGAGGCTCTCGCCAGGGCCCTCCAACTGGAGTGATGACCCAAGCCAGCCACCACCTCCTCCCCTCCACGGAGGTGCGCTGGACTGGCCGCCACCACCACCACTGGGCCCAATCACACCACCTCCAACACTGCAAGACACTCCAGCAGGGCCCCAGACCCCCCTCCCACACTGCCATCTCCTCACCACACCACGGCCCAGGGACCTCCATCCCCAACATCAGGCTAGGCTGCACAGGTGGAGAAGCTGGCCCTTATGTGGCAGCATGTGGACTGTCTTTAAGGGATCCAGGCCAGCATCTCTATCAATCATGTGGAGGTAATGCGCAGCCTGGCAAGGCACAATAAGGAGGAGAGGAGACATCATCTAATGACTGTCCTATCTGGCTGGGCTGCTCAGGATTGGGACGGACCAGAGCGCATTCCAGGGAGTGACCGCAGAGGCCATGTGAATCACTCTGTTCCCCAGCCTTGCTTCCTCCACCCCGGAGGGATCCCTCGGCCACCCGCAGCCCACCCCCTCCTCTCCTCCTACCATGCCTCCACAATGTGTGATGGTGATATTTTGTATGCAGATGGTCCATGATCCTCTTCTCTGTGGAGACGTAGGGTTCTGTTTAACAGGCCCTTAATTGATGGTCACTAAGGAATGCCGTTGAGAAGAGATGCTGCAGTCCCTACCTTTTTTAAGGCCTTATTTTGTATTTTAAGGCCTTAAGATTTGTATTTTTTTTTATTTTATTTTTTGTTTTATGTACAATTCAGGTCCATGAAGGCATCTTCTGCATCTGCAAGCATTGTGAAGGAAATGTATGAGGTGTAAAGTTCACACAGTGCCTCCCAGGTAGACATTCCTTCAATGAAAGCTCCCTTGACATGTAGCTCCCACAATCTTAAAGCTATCATATAGACAGATATCTAAGACATGAATGTTGTTAGCTGAAATATAGACTAATAGCGCTATGGGGGTGAACTTGCAAAGTCTCACAATGGCATGTTAATGACAGCCAGCATTGATATATACTAGTGAAGCATGTGATCCTGACCTCAATATCAGTCTGAGAACAGATCTTTGGGTCTTATGTAAGTAACAGTAAATCTGGCTGCTGACCTTTCCTCTCCGTATTAATAGGTATTTTCCCATATTGCTGATTATCCAGAGACCTAGCTAATAGTAATGCTTGCAGATGGGAATCAGGCAAGTTGGTATATTGTTACAGTTACAGTATTTGGCACTGTACTCTACATGCATGTTGATTAGTTTTTTATCCTCCTCCGCCTTTTTTTAGTTGACTACTGTCAGACGCTATTAAATTCCCTCAACATTGAAATCCATGGCCCGTAACGTAGCCTGCAAGACTCGCGGCTATTAAATTGGCCCTAAAAATCAATCTGCCAACGACTTGCGGGGTAAGAGCAAAAAAAGGATACGGGATGTGGAAATTTGAACTGCACGCCCGCAATTTCTTTGATCCTTCAAGCCCGTAACTGTTTCGTTTCAATCACGCTATTAAATTGCTACAAATTCACTGGCGTTCAAGCCTGTAACCCGCAAATGGAGCCAAAATGTCTACGGGTACTAGAGGGGAACCGCTAGTGGGTAAAAGTCCTCTCCATAGCAGTGTAAATGCAAATATAAACACACTACTTTACTTATAGGTAAAGAGAAAGTAATGTTAGGTATTAGAATAAAGAGCACAACATTCTCAAGGTGCAAATCGGCAATATAAAATACTTTATTTCATGTTTAATTTGCATATTTTATTGATCCCAGCAATCAATGTGTTAATACATATAATGGAACTCGCATGGAGTAGAATATCATATTTACGGCTTTATGAATACTGCATTATGTCTGGAATGTGGGTCCGATCATAACTCATAATTGAAACCCGTAAGGCTTTGAAATCTAACCTCCATTTTTTCTGTGACATAAAGATGACGATCTCTGTTGCTATTGGCTCCATCTAAACCAGTAACTACGGGTTTGACTAATTGATCATGTTCACGGCCGCACATTCAACGTGCGACAAATGGTCTACGGGTTTGTGTCTCAAGCACGTAAATCGCGCCATGGTCTAATTTAAAAGCTCTGTAGCTCGGCCAAATTTCAAGCCTGCAGACTCTGCGGGTCTCACGTTGCCGCTACAGGCTTGGAATTTTATAGTGCTGCGTATGTGTGAAACTGGATTTATTTACACAGTTCAAAGGTTGAATCATCTGTTTCATTCAGCAGATATATACAAGTTGTAAGTGCTATGCACATGGTTTCTTCAATTAAATGGAGTAATTTGTGATGTTCCTTTTTTTTTCATCAGATTCTGGTTACAGTGGTTTAGTGACCACATGTGACCCTGGTAGGTGCTATGCATCATGCTTATTCTAGACTATGACATTACCCCCTGTAGGTATCCCCTTGACCATTTCTGATTGTGCTCTTTGTATGAAATAAAGCCGTTCTAACCACGTCAGTGCGTTTTCAATGGTTGGGGCTATGGGACATCCACATATATCATATCACATTCCTATATATGTAAACTAATGAGCCCTAGTTACTATACAATAGATCAAAACATAAAACATATAACATTAATAATAGTCATAATAGCATTAGATATAATATAATAATATATCTCCTATATAATCAAAATAAAGGGTTAATGCACATGCAATGTCCAATTAGTGATACATTCCCCTGAGGGCCTACTAACAATGTGACAGGTGATCCTGGAGTGGGTTGCCAGTTCCTTCTCTAGTGGACTGTGATTTGTCTGAACTCTCTGTTATGACCTGCCCACCTACATTGGCCCTACATGGTATAGTTTACAGCTTCATTCAGGTACTCAAGCCCCTTCACCACCACCACTTAGCAATCCACAAGGCGACCAGGGGATCATACACCACACTAATGTAAATTGATGAATAGCGAAACATGATGGGAGGTCACCAAATGGGAAGGGGTATACATCTTGGCACATGGCCACCAGCAATGGCGTGGGAAATTCCAGGATGGGTACAGAGGAGATTATTCCTGATGGAGGTGAGTTAGCTGTTCATCCACGTGCCTCTGTACAGCCTCCAAGTGTTTTTGCGGCCCTTCCTGATGTGTTAGAGTAGATTAGTGTGGTGTATGTTCCCCTGGTCCCCTACGGCGCTCATTGCAGCTGGGGGTGATGCAGCTGTTGTCCGGGCTGTCCAGCAGGGCTTGCTCATTGCAGCTAAGTCCCCGCAACTCCACCCCCGCAACTGCTTCCCACACTTTGCAAGCTCTGCAACGTTACGACAACTCAAAGTACGCCAACTATATTAGTGATGTATAGTTGTGTTGGCTGTACTTCTGATATAGCTTATGATAACGCTGTACTGTGGGAGATAGTGGTATGAGTGCCACAAGAGGAAGTATAGCTTTTCAGCATACATTGTCTGGGAGATTGATGCAGTTGCATATTTGAGAAGATAGGTAAACCTGTCTACATTGTACTAGCCATTTGTAATACAGTCATCCTTTTCCCTGTGTGGCACACTGTGCCAATTGGTGTCATAAAAGCTTTGATCAGAGTTTTGCCTTATTAATGTGTCACTGTTCAGCTTTCATTAACTTTAAGAACTGAAAGTCAATTGACTTTTGTGCTGAAAAGCGGTCTCGAATATGCAGTCTGCCTGTGGTGAAAGGCAGACTGCAGCAGGAAGGGCATCCCAAGCAATGATATCAAGGCCTGACATCAGTGCTCTGCTATTGGCTTAGGAAGGCACACAGGGTATGTAATGTTTAAAAACTGCTCCCCTAATGCTGAATGCTGATTGGGTGAGAATCGGGGGCTTGTGCAGCCACCCCTGATGGTGTCAACATAATCATTAGAGGGCTTTTTAGATATTAATAAAAAAAAATGTTTTATGAACTGTGCAGCGTACATAAATGATGCTTTTTGCATAAAGAGTGCAAAAATGTATTATCCCAGCTCATTTAGATATGCCTTTAAGGTCTGCTGTTAACTGTGAAGTAATTTGTGCAATTATACACACATGGTTGCACTTGTGTCTTGATTTTGAACCAGTTTGTCTATTTCCTGTACTGTGTGTTAATAAATATGTTTATTATACACTTTTCATGAATATTTTTCTTTGTTTCTCTCCCCACTGCAACAGGTGCCTGCTCAGTTGTAATTCTACAACATCTCTGCATATTGCACTGTGTTTCTTTTTTTTTTACTGATAGAATACAGTGGTACTGTTTTCCTGGCTGCCATGTAGGACAATGTAAATCATATCCGTCTTTACTCTGTTACACTCTGTACACAAGAAGGAGAATCCTGTTATTTACTTGTAGTAGGGAAGCTGATCCCAACATAGGGAGATATGGAATCTTTGCTATGAACAGCTGCAAGTGTTTGTGTTAGTAATGTAATGAAATGGACTGTTGTTAATTATTTGTTGACCATTGCATCAGACTGTCTTAAACTTTTGAACTGTGGCCCCAGTCCTGAAAAAAACACTTTAGGGGCAATGATAACCATTTTAGCTATATATATATATATATATATATATATATATATATATATATATATATATATATATATATATATATATATATATATATATATATCTATATCATCACATATTCAGTCGAGGCAGTCGAGGCATTGAAGCCTTCCGAGGACAACTGGCAGTTTGACAACTCCCCCTGCCCCGGCTCCCCCTGCTCTACTGCCGGGGCACCACCTAAGCCCAGAGACCAACCCAACTCCCCCTGCCCTACTGCTGGTGCACCACCTAAGCCCAGAGACCAACCCAACTCCCCCTGCCCTACTGCGTACCACTTTACGAAACACGGCACTTAGAAAAACAAAATACAAGATAGTAAAAATACAAAGTTAACGGCCGAACTGGGCAAAGCACAAAACATGAAACACACACCAAAAAAAAAAAATACAACAAAAACATCACACACAGCATGGAGGAACAGCCGGGACATGATTTGGGAGTGAGGTGGATTTGGGAGTAAGTAAATTACGGCGAGTTTCGCCACTAGAAAATCACCTAAGCGAGAAGAAAATGGCGGCCCAAAAAAATGAAAATGAGGCTACACAACCCTGGACCGCGCAAAACACTGCATACCACATTCACACAGGAACCTACAAGCTACAAAATACACTATTATAAAGGAAGGCAAAGGCTTGCGAACCATGTAACACATAAACAAACAAGGCTATTTTACAATCCTAACTTGCCAGTAACAACATTACGCATCTACAGTAGAACGGTTTGCCCTCGCGCACGCAGCCTATTTATAATGCACAGTTGGGACATTCATAACACTATCTCCTCAGGCCAGCAACAGTCTAACTGGTCATTATATGCTGCAGGACAATAACAAGAGATTGTTACCTCTTCAGGCTATTGATTGTTACATATATGAATTAGCAAAAAGGTAAACTATAATAATTTATTATTCAATTAATTCATTAATTAGTATTTTTTTTTTAAAGAGACGATAAAAGGACGCGCAAAGAGAGGCTCGCAATGAGCACCGAAGGTACTCACACAACCAGAATACTTACTTTGTGTACTAAACAGCAAGCCGCTGGCAGTAAATAAATAGTACATCTGTGTTCACATTTAAATGTCTAAAACAAGTTAAAAAATCTGCTTCCAGCTCAGAATTCCGAGAAAAACAGTTATTACACTGCATTCAGGGAAGCTGATTTGGGACATGCAAATTTTTCCACAAATGCCTCGCTCTTCAATCAATAGCCATTATCAAACATGGCTTCCTTTAAACTTATGCCTGCTGTATTACACAGCTTTAATGCAAAGGCAAGGTTGGATTAAACACATGCTGAGAATCCTATACATGTACAGCTGTTTCAAGCTTACTGGTTATCATCGGCATGGAGCGGGATCTCAGCTTGTGTTGTGGTCTTTATGAGTAGGTAGTTCACCACAAGAATCATTTATAATATGGTGGGAAAAAGAGTAATAGAAGCCCTCCACCGTACAGTAGTACAGTAAATAAATAAATTGTACATCTGTGTTGACATTTGAATGTCTAAAACAAGTTAAAAAAACCTGTTTCCAGCTCAGAATCCCGAGAAAAACAGTTGTTACACTGCATTCTGGGAAGCTGAGCTGGGACATGCAAATGTGTATACACTATATAACTTAACCAGTCAAGAGGCTGGGATGGATTTAGCTTTTTGGTGTTTCTGTTTCTGCTTCAATACAGTGGGTTATAAATAAAAGTACAGGTATTAAAGGACCAGTAAAGTATGATATTATAATATGCTCTTGTTAGGAACTTGACTTGAAAATAGGCAGAATCTTTTTAAAAATAAAACAGTGTTTCATTTTTAACTATTAGATTTAATTTTTCTTTAATGATAGGTTATACTGTATTTGCTCTTCTCAGCTAGATTAAATCTGGAAGGAATGTGAGGAACCTTAAATGCAGATAATGTTCTGTTCAGATCTGGTAAAAAAATCTGCCACTATGAAGGCCATTTGACAATATAATTATATAGACTAGCAAGTACCAGTAGGATAACACCACACCACATGATTCATGTCAACTAGGAGTCCAAGATCAAAGTGCCCATGACACAAGAAAAGTCTGCTAAATGTAGGTAAATTCTATAAAAATACTCATGGTTACTGGCGTGTTACCTATTTCATAAATGCATTGTTTTCCCTAAATAAACAGTAGTTGCTTAACAGCTGCTTTTAAAAATCTAATTACTACAGATATTTCTGTGCTACTTTAAGTAAAAATACAATAAAGTGTATTATATCCTAGATAAAAAGTAAATTGATAACTTGACAGTGTTTTTTTCCCTTTGTTACAAAGATTTTGTCGCAGAAATAGGACAGATATACATTACTAAGAGGACACGCAGTTTAACACAAAACTTGACCTTGACAAGGGTTCATTTAGTTAGTGAAGAAATGAAAATGGGAGTTTCCTCTGTGCAATTCAATGAATCTGCAAAAATATACAAGCTTAGCAGTACATGTGATGGTGAATTCATTTATATGTATTACAAATGAACAGATGGATGTCTGTACAGTGCCTTGTTTTTCTGTTTTAATCATAATTTCTTCTTGTGGCTATGGTTCTGTTTTTCTGTCATAATGTACAGCTAGAAAAGACACAACAGGTTGTGAAGGGAAGCGATAACCCATGATGGAACAGCAATGTATTGGCACAAATACACACCAATTTCATTGGATCCATCTGGTGATGTTAGATATTTAGTCCAAAATCTCTGTCCCTTTCCCAGTCCATAGGAAATGACAATAAAGTATAGTTACAGAGGTATTATGAACAGCTTTTTGGTAAATTGTGAATGTATAACATCAAATATTCAGTGCTACAATATGGAGAATGTTTAATTCTTTATTTAACAATAAATAGGAACCTGATGTACACCATTGCCAAATCAAACAATTAGAATATACAGTTGTGCTCAAAAGTTTGCATACCCTGGCCCAAATTTTGAAATTTGGGCATTTATTTTGAAAATATGACTGATCATGCAAACAAAGAAAAAGTATTTTACTGAAGGATAGTGATCATATAAAGCAATTTACTATCACATAGTTGTTTGGCTCTTTTTAAAATCATAATGATAACAGAAATCACCCAAATGGCCCCGATCAAAAGTTTGCATACCCTTAGTTCTTAATACTGTGTATTTAGCACCAATGACAGCGTGCAGTCTTTCGTAATAGTTGTCTATGAGGCCCCTAATTCTTGCAGGTGGTATAGCTGCCCATTCGTCTTGGCAAAATGCCTCCAGGTCATGCAAATTCTTTGGTCGTCTTGTTTTAACCCAACGTTTGAGATCTTCCAGAGTGGCTCAATGATATTAAGGTCAGGAGACTGTAATGGCCACTCCACAAACCTCACCTTTTTCTGCTGTAACCACTGGAGGGTCAACTTGGCCTTGTGCTTAGGGTCATTGTCATACTGCAAAGTCCAAGAGAGTCCCATGCACAGCCTTCATGCAGAAGAATGCAAACTGTCTGCCAGTATTTTCTGATAACATGCTGCATTCATCTTGCCATCAATTTTCACAAGATTCCCCCTAGAGCTCACACATACCCAAAACATTAGTGAGCCACCACCATGCTTCACAATGGAGATGGTATTATTTTCACTATAGGCCTTGATGACCCTCTCCAAGCATAGCGCTTATGGTTGTGACTATAAAGCTCTATTTTGGTCTCGTCACTCCAAATTACAGCATGGCAGAAGCTTTGAGACATGTCAAGGTGTTGTCAGGCATATTGTAATTGGACATTTTAGTGGCATTGGAACAGTAAAGGCTTCTTTCTGGCATCTTGACCATGCAGCTCATTTTTGTTCAAGTATCACCGTGTTGTGCTCCTTGAAACAACCACACTGTCTTTTTCCAGTGCAGCCTGTATTTCTCCTGAGGTTACCCGTTTTTTTTTTTTTCTTCTGGCAGTTGTGGCTGAAATCTTTCTTGGTCTACTTGACCTTGACTTGGTATCAAGAGAACCCCCAAATTTTCCGCTTCTTAATAAGTGATTGAACAGTACTAACTGGCATTTTCAAGGCTTTGGATATCTTTTTATATCGTTTTCCATCTCTATGAAGTTCCATTACCTTGTTGCACAGATCTTTTGACAGTTCTTTTCTGCTCCCCATGGCTCAGTATCTAGCATGTGCAGTGCATCCACGTGAGAGCTTACAAGCTCATTGGCTATTTATACACAGACACTAATAGCAATTTAAAAAGCCACAGGTGTGGGAAATTAACCTTTAATTGCCATTTTAACTTGTGTGTGTGTCACCTCGCATATCTGTAACAAGGCCAAACATTCAAGGGTATGTAAACATGATCAGGGCCATTTCTGTGATTTCTGGTATTATTATGATTTAAAAAGGAGCCAAACAACTATGTGATGATAAATGGCTTCATATGATCACTATCCTCACCTCAAATAAAATACATTTTTTTTGCATCAGTCATATTTTCAAAATAAATGCCAAGATTTCAAATTTTCTGCCAGGGTATGCAAACTTTTAAGCACAAGTGTACCTCTATAACTTGGCCTGTTAGCACATGATAGACTATAGGAATTGAAGGATAAACTATTGGGTTGTTTTCAGAGATGTCAAATATGTACATATGTGCCACAGGATAACATAAGAGTGGAGAAGTTCCTCAATAATTCCCAATTTTGCCATCCTTTTGTAAATCTGGTTCTATTTTTTCTATATAGTTAAGGCCACAGAAAAACAATTTAAAAATCTTCATTAATCTTCATAATCTTTATTTTTTTTATTTTTTGAGAATTTTTATTAGAGTTTTTTATTACTTGTAAAGTATTTGAAATTGTGCTTTACAATAGTACATACTGATGGGTAAAGTGTTGGAGACTTCTTACCCATGTGAAATCTTAGATAAAATGAAACTGGAGAGGTTCTACAAGAGTCCCCCAAAACTCTACTATTATTATATCTGGCATATTGTCTAAAAACACTATTGAAGGAAAATTGGTAGCAAAAAATATGGCTTTATAGTAATGCTGAGTTGCATTTTTTTTATACATTTTGGATTCTTCCTTTTTCAGAGGAAACCTGGAATGTTCAGATGCCTTGTAAAAAATGCTTCAGCAGATGTATACAGTGCCTTGCAAAAGAATTCACCCCCCTTGACTTTTTACCTATTTTGTTACATTACAGCCTTAAGTTCAATGTTTTTGTTAATCTGAATTCTATGTGATGGATCAGAACACAATAGTCTAAGTTGGTGAAGTGAAATGAGAAAAATATATACATAAAACTATTTTTTAGAAACAGAGAAAACAGAAAATTGGCATGTGAGTATGTATTCACCCCCTTTGTTATGAAGCCCATAAAAAGCTCTGGTGCAACCAATTACCTTCAGAAGTCACATAATTAGTGAAATTATGTCCACCTGTGTGCAACCTAAGTGTCACATGATCTGTCATTACATATACACACATTTTTGAAAGGCCCCAGAGGCTGCAACACCTAAGCAAGAGGCACCACCAACCAAACACTGCCATGAAGACCAAGAAACTCTCCAAACAAGTAAGGGACAATGTCGTTGAGAAGCACAAGTCCGGATTAGGTTATAAAAAAATATCCAAATCTTTGATGATCCCCATGAGCACCATCAAATCTATCACAACCAAATGGAAAGAACATGGCACAACAGCATACCTGCCAAGAGACGGACGACCACCGAAACTCACGGACAGGGCAAGGAGGGCATTTATCAGAGAGGCAGCACAGAGACCTAAGGTAACTCTGGAGGAGCTGCAGAGTTCCACAGCAGAGACTGGAGTATCTGTACATAGGATGACAATAAGCCGTACGCTCCATAGAGTTGGGCTTTATGGCAGAGTAGCCAGAAGAAAGCCATTACTTTCAGCAAAAAAGAAAATGGCACAAAATGACTCCCAAAATGTATGGAGGAAGGTGGTCTGGTCTGATGAGACTAAAATGTAACTTTTCGGCCATCAAAGAAAACGCTATGTCTGATGCAAACCCAACACATCACATCACCCAAAGAGCACTCTCCCTACAGTGAAACATGGTGGTGGCAGCATCATGATGTGGGGATGCTTTTCAGCAGCCGGGACTAAGAAACTGGTCCGAGTTGATGAAAAGGTGGATGATGCTAAATACAGGGATATTCTTGAGCACAACCTGTACCACTCTGTGTGTGATTTGAGGCTAGGATGGAGGTTCACCTTCCAGCAGGACAATGACCCCAAACACACTGCTAAAGCAACACTTGAGTGGTTTAAGGGGAAACATGTAAATGTGTTGGAATGGCATAGTCAAAGCCCAGACCTCAATCCAATAGAAAATCTGTTGTCAGACTTAAAGATTGCTGTTCACAAGCGCAAACCATCCAACTTGAAGGAGCTGGAGCAGTTTTGCCAGGAGGAATGGGCAAAAATCCCAGTGGTAAGATGTGGCAAGTTCATAGAAACTTATCCAAAGGGACTTGGAGCTGTGATTGCTGCAAAAGGTGGCTCTACAAAGTATTGACTTTAGGTGGGTGAATAATTATGCACATTTACTTTTTCTGTTATTTTGTACTATTTATTATCTGCTTCCTAATAAAAAAATTAAAAAAAAACAAAGTTGTGGGCATGTTCTGTAAATTAAATGATACAAATCCTCAAACAGTCCATGTTAATTCCAGATTGTGAGGCAATAAAACACAAAAAATGCCAAGGGGGGTGAATACTTTTGCAAGGCACTGTAAATCAGTAACAATAAGCAATACAAATAGCTGATGTTGATGTTGCACGTAAATAACAACATTGGAGTATAGGATAAAAAAACTAATTTCTGGGTCCACTCGCAACATGATTAATCTGTACATTTTTTACATTGCAATGCCATACCAAAAATGCATTGGTCTGCTCTCTGTTATCTGCCCTCTGTTAGGGTAATAGTGGACATTTCTGCAGTTAACTTGTTGCCTTTAAGGACCATCGTAGACCTATATTTATATCAAAATGGTTAAATTGTTCTAGAATGGGGAAAAAAATCTTTGTTATCTTTTGTATGCAGTTAGAAAGATGATGAATCTACCATTTTGGTTTCTGCTGATCTGCTTGCTCAGATGAAAGAAATATGTGAATGGAGAGAATATTTTTCTCTATGAAGCATTTTTTTATCAAAAAATGCCAGTGCTTTCAATATGAGTCATGGAAAGCTCATCATTATTAAAAAACATACTCTCTTATATATGCTGCTGAAAGAATCATCTTTGTAAAGGAAATAGAACCAAACAGTAAATAATAATTGGACATGCAAATTAAATATGTAAAGGCTGTTTTTACTTGTCTGCTTTCTTAAAGTATTTATATAATATCCTTTTACAGTTTTACCAAGACCATTCAGCAAAAAGCGCTACTGTATTATTTTAATATTCACCGGAAAATATGTACCAATACACTGTGCATTTTTTTTATTCTACTTTAGAGAAGCTGAAATATATAAATAAATTATGAAAATAAAGTTATTGTTTCTACCATGGCAAGGCATCCAATATATTTCAAGGAAAAAGGTAAAAAAGTCTAAGGGGAAATATCTTTATTATTAAGCAATTTGATTTATACTATTAGATGACAGTCCATTATTTGTCTTGATGCTACAATGCACAAGACAACCAAAGATTAAATTGGGTAATAGACATCAGCAGAGCAAGCTCCCTGGACTGAGGTTGGGAGGTTAATGTTCAGGGTCATAGGTCTTGGGTCAGGGTCATATGTAAGGGTTTTTGGTTTATAGCTAGGCTCAGTGGTGTTTTTCTGCATAAATCACTAAGGTCCAGACCTTGGGCAGCACGTTTTGAGGGGACAGCAGACAACCTTAAGTTACCTGTGTACCTTCAATCCATATACACATAAATATCTATATACAGTGCTATGTCTGTATATTTGCTCTTACACATATGCTCTTATATGTGTGTAATCTTAGGGTGAGAGCACAGCATGAGGAATGGAGGCCAAGGCCTAAATTGGCCTAGGGCAGCAAAAATCTAAATATTCCCCTTGGTTGGCTGCAACAGAAGATAGTCAGGAACAAAGCCAAGTTTCAAGCAATGGCATTCAAGAAGTCTCAGCCAGGAAAGGACTATATGTAAAAACTACAGGCTACAGTTGCTAACTGGCAAGGATAACTTACACTGTCACCCCAAAAAAAAAATGTTTTGTTCTAGTGCATACATAGCATTTTAAACTTGATATGGAGTGTACTAGACATTTTTCTAAACTAAGCTCTGAGAAACTTTGAACTTTTATTATGTAAACTAACAGTAACAGTCTATTTATTTTCCTTTTACCCTTTAGGTACCATTTTACTAAGATCTTTTCATTCTGATAATAATGACAGTAATAATCTAAATAAATACAATCAAGGGAGAATGGATTGGAAAAATATCTTAAAGTCACATCTCCTGTATAGCTCTTCTCTCACTTTGTCTCATTTGTGCACCAAGGGCATGTAAGCCAAGGAGAAAGCTATTGACTTAATTTAATAGAATAGCTATTGACTTAATAGAACTTAATTATTTTATGCAATATATACCTCAATCACTTCATTGATTGATTATTCAATTTGATAATGTAACCACAACATTTTAACAGTTGTTAAAATATGTAATAAATGGTTTAGTGTGAATGCTATTCTGGTGCAGAAGAAAAAAAAATTATCATGCTTACAGAACTACAGAAAACACGCAGATGTAGAGGGTTTAATAGGTGAGATAGAAAAGAGCCAACGTTATTCTTACATTGGAGTGCATCTATGGACTTAATCATATCATACGTATTAAAATATATTTATATGAAGCCCATTTACTAGTTTGTTAGACCACTTTACACTTGAGAGTCTACAAGAGCCTTTATTGCATAGACTACTTACACTTTGAGTCCATCATTACTTATTCAATTTTCAGTGTTTTCTAATCCTCAGTGGTTCAAGACTCTGATATAATTTGTTTATTCTTGTGAAGAGCTGATTTTGGCCAGGAATTAACATTTTATGTAAATGCATCATCAAGTAAACCATTTTTTGGCTAGAAGAAAACACAAACCAGCCTTAAAAATCCTTGGACACAATTATCATTCTACAGATTTAGTTCTTCCTACTACTGCATCTATACAATTATTTAAAGTTTGTCAACAAAATGGAATTTCTGCTTAATAATAATTGAAAGAAAAGTTTGTGCAATTCTTCAAATGTCATGTTGTAAACATCTCTATCCTGCAGGCAAACAATTTTCAAACAGCTGTTAATGGAGAAAAATATATTATGAAGATGCACACTGTGATGTCTATTACATTTTACTTTATGCAACAGCTGTTTCAGATCATTTCACAGCGTGGAAGCATTGTGATATGGGCATTTTTGTACTATGAATTTACTAAATTATAATCCTTAACATAATTTGGTCTTTATATGTTCATTATTTATCTCTCATTGGATTTTATTTGGAAGAAAAATGTAAACATGAACATTCTTTGATTAAATAATTGATTATAGTCAATTTTCAATTACACATAATTTCTAAGTGATTATTTTAAATTCTTATAAAGTGTAATTGTTTGTTATAGAGTGAGATCAGGCCAGCAATTATCCTGTAAATATACTTAAGAAAGCAACAAGAGTACTTTGCTTACTAAAATTAAATCAAATAGGTTAATATGTTAAAAAATTAAAAAAAACATTCCAGCTGTTGTACAACATTTTTATTCTCAGTTTTTTTTAATTATAGAGACAAGGAACACATTTTTTTGTGTGTTTGAAAGTGCATGTTTTAAACATTACTAAAGTAGTGTTTTGCATGAAAAAATATAAACATTTTTAAATTCTTTGAACAGGAACTCCATAGAGCAAATGTATGTCTATAGATTTCATTGGCAGACAGGTATGACACACATTGTTTTTTAGTCATTCAGTCTTGTCCGACTCTCCTTGACCATATGGATCGCAGCATGCAAGACACATCTGTCAGCCACTGGTCCACTGAGCTCAGTCAAGCTCATGTTCATTGCTTCAATTATCTCATCTATCCATCTCCACCTCTGCCGTTTGCTTCTTTTTGTGCCTTCAATCTGATCTAGGGAATCCTGTCAATCTCATTATATGGTCAAAATATTTGAACTGTAATTTCATGATCATACCTTCTAGTGAACAGTTTGACTTGATTCCCTGTAGTACTGATTGATTGGATATTCTTGCAGTCCAAGGAACTCTAAGAAGTGTTCGCCAACACCACAATTCAAAGGCATCAATTCTACAGTGCTCAGACTTCTTTATGGTCCAGCTCTTACATCCATATGTTACTACTGGGAATACCATAGTTTTAATTACGTTAACTATGGGACCTTTGTTAATAGTGATATATCTTTACTTTTTAATAGCTCATCCAGACTTGCCATAGCTTTCCTGCCCAGAAGTAAACATCTTTTAATCCCACCCCTCCCCATCTGAGGAGATTTTGGAGCACAGGAAAGTAAAATCTGTCACTGCCTCCAATTTCTCCCCATTTATTTGCCAGGAACTGAGATTGCTGTTTGCTATGCTTTTTTTTCTTCTTTTTAACGTTGAGCAGCAGGCCAACAAAATCTGATCTTGCCTCCATCAATAGTCTCCATAGTTCCTCTTCATTTTCAGTCATCAGAGTAGTTTCATCCATGTATCTCGGGTTGTTGATCTTTCTTCAAGAAATATTAATTCCTGCTTTGGATTCTTCCAGTCAGAACTTAAACATGTTGTATTCCGCATATAAGTTGAATAAATAAGATGACAATATCATCTTGTATCACTCCTTTACAGTCTTGAACCATTCGGTTGTTCCATGTTCAGTTCTGACCATGGCTTCTTGGCCCATATACAGATTCCTCAGGAGGCATATAAGATGGTCTGGTATCTCCATAAGAACCTGACACATTTTGTTGTGATGCACAAGGTTGTAGAATATTCTATGATGCAGAGGTAAATGTTTTTCTGGAACACACATCTGATAGTTCTCGGTCAAAATATTTTTGGAGCCAAGCTTGCAGGATCTTAAGCATAAAATTGCTAGCATGTGGAATGAGTGCAATTGTTCAATAAGTGGTGCACTCTTAGGCTCTGTCTTTTTTTTGGTTTGTTATATAGTCTGATATTTTCCAGTCTACTGGCCATTGTTGAGTTTTCTAAATTTGTTGGCATAATGCAAGCAACACTTTCACAGCTTTATATTCAAGGATTTTAAACAGTTCAGCTCATTGAACAAACTATTGAGCTTATTCGTGCTGTTAAGGTCCTTCCTGTATTGATCATCTGTGTATTTCTGCCACCTCTTCTTTATCTGATCTGCATCTGTTATATCCCTACCATTTTGTCTTTTATCACACCCACTTAGGCATGAAAGCTACCTTTGAGATTCCCAATTTTTTGAAGAGATCTTTTGACTTTCCCATTCTGTTATTTTCTTCTTTTTATTTACATCGCTCATTATAGAATGCCTCCTTGTCTCTTCTTGCTACATTCTGGTATTCTGCATTCAGTTGAACAAATATTTTCTTGTCTTCACTACCTTTCGCTTTTCTTCTTTCCTTGGACTCATCAGACAGTTTGTTTGCCTTCTTAGTTTTCTGTCCTTTGGGGATATTCTTTGTTACTGTTTCTGGACAATGTCACAAACCTCTGTCCAAAGTTTTTCATGCATTCAATCTTCCATGTCTAGGTATTATGTCTTAATTCTATTCTTTATCTCCACTGCATATTCACAGGGGATATTACTTATTTCATATCTCCTTGGTCTAATAATTTCCCTCTTTTCTTCAGTTTAACACTGCACTGTGCAAAAAGAAGTTCATGAGTTACAGTCAGCTCCAGGTCTTCTCTTTGCCGATTTACTGGATCTCCTCCATCTTTGGCTACAAAGTATATAGTCCATCTGATTTCTATATTGTCAATCTGGTGCTGTCCATATGTAGAATCATCTCTGAGGCAGTTGAACGAGGGTGTTTACTATGACCAGAGAATTATCTTTACAGAACTCTACTAATCTCTGACCTGCTTGATTTTGTACTCCAAGGCCAAACTTGCCAGTTATTCCAGGTATCTTTTGGCTCCCTACTTTAGCATTCCAATCTCCTATGATGAGAATAAACTCTTTTCTTGGTGTTATATCTAGGAAATGTTGAATATCCTTGTAGAATTGGATACCTTCAGCCTCTTAAGCATCCATGGTTAATGCATACAATTGGATCACTGTGATGTTAAATGGCTTGCCTTGAATTCAAATGTATATTAGTCTGTAATGTATTGGGTTGTTCCCAAGCACTGCTTTGGTCACCCTTTGATTGATTATATAGGCTATTCAATTTCTTCTTTGGGGTTCTTGACCAAAGTAAAATATCTGGTGATTGTCTCATATGAAATGTTCCATTCCAGTCAATTTGAGTTCACAAATTCCCAGGATATCAATGTTTAATCGAGTTATCTCATGTTTGACCATGTCCAGTTTGCCTTGGTTCATAGTTCTAACATTCCAGGTTCCTATGCTGAATTACCGTATATACTCGAGTATAAGCCGAACCGAGTATAAGCCGATGCACCTATTTTACAACAAAATACTGGGAAAACGTAGTGACTCGAGTATAAGCCGAGGGTGGGAAATGTGCTGCCCCCTGTGTCCCTCTTGTGCCCTCTGTGTCCCCCTCTTGTGTGCTCTCTGTGCCCCTTTATTGTGTCCCCCGTCTCTCTCCCCTGTGTCTCTTCTCCCCTCTCCCTCCTGTGTCTCTTCCCCTCCTCTCCCTCCCCTGTGTCTCTTCCCCTTCTCCCTTCCCTGTGTCTCTTCCCCCTCTCCCTTCCCTGTGTTTCGTCCCCATCTCCCTTCCCTGTGTCTCTTTCCCTCCCCCTCCCTTATCACCCTCCTCAACCCCCTTCCTCAACCCCCCTCCTCATCTTCCCTCCACAACCCCCCTCCTCAACCCCCTCCTCAACCTCCCTCCTCCACCCCTTCCTCATCCTCAACCCCCCTCCTCAACCCCCCTCCTCAACCCCTCTCCTCAACCTCCCTCCTCAACCCCCCTCCTCATCCTCAACCCCCCTCCTCAACCCCCTCCTCAACCTCCCTCCTCCACCCCCTCCTCATTCTCAACCTCCCTCCTCTACCCCCTCATCATCCTCAACCCCCTCCTCAACCCCCCTCCTCAACTTCCCTCCTCAACCTCAACCCCCCTCCTCATCCTCAACCCCCCATCCTCATCCTCAACACCCCATCCTCAACCCCATCCTCAACCCCCCTCTTCATCCTAAACCCCTCCTCAACCTCCCTCCTCAACCCCCTCCTCAGCCCCCTTACTCAACCCCTCTCCTCAACCCCCCTCCTCATCCTCAACCCCCCTCCTCACCCTCAACCCCCTCCTCAACCCCCCTCCTCAACCTCAACCTCCCTCCTCAACCTCAACCCCCATCCTCATCCTCAACCCCCAATCCTCAACCTTCCTCCTCAACCCCCTCCTCAGCCCCCTTCCTCAACCCCCCTCCTCAACCTCCCTCCTCATCCTCAACCTCCCTCCTCAACCCCCCTTCTCATCCTCAACCCCCTCCTCAACCCCCCTCCTCAACCTCAACCCCCATCCTCATCCTCCTCCCCCCATCCTCAACCCCCCATCCTCAACCTCCCTCCTCAACCCCCCTCCTCAACCCCCTTCCTCAACCTCTCTCCTCAGCCCCCCTCCTCAACCTCAACCCCCCCATCCTCGTCCTCAACCGCCCTCCTCATCCTCAACCCCCCCCAATCCTCAACCTCCTTTTACATCCCCAACACATTTTACTTTTTTTAGACTATATATAGTCTTTTGTTGCAACACTAATTTGTACCAAATGTGTGTCTGTTTTTGCTTTTGTATGTATTTTTATTTACCTTTCTTATTTCTATATTATTTTCTTGGTATGTCAAAAATTGATAGACTAATTGTTTTGGATTTAGAAGTACTTTGTTAATGATATTTCACTCTTTTTTCCCGTAGTCTGTTATTTTTTCTATTTAATTACTCTTGAGCGCACATTTAAGTGTGGCCACCTTGATTCGTGCTCTAATGAGGCTGTTTTTACCCTTATTTTTCTTTGATTCATTGTTATAAATTATTAGTGTTTTGAACAATTCATAAAAAATTGCACTAATACAACAATAAGATACATGTAATATTAAAATACATTCAGTGTGTTAATTATATCATGATAAAAGCACAATGCTAAGCATAGAATGTATGTAGTATTTTGTCATTTTCCACTGTAGCGTCGGGTGTGAGCTAACAAGTGCATACGGATCACTATCCTGCTTTTGAACTGCCAAACATTTCTCTTAAAGCATGAGGCTTCAGTGTCAAGGGAAATGCTGTCAAACCTACAGAAAACAGAATAAAGTAAAAGATAACAGAGGAGACACTCTGGGAAATAACACTGGAAACTGCACACAAGTTACTGTAATAAAAGGACAAAAAAATATAAACAATAGAGAGGTGTGACTGAGTTGGGAAATATCATTTTGCAACAGTGTTGACTGATATAAGAAATACCTGTGCCTAAATAGTTTATATGGGAAACTGATAAATAGTATATATATATGTGTATGTATATATATATATATATATATATATATATATAGTGCCTTGCAAAAGTATTCAACCCCTTGACTTTTTGTTACATTACGGCCTTAAGTTCAGTGTTTTGTTAATCTGAATTGTATGTGATGGATCAGAACACAATAGTCTAAGTTGGTGAAGTGAAATAAAAAAAATATATACATAAAACAATTTTTTAGAAACCCCCTTTGTTATGAAGCCCATAAAAAGCTCTGGTGCAACTAATTACCTTCAGAAGTCATATAATTAGTGAAATGATGTCCACCTGTGTGCAATCTAAGTGTCACATGATCTGTCATTACATATACACACCTTTTTTGAAAGGCCCCAGAGGCTGCAACACCTAAGCAAGAGGCACCACCAACCAAACACTGCCATGAAGACCAAGGCACTCTTCTAAGGTTTTTGAGAAGTACAAGTTTGGGTTTGGTTATAAAAAAATATCCAAACTTTAATGATCCACAGGAGCACCATCAAATCTATCATAACCAAATGAAAAGAACATGGCACAACAGCAAACTTGCCAAGTGACGGCCGCCCACCCAAACTCATGGACCGCACAAGGAGGGCATTAATTAGAGAGGCAGCACAGAGACCTAAGATAACCCTGGAGGAGCTGCAGAGTTCCACAGCAGAGACTGGAGTATCTGTACATAGGACGACAATAAGCCTTACGCTCCATAGAGTTGGGCTTTATGGCAGAGTGGCCAGAAGAAAGCCATTACTTTCAGCAAAAAAACAAAATGGCACGTTTTGAGTTTGCAAAAAGGCATGTGGGAAACTCCCAAAATGTATGGAGGAAGGTGCTTTGGTCTGAGGAGACTAAAATTTAACTTTTCGTCCATCAACGAAAACGCTATGTCTGGCGCAAACCCAACACATCACATCACCCAAAGAACACCATCGCCACGGTGAAACATGGTGGTGGCAGCATCATGCTGTGGGGATGTTTTTCAGCAGCCGGGACTGGGAAACTGGTCAGAGTTGAGGGAAAGATGGATGGTGCTCAATTCAGGATTATTATTGATCAAAACCTGTGCCACTCTGTGCAGGATTTGAGGCTATGCCGGAGGGTCGCTTTCAAGCAGGACAATGACCCCAAACACACTGCTAGATCAACACTTGAGTGGTTTAATGGGAAACATGTAAATGTGTTGGACTGGCCTAGTCAAAGCCCAAGCCTCAATCCAATAGAAAATCTGTTGTCAGACTTAAAGACTGCCGTTCCCAATCCCAATAATCCAACTTGAAGGAGCTGGAGCAGTTTTGCCAGGAGGAATGGGCAAAAATCCCAGTGGTAAGATGTGGCAAGCTCATAGAGACTTATCCAAAGCGACTTGGAGCTGTTATGGCTGCAAAAGGTGGCTCTACAAAGTATTGACTTTAGGGGGATGAATAGTTATGCACATTGACTTTTTCTGTTATTTTGTCCTATTTGTTGTTTGCTTCAGAATAATAAAAAAAACATCTTCAAAGTTGTGGGCATGTTCTGTAAATTAAATGATGCAAATCATCAAACAATCCATGTTAATTCCAGGTTGTGAGGCAACAAAACATGAAAAATTCCAAGGGGGTGAATACTTTTGCAAGGCACTATATATATATATATATATATATATATATATATATATATATATATATATATATATATTTTTAGCAGGTCCCTCTCTCTGGTTCCACCTCTTTTGTTGGAGGGGCTTTATTCAGCCTTCATAAGCACATCCTGTCTTCCTCTCCTTTGCACACTCAGCCTGGAGGCTTCTTCTTAGCTCTCTCCTCCCTGGCTTACTAAGCCTGTCCATCATGCTGCTTTTTGGCCACTTTACGCTTGTCTCGTTAGATTTTGGCCCAGTTCATGTCTGTTTCCTTAGGTCTCTAAGGCACTTGCCGTCGTCTGACCTCCTGCACCCATGACCACGAGGGCTTTACACCGCTGGAGAAGGAGTCATGGTTCCAGGAAAAAACGGGTAAGTAGCTGATTTGGCCCTAATCTACTGTGCAGCCTGCCTTGCCCATGTCCAAGGTAACGCTTTTTTGCTTTTGTGCCCGTGCGGCGTGTTTTGGCCCAAATCTTCTAAATAAGAGTCACATATCCGCCTTCACAGGCTCCACCCTATCATTCTGGCTAATCGGTGTCCTTGCCCATGTACAAGGACACACCCCTTGTCACCTTTACACATCCCCTTCTTACACTTACATGTATTTTTTTGCACATTTTAGCCATCACTTCACATCGAATCATCAGCTAACCATTAGTCCTGAACCAGCTTTCGCAAAGCTTTCCTCGTTTTTTGTTTTAACTTCTTTTCACTAACATGCTCTCCTTACTCAGAGCCTTATAGTCACTGCTGATCCGGCCCAAATCAGCTGTCCTTGCTCTCACCCAAGGACTCATCTGGCCCTCTAAGCAGGCCAGATGTCCGTAAGTCCCTGGCACACTTCAGCTACCTCTCGCTACATTATTCCACTGGTGCAAAAGGGCATTAGATAGCTAGAGAGCAATGGTAAAATTTGACCATTCAACTTTTGAGAGAGTGCCCCAACTACAAACTCCAGGTATTTTTAATACCTGGACATTTATATATATATATATATATATATATATATATATATATATATATATATTTATTTAGTATCAATAACATATTATCTCTTATATGCAATTATGCTGCTGTGGGTTATTCTTATTCCATTTCGGTTTCTGTTGATCAATGTTTTTGTCCTGAAGTGGGAAGAGACTCATATTGTACAGAAAGTATCTACCAACACATTGTGAATGTGGCATCAGCTCTCTGTGACAGTAATGGAAAATTTACAAAGGCACACCCCCATGAGACGGTGAAAGACATAATCCGACGACAAAATAAAATGGTTGCTTGCAATAAAGAATAATTACATGTAAAAGTTAAATGTATAAAGGTTGCTTTTGTTTTTTGTTTTTTCTTACTTTTTAGAAAACATTTGCCCATTACCAAGTTTGGTGGTTCAAAAGACATTAAAGAAAAAAAAAAATGACCACAGTGATCCTTTAAAGCTTATTTTAGAAATTTCTATATGTTGAAATGTTTATATATCTGTAGCAGGTGCATATCTATCATCTGTCAATCTAAACCAGTATTACAACATGCTTGCTGAGAATTAATTTCTAATACTGAGTTAATGAATGTAAATATTAAGTTAATATGCCTGTTTATTCAAGATAGCTTACAAATCAAAAGGGATTTCCAAATAAACAAAAGGATTAATTCAACTAAACCATTTACAAATCTAATAGTAATCCTCTCAGGATCGTGCTGAATATCCAGGACAAATTTGCACTCTAAGGACACAAAGAAACAATTGTAGTTGTTTCATCAATGCAAAGAACAGCTAATTCTTCCAGTAGTGACTTGAAGTCCACGTGATCTTGTGGAAACCTGAAATGTGAACTGACAATATAAGTGGTAGATGACAGTAACTTAGAAGGAAGTACAATTATATACAATACTTTCTAAGTGGAAAGTTAATGTCATGTTGTATGCGGTTTAGAGATTACATGCTTTGAAAGTATTAAATATCTTTACAAGGGTGATTTAGAGATAAAAAGGTAAATTAAGGACCATAGATTACATGAACACAACCCCGTTCTTTGAACACAATATGTTTTTGATGTAATGGATTAAAACTGAGTTTATGAAATATGCTGGTGGCACAACTATATTTGTGGTTTTTTTTAAAGTACATTTTAGAAGAGATTAAGATTAATGTGTTGAGTTATGGCATGGTAGGGTACACTAAAGTAAAACACATCACTAGGGATACAGACAAATTCAACAAACAATGGAATGCTGCATACTGGACTTCTCTCATATTCTCAGTCATTCAAACATTCTCTGAAACTCACCTTTTCAGATACTTATACAATTTACCTTCCTGACTCCATTGATTATTTCAGATAAGTTTTGGTTTTATCACACCGGTCTCTAGCTATATCATTTATCCATCAAGCAGTCCCTGCACCTCTTATCTCAACGTCATATCTATACATCACAAACAAAAACATCTCTACAAATGTACAAATAAAATATCATAATACAAGGACATAGCAAATTGCTTAAATTACTATTTTTTTTCAGCAGACATTGTGCAAATTGAACTCCCACTTAGGGGAGCTGCAATAAGTGATAATGCTTTTACAGATCATTCATTTCACATTTCTATACCGTTTTTACCCAATACTGCAATCAGTTATTTTTCATAAACAAACACAACTTAGCATCTTTTAGTATTTTGAACCACACGTGGGCTGGAGGATCCAATCAGGGACTGCTATTTGTTGGTGACTAACGTGATGGGCTGGGTTTGAGCCAATCAGGGTGTGAGTTGTTGTATCACAATTAGTAGGATTTTCAAGTATATGAGCAGGGAAGGAACTAGGGACTTCTACCAAGGGGCACAGAGCCAGCATGTTTATTTCCCCATCTAGATGTTGATGAGTCGATGACTTCAAATGTCAGATACCATCCGGTCATTGTTTAAATACACCAAGGGGTGGCATGGGTACTGTGAATATTGGAGACAGAGTCTGGGTGATGGGTCCTGGTTTAACCCAAGTGGGGAACTGTGGATCTGGGTAGACAGAAGAGGGACTTTCTCTAATTGGAGAGGATAGTGTGCTTGTTAGTGGGCTCAGGATACCCTTTAAGTGGGGAAGGCATGTCCCTTGTGCACAATGTTTGTGGTGAGGATATAGTTTATGTGCACCTGTTCCTAGCTGATCTCATCTCAGGTGGAGGAACCTATATTGATTTGGAGAGGAGTCAACTATGGTGAGTGAGGTATTCCTTTTTGGTAACCAACCAAGACCTCCATAACATTTCTGACAATTTGGGCTTTATATTAGATAGAATGGACATAGGCTGGGCTCAAGATTATACCAAATAGTGGATAACCGCAAGACAATGGATCAAAGGGATATCCCTTGCAAAACATTTTACATCAAAAGCATTTCAATTGTTGTCTGGCAACCTAGGGCATATAACCAGGGCCTTGGGGAAACATTAGGAAATACAGTCATGTTAAAGCTTACATCTTGATCCTATACTCATAATAAAGTTATATAGTCCTTTATAAAGAACAGCTTTAGTCCATATGACAAACATGGCTAAAGTACTAAGAGGTCCGGTTGCCAGGTCCAGAGGCTAGATGGTTCTGGGTTGTGACAAGTATATTTAACTAATTTGTTTTTAATTAGTCATTATTACCCAGAGTAGTCCCAGCTGATTGGAGAATTACTAATGTAATACCACTTACTATTATTGTTATTATTATTTCCTGTTTTTGTTAAATGCCAACATATTCTGTAGAGCTATACAGGGGTAAGTTCAAGTCATAAACAATATTAATAAAATGGAAAGAATGTCTTTGAGCTTAAAATTAAATGTACACAGTGCTTTCCCTAAGGCACTTAGGAAAATTGAAAAATTACAATCTTAGGACTTCACAAAAAGGGTAGGAGGGAAGACTCTAGTAAGTACATGCCAAATGAGTTTGCCAACACTGATAAACAAACTAATGAAAATATGTCTAAGAGAGAATGAAATGACCAGGATGGAGAAGTAGACAAAGCATATCTAGATTTTAGTAGAGTATTTGACTTGTTATCCACATGGTACAGAACTAGAAAACTTATAAAAAAAACTTTCAGTTTTCTAATGGAAGTGGTAGGATCAAACACTGTTAAAAATCTAATCATGTCTGGGATAAGCATATGGCTATTGTGAGGTTTAATCAAAACAATATTTTTATGTAGATATAATTGACATATTAGATGGGCCTATTTTTCTATATTTCTAAGAGGTAGAGATAGATCTAAAAGATGATAACTTGACTCATAAAATTAATTGTGCTTGTATATTTTCTATAGAGAAACCAGAAACAAAATTAACCCCCTAATAGATTTTATAACCTTTTAGGTTAATCAAAAACAGAAAAAAACTAAACTAGCAAAAATAAGCTAAGGTTGTACCAATTAAGCAATGTCGCTTAAGAAACTGTTTTCCACAATTTTTATTATATAATTATTCCCTCCCTGCTGTGAGTGAACCCAATGAATTTAGGTAAGAATGCTTATTAAATTGAATCAAATGTACAAAAGTAAATGTTTTTACATTAATAATCAATTTACCTACAAATGAACACATATGGTTATTAAACCACACTGTATATTAAGCTCACTAATGAGTTCTTTAAAATGTGCATATTATTTGAAAGTACAGCACTGTTTAGTAATATATGGTTTGTAAGTTACAATTTTTTTCTTGTAAAGTAATCTACAACATTTTGTGGTTTAGAAATAAAGAGTTATCATAAAACTAAGTGTACAGAACACTTTGAAAGCTACCTAATACATCATTCCTGTGTTAAGATGTATTTCACTAAAGAGCCATTATGCCACACAGCTATAAGACATGTATTTATCTTAGCAAGTTAGGGAATTGATTTACGTCCTTAATAACATAATCATTCTACTTTTTACTAAGCCAACTTAAGAAATATGTAGTAAGAATACACATACAGCACATATAAACTTAGATGCCAAAAAATGTCTACTTTAAGGCAGTAAATCAGACTAATATACCGTATATTGTGTAGATGTACTATTTTAGTATAGTAGTGTTTTTTTTGTATACTATACATTATTGTTTTGTGCATTAAAGTTGGTGGTGTTGGCAGGGCAGATAAAGGGCTTAAAAGACCACTGTGTGTTATATTTATATTTTGTTTTTTTGAAGACCTTGACTTGATAATGTGCAAAATGTTTTTATATAATATTCAGTTTTTAGTTATTGTATTACATTTTGCTTTAGTTATTATGGACATTGTGTCTTTCTTTAAAAAAAGCTTAAAAGCCTGGTAGGAGTGGAAGGAACTGTGGACGCATGTGAGATCTGTATTCACTTCTGTTAAAGGCATATTTAAGTTCCATTGATTAGGCATTTGAGGGAGGAGAATCAGAAGAAAAAAGACTAAAATAAACATTCTTAAACTTACCGTAAAGTTTGCCAAATCTCTTGAGTTTGCTAGAAATTCATTTTGAGAATTAACACCCCTGAAAATCCCTGCTAACATTAGCATAAAATTTATAATCTGGTTTTGCCAATCACAGCCAGCTATAATGTTGATTTAATCTGTGAAGTCAGTTTGTACAACAAAGCATCATGAGATATGTAGTCTTGTTTCCCCCTGCATAAAGAGGAGCTCAGATTATCTTTAATAAATGTCCTCTTCAAATAGTCCCTTGACGATACCATTCAATAGGAGAATCCTCCATAGGATTTGCTGCCCGGTGAAACTGGACATTAAAAATGGAATTCCTAATGATACAATCAGAGTGATCTGAATATGTAATTTTCTCTTAAAATGCTTTTATGTTTCTGTCTTGCATTCCTGCTGATGTTATTTTGTTACATATATCACAAGCCTGTGAAGATTTTGCCAAACGACATTGATTATTTAATCAGAGAGCTAAATATGTCATACAGTAGCTTGGTGGCAAAGGGTCAAATCAACCAATGAAGTTGCTCTAAAAGATATTTAGATTTTTCTTTCTCCCCGTGTTTTAATGCAACAACAACCAAGATATAATATCCTAAATTAGTGTTTAGGGATATAGAGAACACTTGATGACAAGGACCCTCACAACTTTGTTACTTGATACGTGTAGAGGATTTCTATCATACAAGAAATACTTTCTTACTATGTGTAAATTAATTATATAACAAATGTCTGATACTGACTACCTCCAAGCACTCAGAAACATTACAATGTAATCAGATTCATTTAGAAAGTTGAGACATTTCAAGTACAAAAAGTTAAGGTAAGTTTTATTACTTATACTTTAATGTACATTTTGTTGTTTAATTGTTCAATCGTGTCTGCCTCTCCGTGACCCTATGGACTGCAGCACACCAGCTTCATCTCTCAGTAACTACTCCTCTGATCTCCATCAAGTTCATGTTCATTGTTTTCAGTGACCTCATCTTTCAACCTCAGCCTCTGTCTTTCCCTTCTTCTTGGGTCTTAAATTTTTCCCAGCAAAAGAGTATTTTCTAGAGAATCCTGCAGTTTCGTGATATGGCCAAAATATTTGAGTTTCAGCCTCATGATCATACCTTTCAGTAAACAGTTTTTCTTGATTTGCTGAAGTGCTAATTTATTGGACCTTTTTGCAGTCCAATGGCCTTTAAGCAGTTTTCGCCAACACCACAATTCAAAGACATCAATTCTACGGCGCTCAGATTTCTCTATGGTGCAGCTCTCACACAGGTTACTACTGGGAATACCATAGTTCTAACTATGCAGACCTTTGTTGATAGTTTAATATCTTTACTTTTTACTAGCTTGTCCAAGCTTGCCATAGCTTTCCTCACCAGAACCACAAACATCTTTTAATGTCATGGCTACAGTCACCATCTGAAGAGATCTTGGATCCAGGGAAAATAAAATCTGTCACTGCCTCCACTTTTCCCCATCTTTTTTCCAGGAACTGAGATTGTTGTTTGTCATGACAATAAACAACCTTGTCGCACTTCTTTCCGGATCTTGAACGATTCTGTTGTCCTATGTTTGGTTCTGACCGTGGATTCTTTGTCCACATACAGATTCCTCACTAGGCAGATAAGGTGATCTGGTACTCCCATCTCTTTAAGAACATGACCCATTTTGATGTGATCCACACAATAACCGCTTTAGAATAGGCTATGAAGCTGAAGTAAATGTTTTTCTGGAACTCTCTTTGTTTTATAATTGGAGCACTCTTTATTGTACATACTTCTAAACAATATAAAAAGTATATATATATATATATATAAATATATATATATACTGTATATATATATATATATATATATATATATATATATATATATATATATAAATATATATCTATATATATATATAGATAGATAGAGAGATAGATAGATAGATAGATAGATATCATTTCAAATGATGAAATTAGTTTGCTTTAGAAATTATATGTAAAAGTTAGAGTGTGTTGATGTGTGGCCAGTGTGTTTCATACAATGTTTTCATTCGTAAATCATTGATTCTAAAGCAATGCCTTCCACTTGTTTTTTATTTTCTAATGTATTTATTAACACACATATGACTGATAAATATATAAATAAGTACATTTAAAAAAATAATTAGGAAGGCTTGGGAATCAAACCTGTGAAATAATATATATATATATTTTTTAAACAGATTGTTTACCACTGTGCACCCATAGACAACTTATAAGCAGAGTATAAATCCATAATACAATGTATAACAGTTATAGACTCCAGCCATATTATTAATGCAGAGCCTTGTGGGACAACTTCAAAGGCTAAACTAAAATGACAATATCTAGGTCAATTTTAAAAATGTAAACACATTTTCCACATGATATTCCACCCTCTAACTGATGGTGCAGAGCACATATGGTGACTTTTGTGGTCCTTTAATACCATGTTTCAATATGTGTATAAGAATATCTCATTATATCAATACTTATTTCTAAAACTAAAGTGTCTTCATCATAATATGTACAAATATACTTTCTTTCACAGTGTGAAGGTATGCAACCTTAAAAACACCATCATGTAGAGCAGTTAACATCAAGTATGACAAGTAGTGATGTCGCGAACATCAAATTTTCGGTTCGCGACCAGCGGACGCGAACTTCCATCAAATGTTCGAGAACGGGCGAAACGGGCAAACCACCATAGACTTCAATGGGCAGGCGAATTTCAAAACCCACAGGGACTCTTTCTGGCCACAATAGTGATGGGAAAGTTGTTTCAAGGGGACTAACACCTGGACTGTGGCATGCTGGAGGGGGATCCATGGCAAAACTCCCACAGAAAATTACGTAGTTGATGCAGAGTCTGGTTTTAAGCCATAAAGGGCATAAATCACCTAACATTCCTAAATTGTTTTGAATAACATGCTTTAAAACATCAGGTATGATGTTGTATCGATCAGGTAGTGTAAGGGTTACACCCGCTTCACAGTAACAGACCAATCTCCCCATTTAATGCACCGCAAACAACCGCAAACAGTCCCTTTGCACAACAGCAAACTCCCCATTTGCACAAGGTTGGATACCAAGCTAGCCATGTCCCTTTCCTTGTCCTCACTGATGTCATTGAAGGTCTCTTCCTCCACCCAGCCACCAAGGGTCCCCGAAAGGTGACAACAAGCCCCCTGGGACGCCTGCTGTGTTTGGTATTCCACCTCCTCAAAGCCACCTTCCTCCTCTGACTCCTCTTCTTCAGACTCCCAGAGTCTGGGGGCTTCCAAGGCCCAGCATGGAAGATTATACACAGGTCAGAGTCTGGGGGCTTCCACTGCCCAGCATGGAAGATTATACACAGGTCAGAGTCTGGGGGCTTCCACTGCACAGCATGGAAGATTATACACGTTGCCTCTGTCTGCGTTATTATATGGTGTGAACTGTTAAGTAGTACTATTCCTATCGGTTTAATCCCTGTTACGTCCACTATCAGGGGACATGTATATGGCATGGATTTTTGGAAGCGGGAGATGGAAAAAGATGCTTGGTCGGTCCTCCCACTTCAAATTTGGGGCACTGCGCGTGCAATCTAAGGTGCCACCAGAGATGAGTGTCACTGTGCCCCTGGCAAAAGTTGGCAGAGTAGATGCAATAGGCTTCACACACACGTCTGTAGGCAGGCAATTGCTATTCAATCTATTACAGTCAAAAAAGTGTTGTTTTATGTCACTGTACACTACGGTTGCACCAGATATGACGTATCACTGTGCACTGGCAAAAGTTGGCAGAGTAGATGCAATAGGCTTCACACACTCGCATGTAGGCAGGCAATTGCTATTCAATCTATTACAGTCAAAAAAGTTTTATGTCACTGAGCACAATATAAGCTGTGAGCCTGACACAGGCTGGCAACTGAAATTAGATTGCAGGAAAAAAATGGTTGTTTTCAATGTATGTTACACCACCAGGCATGAGTAGTGAAAATAAGCACAATATAAGCTGTTAGGTGTTAGCCTGTCACACACACACGCTGGCAGGCAGGCATAGATTACACAAAAAAAAATATAAAATAAAATAAATGATGTTCAAAGTTTCCTCAATGATAAAGTATAGGGGGCGAACCGAAAAGCGCATGTGTTCGCCGTTCGCGGCGGACGCGAACATGCTAAAATCGCTGCGAATAGTTCTCCGGCGAACTGTTCGGGACATCACTAATGACAAGTTTAAAAACGTTCACATTTAAATATATTTTTAATGCTTTGTAACTTTTTTTTAGTTCTGTAGTGTTAGCTTTCACAGTACTGAAGAGTAAAGTGCACTGTAGGATATAATGAGTTTATGAGAATAATCTTGCAAGTCCTTAAGGGTCCATACATTACATGCTTACATGATTACATGTAAATGTTTATATATTCTCTTCATATATGTGCTAAAAAAAATTCGTAGCATCAACATTCAGAACCTGTGCATCTATAACGCCATTAGGGAGGCTGTTTGAGGATGAATTTAGTTATTTAAAAACTGTTATATACCAATTACTAAATGTAAAAAGCTTTATTTATTTTTGGTTTTCAGTGCTCACTTTGATGATGTAGAGCAGTGTTGATAAAGTCCATGTCCCTTTAACCTTTCAAGGGATTTCCACTGTAGTTTTAAAAATAATAAACAACCATTTTACCCAGTCCCATGTGAAATGTACTGTTTTTGTTATCTTTTCTCCAGCATAAGTAAAGAGAGACGGAACAAACAATTATGACACAATATTACAAATTTTTGTTTGATTTTCCTTTATTTTACTAAAAATGCACTTACCTGTGATAGAGCAATATGAAGAATAAAAAAATAAAAAAATACTTAAATATGTTCCTGTTTAGAGCAGTGAATTGTGAGAAGGTAACTCCCAACTTTGGTAATGTCATTGTTTGCATTAGTTACCCTCAAATTTTGAGATATTCCTGGATGATTGTTCTTCATTGGTTATCATTCTTCCATCCATGCATTTGAGCTTCCTCAGGATTAGGCATAAGACCTAATCTTAAAGTAATGGTTTAAGGAAGGGTAAATCTTTAGATTTACATAATATCAGCCATAATAGACATAGGAATATTTTAAATTATAACCCCTTAAGTATCAAGTCTTATGGAAATAATTTAATATAGATTTTAGTATCCTCTTCAAAAGACTTAAATGTTCTCCAAGGTATCCATAAGTGCCAAACTAACAGCTTTTAAAAAAATGTGCACTATATCAAAAACAGTTATGTTGCAAAGTATGTAATTTTGATTTAATATGAATACCTACAAATGTTTACATAGAGGAAATATTAGAAAACAGTATTTCTGGAAAAAAATCTCTACCTTTTGTGCATGGTTTTATAATTTTGCTATAACTGAATCTTTTTGTTGAATATTCAGATATGCGCTAAACCTATAGGTGTGGAAAAATGCTGACATCGTTATTTGCTAGTTGTTGATTTTTTATTATAAAAAAAGCAATCCCCTTATCTATGGACTTTGTCTGAATTTTCCATCAGACATTTGTGTTTACATTTATAGATGTTGCTATGAATTGGTGCCTTATATATTTCTGTCCATAAAAATCATTGGAAGTAATCCTGATAATAATGTGTAGTTGTTGACTGAGCCATGACGTACTTAAGCAATTTACTATAAGTTTGTTACTTGGTAACCAACAAGTGACCTTCATCTTTCTCCGTCGCTTAATGTTACAGACTTGGCGTAATAATTTCAAAATAGTATATCTCTCTCAATCAAATCTGGTTTCAGTGCAGTGATTTTTTTCCTGACTTTGCTGCTAGTAGTATGTTTTCAAGAAGATTAACCTTTGAATTCCTCTATCTAATCTTTAATGTAATAATATCACAATATAGTAGATTTATCACCAATGCTAGCTATGCTGATAATGTATAGTGCGTAGTATAGTTCAACTATCTAAATTAAGAAAAACTTCACATTTGTGAAATACGCAACAAAATAAAACATTAGCAGCTTTATAAACCATGGACATAAATACATTTTCAGAGCAGACAGTTCTTGGGCATGGAAGCTGCAAAGATAGTCCTTCTTTTTCAAAGCACATGTGGGCGTTTACAGAGCAGGGCAAGCAAGACTTGCAAGAACACTTGGAAGCTGCTTCTGTGGAGTATGTGGGAGAGGGAGAAGGTGACAAATTCTGAAAACAACAACAATTCTGCATCAACAAATTCCCCTCATGCTCCTTTCAATACTACAAAGTTAACACAAAGTAGCAGAATACACTCAGAGATAATTCAAACCATTAGGTATTGTGTAATAAACAAACATGGTATGGTTCATACAGTGTCTAATAAAATAAAGATTTTAAGTATATATATGCTTTTATCCCCTTGAGTACATATTTGCTAATGGTGATAGTTTTTTTTATACAAACTCCACTAACATACAGCCTTATTAAATTGCGATTTGGGCTGGCCAATTGAATATATAAGCACAGATCATATTTTTTGTACAATAGTTTTTAGCTAGTGAAGACCTTGCTTTTGAATAGAAGTTCACTAACTAAAAACTTCTGTAAAAAAATATGCTCTGTGCTTATATAGAGCCCTTTTCATTTGGCCAAATCACAATTTAATAAAGCTGATAGTAAGTTGTTCCCAATCTACAGTGGCCCTTTAAAATAATATATGTGTTATAACATTGTTTCCGGCTATAATGCTTGCAGTTCATGTAAACTAAGAAATATGATAAATAAAATGTAAATAATAAATAAAATAATAAATACAAAGAAATATACGCATTAATGTTCTTTCTATTAGAAGATCAAAACCTACTATAAGTAGTATCCTACATAGCGGAGCCGTAAAAATGTATGTTTTTCTAATTAAAAACTAGCAGCATGATTTTTCTGCTAAAATTTGCTTTTATTCTGACTCAAAGCTATTCTGATTGTTTTCATTGTGCACTAGTACTTTTACTCCTCTATGACTTGTTATCTTTATGGGGATACATATCGCAAAATGTGTTTGTTATGGTTAGATGGACGAGAATTTAGGGAGTATAATTCTGTAGAGAAAAACATTACAGTGGGAACCAAGGACATACTGGAAGAAGTTATGTCATTCCTTGTGTTTTTATCTGCACATTAAACGTACAGTCAGGACTGGATTTAGATATCTGGCTCTCCTAGACACAAACTTCATATCGGCCCCTTGGATGCATGAGTGCATAAATCTATTGTGTAACAATTAAAATATATATAAATAAATATATATATATATATATATATATATATATATATATATATATATATTCCTTAGCATAAATATAACACATATATTATTACTGTTCTTAAGATTATTTAATTTAGAATGTATTTATTAATTATTATTTTAATGTAATAAATTCATAGTGGTAGAGTAAGAAGTAGCATACTGCTGGTACAAGCATATATTGTTCTATGCAATGTATTTCATTTTATAAGAGCTTTATCAATTCCTTAAAATGATAATTTTCTATAATATATTTTTATTGATTTTTTTTCTTTTAAAGAACATTTTAAAGAACATATGTAAATAACTCTAGGAGTAACCTAGTTGGCCTTTCTGAGGACCCATAAATAAGAAGAGCAGGTTCATGCTGCGTTTTTGTCCCTGAAAGGCAGGAATTTTAAGCACAGCTAGCCTTAAAGGATCCTCATTCTTGTTGGCTCCTTTATTTAAGGCAAAGAACTAAAACTCATAATGTGGGCGATATGAGCACAACCAGTTGTTTAAATTTTAATGGACACAGACTTTTACATATTTAATTCATATCATTATTCTTTATTTTTACCAATGTTGTAAGTTCTGCATGTTTCAAGATAAAAGAATATAGAGTTACATAGAGGGAGGGTCTTTTCTGATAATTTATTCTTAAAATAATTAACTTTAAATGTCATTTATCTAATATTTTTATAAAAAAATGTAACCAACAAACCAACTGCAATTGTATTTATTTATATGTAAACTTTTCATTTCTTCAATAACTGGAACCCTTGGGCCCTCATTCAATTGCAATTTGGCCAATTGAATGGTGCTCTAAATAAGCACATAGCATATATTTGTTTTAAAAGTTTTTAGTTAGTAAGCATCTATCCAAAAGCAAGGTTTTTACTAACTAAAAACTTCTTTAAAAAAAATATGCTATGTGCTTATATAGAGCCCTATTCAATTGGCCAAATCACAATTGAATGAGACCCTTGGTGTGTAACCAGAACTGTGGAAGTGTTTTGGTAATTTTGATATTGTAATGTTGGGAACATGTACAGTATTAGTTAAAACAAAACCTCAAAATGTTATATATTATTTTTAAATCTTTACTTTGACCTAAAAAAATCACCACGGAGGGTAGAGTGTATGCTTTTGAGATACAAAAATTGTGCTGTGAGAAAGCTGTATGCTCCACTGCGCTGGAGGGCCAGGAGTGCAAACCTTTGAAGGGTTGTAAGAGGTCTTATGGTCATTATATTGGCCTCTATGGTATAATGTGTGATATTACACTGTCTATTAATTTTAGAAGAGTGGAAATAAGAATTTCCAGACCATATCTCAACATTTCTGCCACTCATATATTCCATGACATTCTGAAAGCCGAGTGTAGTTTTGCATAATTACTTTTTAAAAATCATGGAAAGAATTAGCTAAAAGATCATTTGTCACTCTGAGGCACTGCATAATCCTGTTCTGTTGTAAAGTTTATTTCATTGCCAAGTTTCACAAAATGTCAAGACGATATTCTCTGAGAACAATCCATGCATCATTTTACGTATGCATCATTTGATTTAAGTGTTGTTCCATGTAAACTGTTTAAACCATGTCATTTGATGCAAATGTAATATAATCTGAGCATTTCTTTTGAAGAGATTGATGTATATATGAAATACAGTATTATATGCTCTGCAATAGATGAGAATATGTAATGCTATATAAACTTAGGTTGTGTATCCATGAAATAATAATATTGATAATGTTAAAAATGATTAGAATAGCAAAAATAACAAGTTAGGTAGCACATTTCACATAGTTGTACTTTACAATTCTACCATAGTTATTCCATTACCCAAATACTTGTGTAAACATGTATGTCTTCAGCTTCTTTTTGAAGTGTCCAATGATAAGGAATCTCACACTGTTATGGGGAGAGAGTTTCACAAAACAAGAGCTGTATGCCTAAATCTCTATCACCAGATGATACTTCGCAAACTCTTGGTACATTTAGATATAATAATCTAGCTGATTAAAGATAACTGTGTATGGGTTACCAAGAGTTTCTTCAGGTAGCAATTGAACCCTGTTTATATAGATAGATTTTTAAAGGTCAGAAAGCCAAGCTTGAAATAATGTACATTTGTTATCAGTCTTTCTGTAGCATTCTGTCAGTCCGTGGGTGGCATTATGGTTTAGGAAGTCCCAGGAATAATGTATTGCAGTAGTCAAGTTGGATTGTCACAAAAGTATGGGAATATACGGTTGGGGTATATTTCTTTAAAAAGGAAGTTGTTTGAGTCAGGTTTTTATCTATAAAGTTTAAGGGAAATGACGAATTTCGAGAAAATTATATCTTCAAACATGAAATTGCACCTCATTTCTAACTGCCATAACAGTTTCAAAGTGAATTTTGATGGGGTAAAAACAAATGCTATATAAAAATGGGAACTGTAATTTAATATGAACTGGCCTATAGACACTTGGTATCAAGCATTTACTATTAGATTTATACTATTTATAGATTTTAAAAAAATGCGCAGCTGACATTTGATGTTTAACTTATAATGCAAAAACAATTCCCTCACCTAGATTAGACAATTGTTCTAAATTATGTAATTCTCTTTATTCCAGACCCTGTTTCAGTTGTTATCAGATGTGCCATCCCACCAAAATTATCTATGTTTTATTCAGGGTTCAACTTCAATCAGCTGACATTCATCCATTCTAGGAGATTTGCACCACTATCTTTTATCATTGGTACTGGGTCAATAGAATTTGGTATAAATGATAGGTACATTTTTGTGTCATCAGTATGGTTGAGAATTATATGCAAATGCATATTTTTATTGAACTTGCATATATTAATCAAAATTTACAGTTTCATACAGTATTGGGAAGAATAGCAAACGGTTTTAGTGCATTTTGACACATATTTTTCATGTTAGAGATTATTTTCAGTATTAGATTATATTAACTCATACACATCCCCTGATCTGTATATACAGTTGTGCTCAAAAGTTTGCATACCCTGTCAGAAATTGTGAAATTTTGGCATTTATTTTGAAAATATGACTGATCCGGCAATTTTTATTTTATTTTATAAGGATAGTGATCATAAGAAGCTATGTATTAGCACATAGTTGCTTGACTCCTTTTTAAATAATAATAATAATAATCATTAAAATGGCGCTGATCAAAGGTTTACATACACTTGAATGTTTGGCCTTGTTAACAGACACACAAGGTGACACACAAAGGTTAAATTGGCAATTAAAGGCTAATTTCCCACACCTGTGGCTTTTTAAATTGCAATTAGTGTCTGTGTGTAAATAGTCAATAAGTATGTTTGCTCTCACAGGGATGCACTGAGCAGGCTATATACTGAGCCATGGGGAGCAGAAAAGAACTGGCAAAAGACCTGCGTAACAAGGTAATGAAGCTTCATAAAGATGGAAAAAGATATAGAAAGATATCAAAAGCCTTGAAAATGCCAGTCAGTACTTTTCAATCACTTATTAAGAAGTGGAAGATTTGGGGATTCCTTGATACTAAGCCAAGGTCAGGTAGACCAGTAAAGATTTCAGCCACAACTGCCAGAAGCATTGTTCGGAATACAAAGAAAAACCCACAGGTAACGTCAGGAAAAATACTGGCTGCTCTGGAAAAAGACGGTGTGGTTGTTTCAAGGAGAAGAACACGACAATAGTTGAACAAAAATTAGTTGAATGGTCGAGATGCCAGAAAGAAGCCTTTACTGGGCCAATGCCACAAAAAAAACAGTTACAATATGCCCGACAACACCTTGACACCTCACCGCTTCTGGTACACTGTAGTTTGGAGTGACAAGACCAAAATAGAGCTTTATGGTCACAACCATAAGCTCTATGTTTGGAGAGGGGTCAAAAAGGCCTATAGTGAAAAGAATACCATTACCACTGTGAAGCATGGCGGTGGCTCACTGCTGTTTTGGGGGGTGTGAGCTCTAAAGGCAAGGGAAATCTTGTGAAAATTGATTGCAAGATGAATGCAGCATGTTATCAGAAAATACTGGTAGACAATTTGCATTCTGCTGCACGAAGGCTGCGCATGGGATGCTCTTGGACTTTCCAGCATGACAATTACCCTAAGCACAAGGCCAAGTTGACCCTCCAGTGATAACAACAGAAAAAGGTGAAGGTTGTGGAGTGGCCATCACAGTCTCCTGACCTTAATATCATCGAGCCACTCTGGGGAGATCTGAAACGTGCGGTTCATGCAAGATTAAAGACTTTGCATGACCTGGAAGCATTGTGCAAAGACGAATGGGCAGTTATACCACCTGCAAGAATTAGGGGGCCTCATAAACAACTATTACAAAATAAAGCAAGCTGTCATTGATGCTAAAGGGGGCAATACACAGTATTAAGAACTAAGGGTATGCAAACTTTTGAACATGGCAATTTCATTTTTTTTTCTTTGTTGCCATGTTTTGTTTTATGATTGTGCAATTCTGTTATAACCTACGGTCAGTGGTGTAGCTAGAGCTATTGCCGCCCTGCACTACCCCTGACTTTTTTTCCCAGAGAAATCTTCCAGCCTCTTTAATTAAACCCACCCCTGGGGACATTTTATGCTTCACTCTGTTACAATATATATATATATATATATATATATATATATATATATACACAGTATATGTGCATATATGTGTATATATATATATATACTGTATATACGTATACATTTACATCTACAAACACGCACACATGTACATATATATACTAGCGAATTGCCCATCAAAAAATGACGGCAATGAAATTGTAAGGTAGCTAATGGTGTTTTGTGTGTACTACTGAAATATATAATACAATTAATAAATGAATATACTTTACCTATTTTGAAGCATTGTGTTGAAGAGCTGGCAATCTGTTTTGATGTTGCTGCAGCATTAGTGGTGTTGAGCTGCTGTGTAAGCGTGATGAATGTGTGCAGTGTAATAGTGTGCGTGCGCGAGACGAAACCGTTAGCGTAGTTGTGTACTTCCGCATTGGCGTAAAATGGCGGGTAATGTGTATTAGCGGAATATCTGTAGGTCGTTTGTGGTATTTTGCGAATTTCTTGTGGTGTTTTGCGTGTTTAGAGTGCTGAAGGCTCGTTTTCGTTTTGTTCGGCGGCCATTTTTTCTCTCGCTTAGCGAATTTTTGTGTGTCTAAACTCTTTTATTTTTAGTTAAATGAAGGTGTAAGTTGTTTTTTTGAGGTCCTGGATGCTTCCTCTTGCTGTAGGTAAGCTTTTCATGTATGTGCTGTGTGTATTTATTGTGTTTTGAATTTTGTCATGTTTGCGAGTTGCGTCTGATTTTTGCGAGGTCGTAATGTGTGGTAACGTGTCTCGTATGTTTTTTGCGTTGCGAGGTAAAGTTTGCGAGGGCCGTAGTTGGTGTGTCGTGTTGTTTGCGTTGCGACGTAAAGTTTGCGAGGGTCGCAGTTACTGGCAAGAAGCGCCTTCGGCGCTCCAGGCCAGCAACTGAGACCCTCGCCCGCGGCCCTCGAGGTCCGGGGGGCTACAGGAGACCCCAAGGACCAACGGGGGCCACAAGGGGCAGAGGGAAGCAACTGGAAGCCTTGGGTGGCCACAGGGGCCCACATTCACTGAGGGGTGCCACAGGGAGGTCGCTGAGGTCCACAAAGACCAAGGGGGGCCACAGTCACCTGCTAGGACTGAGGGGGGAACAGGGGGCCAAATGGGACAGAGGGAGGCTGCAGAGGTCTGCAGGGGGCCACAGGAGACCGCAAGGATTGAGTGGGCCACAAGGGGCTGGGGGGACCACAGGTGTCCCAAAATGACCAAGCGGGCCGAGGGAGGCCACAGGGAGGTTGAAGAGGTCTGTGGGTGGCCACAGGCTCCTGCAAGGACCGAGGCGGGCCACAAGGGACATAGGGAGGCCACAGGGCTGGTGGGGAGCCACAGTGGGCCATAAGGGTCCACAGAGTCTACAGTGAGATGCTGGGGCATAGGGGACAAGCAGGGGATCTTTGGGGGCCACAGGGGACCCACAAGAGAACCATGGGGACAGCCAGAGGATCTGCTGGGGCCACAGGGGACCCGTGGGAGATCCACGGGGGAAACTGGGGACCCACAGGGGCCACAGGGGCCCCGAAGGGTTGCCGGGGCAACATGGGACAAGCGGGGGACACAAGGGATCCATGGGAGGTCAGCGTGGGCCACAGGGAACCTGTTGGGGCCACAAGGGACCTGCAGGAGGTTTGCAGGGGGCTGTATGGGCCCACAGGAGCCACAGAGGAACGTGGGAGCCACACAAGATCCGCGGGGGCCACAGTGAGCCAAGGGAGGGCCACGGGGGCCAAAGGAGGGCCGCGGGTGCACAGGGGGCCACTAAGCCAGCACATCTTGATGGTTGCAGCTGGTGCCGCCCTCAAGGAGGTAACGTCCAGTGCGGTCCGCCCCCCTCACCCCCCCTACATGCACTACTGCCTACAGTTGAATATGAATCCCATGAGAAATAAAAGAAATATGTTTTGCCTGCTCACTCATGTTTTATTTAAAATGGTATATATAATACGAATTTGCCAAGAGTATGCAAACTTGCGAGCAGAACAGTAACTCCGTAGTGCCCTCTGCACCCATAGGTCCAACAAAACTTCCTCAAATCCCTGAGAAATATATTCTCAGCATTTGATATCCCAATTGAGTTTTCAAGAGCTTCTGACAACTGGATACATGACAAAAATTACCAGCTTGCTAGGGTTCTCCAGATTGCCAGTACATGAACTGCCTTTTTCCACTAATAGAAAACTCTTGTTTTGCTGCACTAAGGTTTGAAAAATGATCTGGTTCACAAGAGGTTGTGGGTGATGAGATGTAAAATGAGGAAAAACAAGAGATGGTGAGAAAGTATCTCCTTTTTCCAGTTATCTACATAAACAGATAGAAGCACAATTTTATTATTATCCTTTATTTGTAATGCTGCAACATATTCCGTAGTGCTATATAGTGGTTTAAGTACAAGGCAAAAACAATATTAACACATTGCAAAAGCATGGAGGGTCCTGTCTGTGAGCTTTAATGTCAAACGTACATAGTGCTTGTTTGCAAAGCACCTTACAAGTTTTAAAATTTGTATAACTTTTTTTAGTCATCACCATCCGTAAGGATAGTTAAGGGAATATCAAAACAGATCTATATAGGAAGATAACCGCTACAAACTATATTCTTCACTATAATAGTTTCCATTATCCCTCCATGAAAAGAGCAACCCCCACAGATGAATTCCTTCGAGTTAGAAGGAACTGCTCCGATGTAGAAACATTTAAGAGACGTTTTTTTTGTTGCTCCTTCATCGCTGTAATTTTGCTACTGTTATGAATCGAAATCTAAATATGCAGGATGTATTTTCATTCTTACAAATTTAACATAATTAAAACATAGTGATTAATCACAAAAACAATCTGTAATATATATTGTGAAAGTTAAAAATAGTAAAGTTATGAGAATGGAAACGTTTGTAATCATTATGATTACATTGTCTGCCAACATCTATCGAACGACAATTCTTGTAAGAGAGTTCTAACTACCAGTGGAATTTTTTTTTTACAATTACAAGTTTTACAGATTAGAATAGACAATGCAAAACTAATTTCTGATGGTCGCCCCATAGGTTGAGGACCGCTGTGCTAGAGAGTTAAGATCTAAACTTAAAGCACAGGGTTACAGTAGTAACCTTATTAAGAAAGCTTACCAAAGAGCCCTCCACACCAAAAGAGAGGAGCTTCTTGTACCAAAAGTAAGAGCACACTGTACTGAAGATATACATGTTGTGGGGAAATTTAGCTCTGAATGGAGGGGAATTATTGATATCTTCAACACAGACAAGTTCTATGGATGGATGAAGTGATCGGGATGAATTAGGTCCTAGGATTTTAACCAATTGGAAACACTCTAAAACACTAAGAGATCAATTGGTTAGAAGTTACTTTAAAAGACCAAGAACTTTGAAAAGCCTACATATGGGAACTTACCCATGTGGATATTGTAAATATCGTCCACATATGGTAAAAGCTACTGAGATGTATGATAGAGTGGGGAAAATACACAATATTAAAAGCCTTTTCAACTGCAACACCACATCTGTGATCTATTGTTTGGAATGTTTGTGTTAGGAAAAAGTACATAGGCATGACGTCTCAAGAACTCAGTCTAGGAGAACACTTAAAGGGATATCTAAGTGAGCTGGATTAATACATTTATGTACTCTATAGGCAAAAAGCAGCCTATGTGTATGCAGCACATCTCATAAAACATTTTATTTTTATTAATATCTAAAAATCCCTCTAATGATTATGTTGACACCTCCAGGGGGTGTCTAAACATGCATCTGACCCCCCCCCCCCCAATAAACATGCAGCATCCGGGGAGCAATATTAACCCACTATTTACCTGCTCTTGCTTTCTCAGCCAATCTCCTTGCAGCTTCCTCCTTGCAGCTTCCTGTCACATGTCAGTGATACACTACATTTTCCAGCTGTTTTGCTACATATCCTATGCTGCTTTGCACCAAAGATAGGAAACCAGAGTTCAAGAGTTTCAGCTAACCTAATTAGCCAAAACAAATCATTCCAAAACAAAATGGATATCATGCTGCCTGTGATTGGTCAAACTGAATATGATTGTTATGCTAATTGTAGAAGAGATTGGCTGGGGTGTCAACTTTGAAAGCCAACTGTTTGCAAATGCAAGAAATTCAGATGACTTCAAGGTGAGTGTTTAAATGTATATTTTGGTATTTTTTCATGCAAACATTTTGTTTTCACACACTACTGATGGTCCTCCATTAGATACATTCATAATCCAGCAAACTTAGATATCCCTTAAAAGTAATATTAGTAAGAAACAAGGTGATAAGGATGCTTGGGAAAATCTCACTTCAGTGGCCAGACACTTTTTGACACATCATAAATCAGAAACTAAAGTGAAATGCTGGGGCACTATACCAGGTAACACTGGGGATAAGAGGAGGTAATCTTGAGGCGGAGCTCCTCAAGAAGGAAAGCAGATGGATTACCTTATTGGACACCCTTATTCCCAAAGGATTAAATCAGAGTGTCAACTTTACAGTTTTTCTTTAGACAATTATCTGACTTTCATAAAATATGTAATTGCTAATGAATCTACCTTGTTAGTTTCTAAACAAATCACTTTGCAAGTCTCGGGATAGGTGACCTTGGTATGATGTGTTATGCACATAAGTAGGGAATCATTATTTGAGCCTGTATAATTCTATAAATACTTGAATTGTTAAGAGGTAGAATGTAAACTGCTGTTCTGGTTTATTAATGTACATATATCTTAATCTGTTACACAGCGAGGGTGAATTATATAGATTGCAGAAAACAATTAAACAATGAAATGCCCGGTTTTGCAACATAATTTGACTAACTTAGGAGTACTTTTCATCTTTCAGATAATTTTACTATAATATTTTTATCTTGCCACTTCAGAGGCATTGTGGCTAGATTTAGCACTATGGTGAGTTAAATAGGAGATATATATCTACAAGCGATTTGCCCATCAAAAATGACGGCAATAAAATTTGAAGTCTGGCAATGCTGTTTGCCACAGAATGCGGGGTTCCCCCCCCCTCTAACTTGTGGGCTTCGCAATGAGCACCTTTGGCGCTCATTGCGAGCCTCCCACCCCTCTACTTTATGGGCCTCGCGATGAGCATTTTCAGGCGCACATTGCAGGCCTCGGGCAATCCGCAACTTTCGTGCCCGGTAATGAATGCTTTCGGTGCTCATTGCGAGCCTCCCCCCACCACTTTACAGGCCTTGCTGTGTGCGCCTTCAGCCTCGTGATGAGCGCCACTCTTTGCAGGCGTCGGCCAACCCGCAACTTTTGGTCCTCGCAAAGAGTGTTTCATCCCTGTGTCTCCCCCCCCCCACTCCCTCCCCTGTGTCTCTTTCCACCTTCTGCCCCCACTCCCTTCGCTGTGTCTTTCTCCCCCCTCTCCCTCCTCTGTGCTCTTGTTTGCATTAACGGGTATGAAACCATTTTCGGGCTTGGGAAATTGTTAATTTTCCCCAAGCCCAAAATGTGTTTACGATTTAGAGGCTTCAAAAAAAGTTACGGCTTTACTCCCGCCATCTTTGTTCTTGCTTAGCCGTTTTCAGACCTCCCAAAAATGCCAATTAAATATCAAATTAGCTTGCAATCTCACTTACAGGCTCCCTGTCTCTCCCCCTGTGTTGTGTGTGAGGTTGTAAGTAATTTTTTTTAATTAATTAGTGTTCTACCGACGGCGTCCGAATTACAGGCATGAAAAAAATGGCGGCTGTTAAATTCATAATTTTTGAAGCCTTTATCTCTCCCCCCATCAAGTCAGTCACATACAGGCCCCACAATGAGCGTCTTTGGCCTTCAAAGCTTATTGTAGCCCCATCAAGACAGTCTTGTATGGGCCTCTCGATAAGCGCCATTGCAGCCCCCGTCAAACTCGTAAATTTAGGGCCGGCAGTGCAAAATTTGTCTCCTTTCTTATGTCTGCGAGGGCATTCCCATCGCTGGAGAGCAATGGTTCCACCTCTTATGTTCCACCTCACATGTACTATGCCGCATTGTTGCCAATATGCATTCCAAGTTTCCTTAACCATGGCCATGGTAACTCTTTTCAGCTTTCATAAACCATCCTCTTCTTGACAAAATTTAATTTAAAACCTTTGCTGCTGATTCTGCCCAAATCAGATGTCCTTGCCTTCGCACAAGGACTCATCTGATCCTCTAAGCAGACTGGAAGTCCTGTAGCACCAGGTATCTCAGCTACCCCTCACCACATTTAAGCTACCAATCAACCGTCATAGAGAGAGTGACCACCCATAAATGACCAGGTTACTACCTCGGATTGTGGGAGGGGCCCTCTCTCTCTCTGCCTCTTCCAAGTGGATGGCCCTCTTCAGCCTTCATAAGCATTTCCTGTCCTCCTCTTCCTTGCACACCTCACTTAATTTCTGAGTGTGTCTGCCCGTTGTTTCTCACCGCTCTCTTGTCTTTGGCTTCTTCAAGCCCCATGTTTGCAAGCTCCTTGCCTCTTTTTGGCCCTTTTCTACTAAGTAAGCCACCTTGCTTGTGACCACGTTTGTGCCTTTTTTTTTTGCCATCTAACTTTTTTACAATCTCTACAGTGCAGAATTTGACTCCTTTCTCATGTCTGCAATGGCATTCCTATCGCTGGAGAGCAATGGTTCTACCTCTTGCTTTCTGCCTTATATCTACTAAGCCGCATCGTTTTCCTTTTCAGCTTTCCTTAAGCTCTCCATAGTGGATTTTGACCCCAAACTACTAAGCTGCTTTCTTGTCCATGTACAAGATTGCACTTTTCGGGTTTCATAAGCCCTCATTTGAAGATTTATGCCCAAATCTACTAAGCTTTGACTTTCCTCAGGCTTTCCAGAAGTCCTAACTCATATTTCACTTGGCAACTCCTCGATCATGCTTTCCATGAGTCTTAATTCAGCATTTGCTAGGCATCGGCCTCCAATAGACATTGTCTCGATCATCTTTCGTCTATATTTTTCTCTTCCACGTCCGAGGACACCCCTTTTCATCATCACTTGACCTCCCACAAGCCCTTATCCGTAGTCGTTGCTGATCCCGGCCTAAATCAGCTGTTTTTGCCTTCTCACAAGGGCCCATCTTGCCCTCTAAGCAGGGCGGATGTCTGGTAGCACTAGCCACATCTCAGCTACCCTTCACCATATTTCACTGATTAAGAGAGTGACAAGTCAACTAATAAATAAATAAATATATATATATCATGTAGGGTCACCCAAGAGGGGCAGGTCATAGCAGAGACTTCAGACAAATCGGGGTCTACTGGAGAAGGAACTGGCAACCCACTCCAGTACCTTTGCCAAGAAAACCGTATTGATAAGCACAAGCAGAGACATAATGATCCTGTTGTGCTGTGGTCCATAGGGTCAAAGAAAGCCCGACACGACTGAATTACAACAACAATCTGTAGCTAGCTCAGTCTAGCTCTGCATTAGCTTCTAAAAGTTTTACAGTAGAAAACCATGTATTTTGTATGTACCATTATAATGTTTATATGCCATATTATACATTTATATCACTGAAAACGACAGTTTTAAGTTAATACTTCATCAAGAATGAACTGCATTTTCAATTATGCTGTAATTTGCATGGTTAAGGCTTACAGGATTTCAACTGGAAGTCTTGAAAATGAATTAATTACTGAAATTAATTAAGTCATATACAAATTTTATAACAAAATGCCTAAAGAATCGCTTTAAAGAAACTTTAAAGTTATACTCAGTTCTACTTAGTAACACAGTCAGCTTTTTGTCTGGTGGTAAAACCAATGTGCCCCCAATTGTATTGTGCAGTTGGATTCCCTCCCCCACACTCATCTAGCCCTATGAGATATTAATTAGCATACATACCTTCAAATTAACATAAATTAGCTGCACAAAAGATGTTGAATATCTTGTGAATGGTTTATTATAAAAATAAATATGTGATACAATATAGCGAGTTTTCATTGTTTTTTTTTAAGATCAAACCAACATATTGTTCGGAGCGATAAGGTCCCTTTAATTTAGGAATGCTGTGATATAAAGTTGAAAGTATACTATGCTATGACAAATAGATACTTATTCAAAAGCACACAGCTCTCAGAAAGCATAACAAGGGAAACTTGAATATAAGATAAACTTTTTACTGAGTATCAACTTTCTTCTTAAAGTGATATGCATTCGGTTTTCAGTCCATTTTGTTTTTGAAAGGTTAGCAACACACAGATTCCTCTTCTCTTTAAACACCAAAGGTTACTGTCAGATATCTACAATGGGCTGCCAAAGAGAATACTGTATTGACAAATCATGATGGTGCTTTCAAGTATAAAGCTCAAACTGCTGGTCTCTATCCACTGACAGATGAACAAGTTGTGGAAACACTGTTTGCGTTGGAAAGTTTAGCTAACCTCACTATTTATTGAGGAAAGAGATTGTGAGTCGCTGGAAATTTCAGGAAAGTCAAAATTAAATGGGGAATCAGTTAGGGAGAAATATGTGAAAGGATTGTTAGTTATCTGCTACTGATTGCTTAGCTTGATGTTTTATTTACATAGTTACATAGTTACATAGTAATAAGGGTTGAAAAAAGACTTTCAGTCCATCAAGTTCAACCTTTTAAGATCTCCTCTGATCTGCAATATGCTGATTAAATATTAATGAATTAGTAATTAATAAATTTTAATCAATTATTATTATTATTTTTTTTTCTTTAATTAGTAATTAATCCAGAGGAAAGCAAACAGAAAAAAAAACCAAGTGAGACTTAGCCAGTCTTCTAAAAGGGGAAAAAATAATTAATTCCTTCCTGACCCCAGATCTTAATGGGGGAGCTGGGGGAGGGGGGAGGGGGGGGGGGGTGGTGGGGAGGGGGGTTTGGGGGTCCTGGGGGTTGGGAGTGCAGGAGATCATAATGTGAACAAAACAAATAATTGTATAATGCAGGAAGAAATCCAAAAGACTTGGAAAAATAAATAATAATAAAGTACGAGGTTCTGATGTATTAAAACCAAGGGGGCTGTGGGAACTGACTTATGTAATGGCCAAACCATTATTTTTATTTTTTCAAGATGGGATCAGTACTAGAGGATTAGAGAAAAGCAGATATTATACCAAAAGTTCTAGGCCCCTAGACCAGTAAGCCTCACCTTAGAAGAGTTGGGGGGATTGCATGCAAGAATATATCCATATGAGAAAGATAATAAGTAGGCTTCAACATGGACTTGTGAGGGATAGGTCATGTCAAAAAAATCTAATAAGCTTCTGTGAGAAGGTAAGTAGGAACTGGTGTCAAGGAAATTCAGTTGATGTAGTCTATTTGAATTTTGCAAAGTATGTTGATATAGTTGCACAAATAAAGCAGAAATTGCAAAAAACACATACATATGGATAAAAAAATAGTTATCCAGGAATTAAAGGGTTGTTATAAATGGAACATAATTAGGTTGGACTAATGTTATAAGTGATAACCTCAAGGTTCAGTTATCTTTGTTTTAAAATATTTATTCAAGATTTAGAAGTAGAGCTGGATTGTCTGACACTTAAATGTGCAAGGTAATTCAATCAGAATATGATGTACTTTCTCTGCAAAGGGACTATTATCAATTAGAACAATGAGCAGTTAAAGGTATATGTAAGTGAGGTGGGTTATGAATGCATCCTGTAGAATGCATTATAAACCACCTAGCAAAAATGTTTGCATGAAAACATGCAAATCGTTTTTGCAATATAATAAAAAATGTGCTGGGGGTGATATAGACACCCCCAGCATCTGCAATTTGCATACTGGATATCTAATTTTTAAGGAGATATCCATTATGCAGCACATGTGCATACTGATTGTCATTTGAGCCAATCAACAAGCAGCGTTGATGACAGTGGTTTCTGAAAGAGGGAGGAGGGAGAAGCGGGGGGACCGAGCAGCGCAGCATGAGTGTCTGTGTGAGTGTCTGCATGTGTGTATGAGTGTGTGCCTGCCTGAGTTAGTGTGTGCCTGCCTGAGTGAGTGCTTGACTGTCTGCCTGCCTGAGTAAGTGCGTGCCTGAGTGAGTGCGTGCCTGCCTGCCCGAGTGCCTGCCTGCCTGAGTGTGTGCCTGCCTGAGTGAGTGTGTGAGTGCCTTCCAGAGTGAGTGCCTGCATGAGTGACTGACTGCCTAAGTGAGTGAGTGCCTGCCTGAGTGAGTGAGTGCAGGCCTGCCTGAGTGTGTGACTGCCTTAGTGAGAGTGTGCCTGCCTGCCTGAATGTGTGCCCGCCTGCCTAAGTGAGTGCCTGCATGAGTGAGTGCCTGAATGAGTGTGTGTCTAAGTGAGTGATTGCCTGACTGAGTGCCTGCCTGCCTGAGTGAGTGCCTGCCTGAGTGCCTGCATGAGTGAGTACCTGCCTGAGTGAGTGTGTGCCTCTCTGAGTGAGTGTGTGCCTGCCTGAGTAAGTGCATGCCTGAGTGAGTGCGTGTCTGAGTGCCTGCCTGAGTGAGTGTGTGTCTGCCTGATTGAGTGTGTGCCTCTCTGAGTGAGTGTGTGCCTGCCTGAGTAAGTGCATGCCTGAGTTCCAGAGTGAGTGCCTGAGTGAGTGCCTGTCTGAGTGAGTGCCTGAGTGAGTGCCTGACTGCCTGAGTGAGTGCCTGCCTGAGTCTGTGCCTGCCTGAGTGAGTGTCTGCCTGAGAGTGTGCCTGCCTGATTGAGTGCCTGCCTGCCTGAGTGAGTGTTTGCCTGAGTGCCTAAGTGAGTGTGTGCCTGAGTGAGTGCCTGAGTCAGTGCCTACCTGCCTGAGTCAGTGCCTGCCTGCCTGAGTGAGTGCCTGCCTGCCTGAGTGTGTGCCTGCCTGAGTGTGTGTCTGCCTGAGTGAGTGCCTACCTGCCTGCCTGAATGAGTGAGTGAGTACTTGCCTGAGTGAGTGAGTGTCTGCCTGAGTAAGTGCCTGCCGGAGTGAGTGCCTGTCTGAGTGTGTGCTCTGTGAGTGTGTGCGTCTGTGAGTGAGAGTGATTCTGTCTGTGTGTGGGGGAGGTCACAGGGCAATTTATTGGGAATGGATGGCAATTCACTGGTGCTGGGGGGGAATTCTCTGGGGCTGGGAACAATTATACAGGGCTGGGGGAGGTCATGGGGGAATTCTCAGGGCTGTGGGGCAATTCTCTGGGGTTGGGGGCAATTCTCTGGGGTTGGAGGGCAATTATTTGGGGTTGGTGGAGGTTATGGGGCAATTATCTGGGGTTGGGGGCAATTCTCTGGGGCTGGGGGGAAATTCCCTGGGGCTGGGGGCTTTTCACTGGGGTTGGGAGAGTTCACGGGGCAATACTATGCTGTTGGGTGCAATTCTCTGGGGTTAGGGGAGGTCACAGGGCAATTCTCTGGAGCTGCTGGCAATTTTCTGGGGCTGGGGTGCAATTTACTGTGGTTGGGAGAGGTCACGGGACAATTCTCTGGGGCTGGGGGGCAATCCTCTGGGATTGGGGCAATCAATTATTTTGGGTTGGGGGAGGTGATAGGGCAATTCTCTGAGGTTGGGGAGCATTTCAATAGGGGTTGGGGAAGGTCACAGGGCAATTCTCTGGGGTTGGGGGGCAATTCTCTGGGGCTGGGGGTCAATTATTTGGAGTTGGGGGAGGTCATGGAGCAATTCTCTGGGGTTGGGGGTCAATTCCCTGGGACTGCGGGGGCAATTCACTGGGGTTGGGGGAGGTCACGGGCCATTCTTTGGGGCTGGGGGTGAATTCTCTGGAGCTGGGAGGGCAATTCGCTGTGGTTGGGGGAGGTCACAGGGCAATTCTCTGGGGCTGGGGGCGATTCTCTGGGGTTGTGGGAGGTCACGGGGCAAGTCTCTTGGGCTGTGGGGCAATTCCCGGTGGTTGGGGGCAATTGTCTGCGGTTGGGGCAAGTCTCTGGGGCTGGGGTGCAATTCACTGTGGTTGGGGGAGTTCACAGGGCAATTCTCAGGGGGTGGGGGGCAATTCTCTGGGGTTGGGGGCAATCAGTTATTTGGCATTGGGGGAGGTCACGGGGCAATTCTCTGGGGTTGGGGGGGCAATTCACTGTGGTTGGGGGAGGTCACGGGGCAATTCTCTGGGGCTGGAGGGAGTATCACCTTGGGTGTAGCTAAAACAATCAGTGAATGAAGGGACAGTAATCTAAAAGAAAGGAAAGTATCTGACATCATGTGACTTACCACAGTAGGGCAGACTTCAGGTGATAACTGAGCATGTCTGCACAATCCCCAGGCAAAAAAGAAACATGGTATAAGTTATGCTAATTATCTCTGGGAATTTCAGGGGGTGTCAACATTGAGAGAAATGCAAGATATTCAGCAAACTTCAGGATAACGGTTTAACTGCTAACTTTGGAATTTTTTCGAGCAAAACATTTTTTTCACACACTATAAATTCTCCTCTATTAGATGCATTAATAACCCACCTCACTTACATATACCTTTAATTGATGGGTAAGATTAAGCACAAATAAATGTAAAGTTATGCATTTGGGACGTTAAAATTAGCATGCAATTTATAACCAAAATGAAACAAGTGTAGATGTAACAGTGGTAGAAAATGAATTAGGAGTGCTTGATGAGAACCACCTATATAACAGTGCTTAATTCCAGTCAACAGCTGCATACTTGCATGCCTTTAAAGGAGTACTAGCGACTTGCCCGTCAAAAAATAACGGTATATAAAATGTTAAAGCTGGGCATGCAGTTTGGCACAATATGAGTCTCTGACACTCTTAACCTTTTTGTTATCAAAAACAACAATTATATTATTTTTTTTAACTTTTTTAACTTTCAACTTGTATTTCATCAACTGTTAAAACATATTAACATTTTTAACTAGCGACTTGCCCATCAAAAATGACAAGGCAATAACATTTAAAGCCATGGGAATGCTGTTTGACACACAATGTAAACCGTTTTGTACTGTGAGGACCTTCAGCGCTCATTGCAAAGCTTGCGCTGAGCGCCTTTGGTGCTCATTGCGAACCTCTCCTGTCATGTACTTTTGGTCCTCTGAGCACCTTCATCAATAATATAACAATGGCTGACATTTGTAGGAATATGTACCGTATATACTCGAGTATAAGCCGAGTTTTTCAGCCTTTTTTATAAGGGGGCAGCACATTTTCCACCCTTGGCTTATACTCGAGTCACTCATTTTACCCAGAATTTTGTGGTAAAATAGGTGCCTCGGCTTATACTCGGGTCGGCTTATACTCCAGTATATACGGTATTGTGAACCATTACATAAGCTTTTGTAACATGCAACTTATATTGGAAGTAGTGGTGAACCAATTATGTTTAACAATACTAAAAAATTTAATTCTGAGCTATTCATGAGTAACATAACAATAAGTCAACTTTGTATGAATGAGTATTTTAAACCATTACAGAATGCTTCTTAACATGCAACTTGTAGTTGAACTACTGGTAAAGCACATAGGTATTGAATCCAGAGGAAGGCAAACAGTAAAAAAAAACATTGAAACTTAGCCAATTATATCAAAGGGGGAAAAAGGAATTCCTTCCTGACCCCAGTAACTGGCGACCGGATTACTCCCAGGATGAATCCTCTCTATCTAATTATACATTTAAATTTTGAAAAAATGATTATGCTCCTACTGACATAAACCCTTAATAACATCCAATAAAACAACTTTTCAAACCTTGTAAAATACAATGAGAACAATGCAAACATTAACGTCATGTAATAACATTTAAACTTAAATTGTCAAAAAATACAGTGATCTTGAATATTGAACCCAGATGAAGGCAAACCAAAAAAAAAACTGTGAAACTTGGTCAATTGTTTCAAAGCGGGCAAAAAAAGTAATTCCTTTGTGACCCAATTAGCTGGTGATCTGATTACTTCCTGGATCAATACGCTATGTCATTAAACATTTAAATTTTACAACAAATGATCATTCTCCTACTAACATGAACCCTTAATTACATACAATGAAACAACTTTTCAGTAATTGGGAAACAGAATGTTAACATTACAAACATGAACTTAATGTATTAAAATTGAAACAGGAAATTTAAGAAAATGCCAGGTTACTGTTTTGTGGGGCCAATCCTGGCAAAAGTCCCTTGCAAGACATTCCAATCTTTTTTTGTTTTGTATGTCGAAGTGGTTCGCTTAAAAAGATCCCAGCAGACTTGTAATTTTGTCTATGGGATATAACCACTGTTTATTGTTGTTTTTTTTTTTTTTCACTTGTTTTTTGTATTCTTGTAGTTATTGAAAATGGCACATACAGTTTCCTATGTGAAATATTGGTCCTCTACAAAGAGACCGTCAGACATTAAAGTTTGTCGGGGGGGTCGCGGGGTATAACCACTGTTCTCTATGTTTTCTGCCATTTTTTTGTGTTTCCTTAGCAAAATAGTGGTCATCTAAAAAGAGTCAGAGTGACATAAAATTACGTCCTCTAAATAAAACCACTGCTTTCTATATTTGTTGTGGTATTTTTTTGTAAATTTCTCATAGATATAAGAGCACTGTAGCTTTTTTAATTGGGCTATTTGTAGATTAGTTGTATAGTTATTCTTTTTTCTAATTTAATTTACAATACTTCATAGTAGACAATGTTTTTTGTACAAATTCAGCCATCATCTAATAAATCACCATGACTTTGTTTCTTTTTTCAATATAAACTTTAATCTCCTCTGGATTCTTGCATCTTGAAAATGCAACATACAATTTGCCATGGGCAAATACTGGTTCTTCTAAAAAGATTCTAATGGATTTAAAAGTTTGTCCTTGTGATTTATTAATGGTCATGGCAAATGCCATGATGATGGGCAATTGTCTTCTCTGAAGCACAAAAGGCAAGCTACTTTCACTTGGAGCCAAATCTATTCTTGGTATGAAAACTCTTTCACTTTTATGGGTACATGGACATTGAGAATATCTGCATTTATGAAATGGTCTTTTAATTCTTAAACAATTAATCTGGTCCCATTACATAGTCCTTTTTTTGGGTTTATATTTCGCAGTAACATGACAGTTGCACCACATGACATCTCCACCTAACAACATCACCTTTCCACTAAAAGGCAAATCATTATCCATGACTTCACGCAACAAACGGTCAATACATTGTAGCGCATGGCAGGACATCATTGTAGCTTCATCAATTATAATTAATTAACTTTCTTAATTTTTGTTTGCTTGAAAAGATGTCGTTCGAATATCGGACACTGATGTTTCCAGAAACTGACAGTTTAAATCCACAATACAAAGTTCTTCCACCTTCTAACAAAAGTGCGCCAATTCCAGTTGTTGCAAATGGCAGTGCTATTTCACCTTGTGCGCAAACTCATCAATAAATTATATGGATACGTTTTTCCTGATCCACCAGGTCCATCTAGATAGAAATAACGCTCTTTGAGCAAGTCATCCTCTAGTGCACTTTTTATGGTGTTAAATGCTTGCAATTGTAATGTATTTAAAGTTGCAAGTTTTTCTTGTGTTATTTGGTTTTGAAGCTGAGTGTCATAGTCTTCAAAGTGTATTTCATCTATGAGTCCTGGATCTGGCAGATTAAAATTTGCACAATTTAATCCATGAGAGAGAAAGACCTCTTGAATTTCAATTAATGCTTTTAATTCTGCCATAGGCTCATTGGATTGTTGCAAAAAGTCTTCAGACATATTTGTTTTAAATTTGTCCCACAACGATAATGCATTTGGAGCATTTGAGAAAATGCAAATGAATGCAAATTGTTCTCTCATCTGCCGTGGCATTTGACACAGTGCTGCTTCTTCTAGACATCTTTCCCATTCTGAATCATTAGCCAGGAAGTTTCTGTGTCACGCAGCTAAAAATGTGTCATAAACTGTATCATTAATAGCTCTCAAGTGTTCAAACTGTTGTGCACCAGGAACATTTAAAAGGAGTAAAAGTAAGCAGAAACATTCAAGGTCTCTTGGACTTACAGTGTAAATTCTAGTTATAATTTTATTTCCACAGGTTTTTCTTTTTTGCCATAATCCATTAACAAAAACATAATGATATGGAATGTCAATGTATAACAATTCCCTTGCCTCCAAGTCAGTACAATTTTTATTGAAACCACGCAGTTAGTGTATTTTGTCGATATTCACTTTGTCCCAAAGCACTTCTTTCATTTCTAACAATAAAGTAAATTAAGTGTCTTTGGGGCAAATGTACAGCTAATCGATATACTGCATGTGAGCAATCATGCATTTCAAAATTGAGAAGACGACACATTGCTTCTGGCGAACTTACATAGGGAGCATCTACATGAGATGTAAGTTCATCATGTAATAACTCAGTTTGTTCTGGATTTTCTGCACTTTTGACCACTACAGTAGCTGCATCATAGCCTTTGTAAACATATTTGAAGACATATTTAATGGATTTTATAGAAGTGCAAGCTTCTACATGAATGTGTGCATTATACTTCATGAGCAAATGTGGATTGTATGGCACCACATATCTGTTATCAACTTGTTTCTACGAATATTGGCATTTTGGCCTTCTCTCCTTCTATATAATGGATAGCTATTACAATTAGCATAAGTTTTGTCTCTATAATCTTTTGGAAATTCTTTAGTGCATTTTTTTATTTTCTATACATGGTGATTGTGGATTAATATCTCTACATGGTCCATGAATCATGTGATGAGTTGCAATCTCATATAGTCTACCATGTATTTCTAGATCTGGTAGTTCAGCAATAATCACTGAATCCACTTTATCACCATTATCCAATGTATCTTTCTCTTGAAGGATTATAAGAATATGTGCATGTGGAAGGCCTCTTTTTTTAAATGATATGGTATAAACATAAGCCAGACATTTGCCAAATAATGGAGTTATGGTTATGTCACGTATTAATTCAGTTAATTTGATTTTGAGTACTCTTGCCACTAAATCTGGTCTATTTGAAGCTGCTTGTCCAATTAGCAGATTCTGAACAATCTTTGGCCATTGTGGATTACATGTAAATGTAATAAATATATATGGTTTTCCAAATTTAGTTACAATAGCCATGGCATCATTGTAAAATGATGGCTTTGCCAGCTGCAAGCTCTCTATTTGTAGCTACTTCAGCGACATATTCCATCAGTCCACAATACTGTTCTACACATGGTTTATCTTTTTGATATTTTATGACATTTAAATTATTTACCTCAACTTGCAAATATGAACCAATGATCCATTGTTGTGTCAGTTTTTCACCACATAAAATTGGATTAAATCCATCTTGAATGGCAGTTTGAGCCACTTAAAATTCAAGCATGGAAATATTATTTTTGACACATACTTTAGAATTTGGGTAACTGTCAAGTGTTAATTTGGGTTGCCATCTGGCTTCCCCATTGGGTAAGAAATGGGAAATGTCATTGGATCTAAATTAGTACTTAAGCTACTTATGTTAATATAAGGTTGCTCCTCATTTCTGGGATATATTCTAATATCCCTTTGAAATGGTGGTTCTCCCTCATCATTTTGAAAGAGCATTGCAACCTCATTTGATGTTGGTAATTTGTAACAGCGTTTATCATTATGGCGATCTCTTTTAAGAACCATATTGACTTTTGGTAATGGTAATTGATGTAGTTCTGCATGAATTAGTTGTTCTTGTTCTATTACTGACAATGTTTTTATAAGCTTGAGTGTATGGGTTTTGGGCCATAATTTTATCAAGCTCTATAAAAACAATGGGTAAGCATTTTTTATGTTCTGGAAGCTGCATACGTTGTTCAACAACTTTCATTGTATCTAGGACATATAGTTGAGCAAATTTTCTTTGCTCCCCTTCTTCTGGATGTAAATGAGAAGTACGATGGTAAATTTGTCCTTGTACTTTGAAACAGTAAGGACCATGTCCTGGCACATTAGCAGCTAATGTTGCACCCGTAGATGCAAAGGATATGGCACTATTATAAGATCTTATGTTTATTTTAATATGTTGGTAATTAGGGAAAGTAGGCTCAGTCATAATGCTTTTTAAATATGTTGGGAAGTGTTGTCTTTGTGGAAGTCTTACCTTGCCTTTTTGACAGCAACTAACGAACTGGCCATCTTTGGGTCTTTCCTGTTGGAAATGATAAGCCCCACAAAACTGACAGACAATATTCATAATACCACAATTATGAGCCTATACTGTTAAATATTTAAGTAAAGGACAATTCTGAGAACATATATCAATATAACTCTCTAAATCATGACTAGAATTCTTATCAGGTTTTTTAGCAACATTTTCTAAATGCTTTTGTTTTTTAGTTGCCTTCTTGGGCTTTGATGTTAGCTTGTTAGCTGCTAGTTTTTTGCTTTCGAGTCTCTCCCATTCTTTTTGTCATCAAATTTTCTTTTGCTCCGGTGTCTGTTGACCTGCCCATCTTTTGTGCGCACCACTGTTTGCATTATGGGGTTAGCTTTATGAGGTTGGACTAAGCAGATTAGATAGGTTGCAGTCTATTTTGTGGATGTCGCACAGCAAACATGATAGGTCCTTCTATTTTGTATATGTTAACAGCATTTCTTGTCTTATCCTTTTTTTTGTGTGGCAGTGTTGTCATTATGAGTTCAGTTGTGTTTTGTGTGTGCTACTGTTGTCATTAGGTTTAGGGTATGGAGTTGGGCTTAGAGGGTTGCACACCCAAAATAGTATATATCCTTTAATTTTGTATATGTTAACAGCGTTCTCCTTTTCTGTTTTGTGTGCACCACTGTTGTTATTAAGGGTTTACGGTTTTGGGATTAGGCTTAGAGTGTTAGTTAGATTGCAGTACGTTTCTACAAAGGCAGTCACAAAACAGGATAGGTCCTTCCATTTTATATGTGTAAACAGCAGTACTTGATTGTTTTTTTTGTTTTTTTGCAACTTGTAATACTGTATCTCTTGTCTTCAATGTGTTGTGTTTAAATTCCTGTAGAGAAGATGAGAGTCTTCAGGCAGTGTCTGTTGAGAATTACAGAGAGGGATGCAAATGTTAAAATAACATTTAAATCAATTTGTTTTTGTACTAAGACCATACAAAACAGGATATATACTTCCATTTTGTATGTATTCAGAGATGTTTAGGTTATGGGGTTAGGCTTAGACAGTGGTGCATACAAAACTGGATAGATCCTTTCATCTATTATGTTTTAAGAACATTTGTTGTAGTAATCCTGTTTTGTGTGCGCCACTGTTGGCATTAGAGGTTTAGTTTATGGGGTTAGGCTTATAAGCTGGGGCACACAGCAGATGCTAGATTCTTCCATTTTATATCTGTTCACAACATTTGTTGTAGTATCCTGTTTTGTGTGCCCCACTGTTGGCATTAGGGGCTTAGGGTACCTTTTTTTTTTTTTTGTGCAATCATCTTTTGTGTGTGTCACTATTGGCCTTAGGGGTGTAGGTTATTGGGTCTGGCTTAGAGGGTTAGTTAGGTTGCAGTGCGGTTTGACATTGCCGCACACCAAACAGGATAGAGCGTGTTTTTTTTTAATTTGTTATACTGTACCTGTTGTCTTGAATTTGCTGTCTATAAATTACAGAGGGTCCCCTGCTGCCAATCTTCCTGCGACACTCTTCAGGGAGTTTCTGTTAAAAATGACAGACAGATGCAAATGTTGAAATAACTTCTTTTTTTTTTTTTTTGACTAAGACCATAGTATTTTTGTTCAGCAAATGTATTTTTGTACATTACCTGTTGGGTTTAATTTGTTGTCTGTAAATTTCTGCAGAGTTTACAGTCTGTGGTAAACCGTGCAGTGCTGCAAATTAGTCAGTGACACTGTTCAGGCAGACTTTGTTGAAAATAAAACAAATATGGAAATATTTAAATCCACTGTAAATATTATTCTTATTTTTTTTTGCTAAAAGCATAAATGATGTTTTCAAATATGTCTTAATGAAAGCTATTTTCTGATTTCAAAGTCTCCTTTTTCACTGTTTTAAAATGTACACAATTTTTCCCCACCTAAACATTTATCTGTCTTTTAAATCTTACTATACATGAATAATGTCTTCTAATTGCTTCTGTACATTAAGATTGTTGTTTTTGACAATATTTAAAACCCTTTTTTTTTTTTTTTTTATTATTAATAATATTAGTTGCTTCAGAAGTAACGCCACCAGTGAAGTGTACAGTCACACTGTTCATCACCTGAGGCGAAATGTAGAAAATTCTAGAAAGTTTGCAGTATTTATAGTGTGAGCTGAAGTAGAAACCGTTATAACGCAATGTGTATGCGCTATTTGCGTTTCAGCCATCAATTTGCGTTCCAGCCGGCATTTTGTTCAAGGTATTTACTTCTTCCATAGAAAATGTCTTTGATTTTGTATGTGCTACGTGCCGCAGTATGTGTGGTACTTGCTGCATGAAGTGTTACTGAGTTTGGGTAAGTGTTCCAAGTACGTTGTTGATTTTGACGTGCTTGGCCTCGTTTTCATTTTTTCGGCCGCCATTTTTTTTTCCACATAGCTGAAGTTCTGAAACTGCCTAAGTCATACTCATCTCCACCAGCGCCTAAGTCATACGGGTCATTGGGATGAGCGCCTAAGTTCCGAATCTCGTGAATTTCAACTAAAATCTGCGTGCAACCTCACTCCCAGACGTACTGGCTGTCCCTCCTTGCAGTGTGTGATGTTTTTATTTTTTATTTTTTTTTTTCTAAGTCCTGCGGGTCATCATTTTTTTTTTCTAAGTCCTGCTTTCCGTTGCAAAGTGTTACGGGCTGTAATTTTGGTACACAATTTCAAACTGCAACAGGTCTCACACTGTGAATTGTATAATTGAGATTTCCGTTGATCTGTAGTCCCACGTGTGAAGATGGAGCAGGTGTGCTAGGTGAAAGGATGGTAGAACAGCTAGGGGAGTTAGTTAACTAGTTGGTGGAGGGGAGGCACTCGATATAAGCAATGGGGTAGAAAGTGTAAAGAAAGAAACAAATGAACTAGTCAAGGGGGAGGAGAATGGGGGAGGGTTAGTATAGTCAATATGGAGGTATTGTTAAGTAACTCAAGTACAGTGGCAGGCACTTCCGAATTACAGACTCATAACATAAAGTGTATGCTTGCTAATATCAGAAGTTTGCCAGGAGAATTGGGAGAGTTAGAATTATTAGCAGTTAATGAGAAATGGGATTTAATAGGCATTACTGAAATGTGGTGGGATGAATCTCATGACTGGACTGTTCATCTGGATGGTTATAACCTATTTAGGAAAGATAGGGGAAATGGTAAAAGAGGAGGAGGGATTTGTCTGTATGTTAAGCCTGAATGTAAGTCTATAGTCAAAGAAGATATTTATGGTGGAACTAGCAATAATGTTGAATGTTTGTGAGTAGAGTTAAATTGCGGAGGTGCAAATTCTAAAAGACTATTGGTTTGAGTATGCTATAAACCCCAAATATAATTGAAAGTGAGGAAATGCAATTATTGTTACAGATTGTAAATGCAGATAAGCAGGCGCAAGTTTTAATAATGGTAGATTTTAACTACCCTGAAATAAACTAGATGAATGAGACCAGCAGTTCAACTAAGGGGAGCAGGTTCTTGAGCACACTCAGGGATCATTATCTGGCCCAGGTTATACAAGAACCTACTAGAAATTAAGCTATCTTGGATTTAGTCTTCACAAAATAATGTTGATATAGTAACAAATGTTGAAATAGGGCAACCTTTGGGAAACAGTGATCACAACACAATCTCATTGAGATTGAATTAAAAAACAAAACTGGAAGGGGACAACAAAAACGTTTTAGTAAGGGCAGCAATGCAAAGTATAGACTGGGACAGAGAACTTACAAGTAAAAATAATCAACATAAATGGACAACTTTCAAATCCTTTCTAAATATACATACTTTTCACCATACTAGCGAATTGCCCGTCAAAAAATGACGGCAATGAAATTGTAAGTGAGCTAATGGTGTTTGGTATATAAAATGTGGCTGATTTAGCGTCCTTCGTTTTCTATGTCATGCGACTTTTTCGGAATATCCTTAGCTGTTTGGTGGTCGTTTTGTTCGGCGTAAATTTTTTCTCTCGCTTAGGTGATTTTAGGGTCTCTAAACTTCGAAATTTGTGCTTAAATGGAGGTGTAAGTTCACTTGCAGAGGTCCTGGGTGCCCTCCTTTGCTGTAAATAACCTTTTTATGTGTTTGTTGTTTGTATTTATTGTGTTTGTGATGTTTTTGGGGTCGCGCGGGTTGCGTCCTTGTTTTTAATCCCGTAGATGTTTTTGGGCAAATACGTAGGTGTTTGGTGGTGTTTTGCGACTTTAGACTGCTGTAGACTCATTCTCGTTTTTTTTTTTAATTTGAGTTAAATTGAGGTTTAACTTTAGTTTTCGGCTTCGCAAGGGCCTCAGTTGCACAATAGCGTAAATTTTGCGAGGGTCGCCGTTGCAGGCAAGGAGCTATGCGAGCGCCGCAGGCTCGCTATGCGAGGGCCGCGGGCTCGCCATGTGAGGGCAGCGGGCTCGCTATGCGAGCCCGCAAGTGTTAGCAGCAACTCGCATGCTCACAACTATATATGTGATACCATGTGGAAATAAAAATAGGAGTAAATCACAACTCATGTGGCTTAACAATGACTTAAAGATGAAGATGAGGAGTAAAAAACAGACATTTAAATTATATAAAAAAGAGGGGTCAGAGACTGCTTTACGTGATTACAAGGAAGTCAACACGTCTTGCAAAAAGGCTATTAGACTGGCTAAAATATAAAATGAAAAGTTAGTTGCAAAGGAGAGTAAGACTAACCCTAAAATATGTTTTAAATATATTAATGGGAAGAAGACCAGGAAGGAAGCTATTACAATGTGACACAGGCCATCTGATAACTAGTGACCAGGAAAAAGGCAGATGAGCTAAATAGGTTCTTTTCTTCGGTATACACAAGGGAGGTACCAGTGGTTGGGACACTGCAACATAATGGGGCTACATTACCTTCACCAAATAATTGGTTAACGAAGGAGGAAATCCAAAAGAGTTTGGAAAAATTAATGTTAATAAAGCCCCAGGTCCTGATGGAATACATCCAAGGATACTGAGGGAACTGGGCTCTGTAATAGCCAAACCATTATATCTATTTTTTCTAGATTCACTGAACACAGGGTATTTACCATATGACTGGCAAAAAGCAGAGGTGATACCTATATTCAAGAAGGGAGCAAGAGAAAATCTGTGGAATTATAGACCAGTGAGCCTCACTTCTGTAGTGGGAAAGCTTTTAGAGTGGTTAATAAGGGATAGTATACAAGAATATATCTATTTAAACAAGATTATAAGTAGGAATCAACATGGATTTATGAAGGATAGGTCATGTCAAACAAACCTAATTTAGTTTCTTTGAGGAGGTTAGTAGGAACTTGGATCAAGGCAACTCAGTGGATGTAGTCTTTTTAGATTTTGCAAATGCTTTTGATACAGTGCCACCTGGGAGACTATTGAGCAAACTAAGGGATACAGGAATTGCAGTAAATATCTGCTCATGGATTGAGAGCTGAATCAGATAATGATGTTGTTTCACTCCAAGGTGATGTGCATATATTAGAGAAATGGTCGATTAAATGGCAGATGAGATTTAATACGATCAAATGTAAAGTTATACATGTGGTAAGGAAAAATAGCCATGCAATTTATATTCTTTTTTTTTTTAACATTCAGTTTTATTAGGCAAGGGTAGGATACATTACAAACAATAAACCATCATTTCCGGAAAATACATCAATCATGACATCAATAACTTCATGTTCTTTATATCCTGCAAAGCTAGTTCTGACTTGTAATGGATCTACATGATAGAGTGTTATATCGTTAGTACTTCCCCCGGGAAGCCATCTGTCCTTGCCTGTTTTTCAACCATTTTTTATTTTTCCTTCTTCCCCTTCCCCCCTCCCCCCCCCATCCCATCACGCTGATACCCTCTGGTTTCCCGGTTAGGGAAGATAGTAAGAAGGGAGCAAAACCGCTGGGGGGGAGAGAGAGGAGAGGGGAAAAAGCCAAACCGGTAGAAATAAACAATAACTAATTTAAAGAACCATTCCCCCCCGTTCCATCAGTCCGAAGCGTTACTTACCTCCATCCACCTCCTCTGGCGACCTCTGTTTCCCCCCCCCCTTCCACCCTGGTTCACTGGTTTATTTTGCATTCTAAAGATATGCTATCGGGTTCTAATAGCCATGGAGACCACACTTCCATGAGTCTAGGATTTGAATCTTCCAGGAGATGCGTTAATCTTTCATTTTTTAAAATATAATTTAATTGGTTTTTCACTGCTTGTAAGCTCACATTTGAGGATTTCCACTGCCGAGCAACATGGCTTTTCGTAGCCAGCATTAGGTATTGTAGTAGCTTATTTTGATGGGATGTCAGTAGTGAGTTGGGGAGGCCTAAAAGGCCAATTTCAATGGATTCATGTATTTTGGTTTTAAACATTTTTGAAGCTAACTCAAATACTTCTGCCCATAATCCTTTCACAGTATGGCAAGTCCACCATGTGTGCAAAAATGTCCCGGAGTCTCCACAGCCTCTGAAGCAACTATCATTTTGGGTTAAACCCCATTTAAAAAGTTTAGCTGGTGTATGATATATTCTGTGCAGGACTTTAATCAATGTCTCCAAAACGCTGTAGTTTAGGGATCCTCTAGTTAGGTTGCTCCCGCTTTGTTTCCAGATTGTTTGGTCTAGTGTGTATCCTAGGTCCTCTTCCCATTTCTGTATGAATTTAACTTTCTGTGACTTTTGTGGCTCATTAAATGTGTTATAGAATAAGCTTATCATATTACTCGACAGTGGATGATCTCTACAAATTCTGATTAGCCAATTGGTTTCCGGTGTTCCTAGCGCAGTTATTGTGGAATTTACAAAATGTCTTATCCTACAGAATGTATAGTGTTCTCTTAAAGGTAGGTTGTAAGTAGTCTTAATGTAGTCATATGTGGTCAATGCCCCATTTTGATACCAAGCTCCAAAAGTCAACAGGCCATTGGATTTCCACCAGTGTTTAGACATTGGAGACAATTGCATTGTCAGCAGGGGGTTTAGAATAATCGGAGAGATGCTTGCTAATGGAGGGGCTATGTGATAGTGTTGAGTTGCCCATGACCATAACCCCAGAGAGTGTTTAGTTATTGGGTTCGCTACTTTTCACCTTAAGATGTTTGACTTGGGAAGCCATATGATGGTGTCCCATGTGTATGGGGGCATTTGTATATTTTCTATAAAGACCCATAGAGGTTTATGACGGGAGGAGTGCGCCATGGGGACAAACGAGAGTTGTGCTGCTTTATAGTACAATTTGAGGTTGGGGCATGAGAGACCTCCTTTAGTTTTAGATAAATACATGGTAGATTTGGAAATTCTTGCGGATTTGTGATTCCAGATAAATTTAAAGATCTGATTTTGGAACTTTTCTAGATCTTTGTAAATTATTGGGGTCGGAAGTGTGCGAAATAAGTATAGTAGCCGGGGAAGAATATTCATTTTAACTGCATGTATCCTGCCTAACCATGTTATTCTATTTTTTGACCATCTTTGTAAGTCTAATGTTAATTCTTTGAATAAGGGTACATAGTTAGCTTTATAAATATCTGTTATTCTTCTGGTTATATATACCCCTAGATATTTAATGTGTGAATCAGGCCAGGTGAAATTGAAGTTTTGTTTAAGATATTGCGTCTCTGATTGGGTAAGTGCTATACCTAGTGCTTCCGACTTTGCTACATTTATAGTGAGCCCCGAGAGGCTTCCAAAGTGGTTAAGGGTATGAATAAGTTCTGGGATGGAGGTGGATGGGCTTGTGAGTGAGCCCAGGAAGTCGTCTGCAAAGAGACTGCATTTAAAGTGGTGGTGGCCTATCTGGATCCCCTTGATTTTTGAGTTTGCTCTTATTGACTGTGTCAATGGCTCCATTGCTAGAGAAAAGAGTAAGGGCGAGAGGGGGCATCACTGCCTGGTTCCCCTTTGTACCTCAATTTGCGCCACAGTGTCACCTGGTAATTTCAATCTGGCCTTGGGAGATCTATAGTAAGTTTCAATTAGGTCCATAAATTTCCCTCCAAAACCAAATTTGAGTAATACCGCTTTTAGATAGGACCATTCTACGGTATCAAAGGCTTTTTCTATGTCTAAGGCTACTAAACACGTTGGGGTGTGATTTCTAGAAGCCCACGATATTAAGTTCAAGGTGCGTCTGATGTTATCCCCTGTTTGTCTGTAAGGGACAAATCCCGTTTGGTCCTTATGAATAAGTCTGGGGAGAAATTTGGCGATTCTATTAGCCATTAGTTTTGCTAAAATTTTTATGTCCCCATTGAGGAGTGAAATTGGGCGATAATTTTTTGCTTCTAGGGAGTCACGCCCATCTTTATGGAAAAATATCAAGTCCGCTTGGTTTAATTCTTGGGGCATTTGATGACCCTCTAGGATCTGGTTGAACAGAGTAGTAAGGTGCGGGGTAAGCGTGTCAATGTATTTTTTATAGTATAAGTTGGTGAATCCATCCGGGCCCGGTGCCCTCCCACCCTTCAGACTATTAATGGTTTTTTTAACTTCGGTTTCCCCCACTTTTGAATTAAGGAGCTCCTTTTCCTCCTCGGATAAAGTGGGCAGATCACATGACTCCAAAAACCCCTGCCTTTGTTGCTTTTGCTGGGTGTGATGTATCTCAGAACAATAGATTTTCTGGAAATAGTCCAGGAATGTTTTTTGTATAGAATTTGGGCTGGTGGTGACTTCCCCAGACGAAGTTCTTATTTTATAGATTTTTGATTGTGATATTTTGTTTCTAAGTTTTTTCGCCAGTAACTTATCTGGTTTGTTAGCTTTGGTATAGAATCTGTGACCTGTCCACTTCATCGCTTTTTCTGTGCGGTTTGACAGCAATAGATCTAGTTCCAATCTAATTTTTTCTATTCTTTTACGTAAGTTGTTGGATGTGTTTTGCTGGTTTAATTTTTCCAACTCCCTCAGGTCCCTCTCTAGGGTTTCCTCTTTTAATTTGGCTTGTTTTTTAAGACCACTTGCGATTTTGATCAGAGAGCCCCTAATGAAGGCCTTATGGGCCACCCATGACCACCCCATGTCCGATCCTGGGGTGACGTTGGTTGAGAAAAATAGATCCAGATCTCTGGCTATTTGTTCACTCACTTTTGGGTTAGATAATATGTTTTCATTGAGTCTCCAGCTATAGGGGGGTCTGCTCTTTAGGCCTAAATCTATGGAGGCACTAACCTGAGAGTGGTCGGACCACGGGCACGGATAGATTTCTGCCCCAACTACATTATCTGTGAACGAAGAGTCTATTAAGATAGTATCTATTCGGGAATATGTGCCATGGACAGGTGAATAGAAGGTGTACCACCTCTCGCCCTTATGGAGCAGTCTCCAAGCATCTGTTAGGTGTAGGTCATTGAGCAGAGAGTTAATTTGTTTCAATTTATTTGAGTATTTATCTTTATTATCGTAATTTGATCTGTCTATGTAAGGATCCAGCACTAGATTAAGATCTCTCCCAATCACTATCTTCCCAACATCAACCGATTTTAGATATTTGAGGAGTCTTATCAATGATTTGGGAGGTGAGGAAGTTTGCGCGTAGAATGAAATTAGGGAGATTTTGGTTCCCCATAATGTGCCTGTTAGAACTACAAAGTTCCCACCCGTGTCTATTTTTCGATGCTCCATAATGAATGGGAGATGCTGATGTAGTAGGATAGCAACTCCCCCCTTTTTAGTAGGTTGGGTGGAAGCGACAAATGTCGGGTAATCTTTGTGTAAATATTGAGGGAGTTTGCTGTGTGGGAAATGTGTTTCTTGTAAGAATATTACGTCCGGGCGTAGTGGTTTGTAAGATAAAAAGGCTTTGCGCCTTTTAAATTGGGAATTGAATCCCCGGACACTGTGTGAGACAAAAGTAAATGTGGTGCCTGTCATGGTACTTCTATAACACTGTCGAGATTGTGCCTAACAAGAGCTTTACCTTCATTATCCCCTAACGATCCCTGCACGCGGGTCTCAAGGGTATGTGGGAGTGTCACCGGAGAAAGTGGAGGAGTCGCCTCATAAAGTTTGTTATTCAGAACTGAGAAGGACGGAAAGAAAAAGCAAAACATAGTTAACCAAACAGTAAAAATACATAAACATTGATTTTTCCTCAGGTAATTACATAAGGCACAAACGTGCCAGGGGAGGGGAATGAAAATGTCCATTACCCTAGTAATCCCCTCTGCTGAGGATGTAGAATCTGACGTATTAACATATGTGAGTTTTAAAGGGTTACCCATAACTACCCCATTGTAAAGTCCCTGTTTAAGAGACCTGACCCCTATATTGATTTTTAAACTGGTAGCTTTTGTTACGGTACACTATCAAACATAACAACCAATTTTTACAATCAGTGCATTTCTGTTATTTGACTTATAAACTTAACACCTAAACATCATAGAGTTCCCTATTGAGTTGCTGTAGGGAAGTAGTCCTCTGGGTTAGCGGAACTAGTAGTCCCGCTATAGGGTGATACAGGAAGTGCAGAATTATTAGGCATGTTGTATTTTTGAGGATTAATTTTATTATTGAACAACAACCATGTTCTCAATGAACCCCAAAAACTCATTAATATCAAAGCTGAATATTTTTGGAAGTAGTTTTTAGTTTGTTTTTAGTTTTAGCTATTTTAGGGGGATATCTGTGTGTGCAGGTGACTATTACTGTGCATAATTATTAGGCAACTTAACAAAAAACAAATATATACCCATTTCAATTATTTATTTTTACCAGTGAAACCAATATAACATCTCAACATTCACAAATATACATTTCTGACATTCAAAAACAAAACAAAAACAAATCAGTGACCAATATAGCCATCTTTCTTTGCAAGGACACTCAAAAGCCTGCCATCCATGGATTCTGTCAGTTTTTTGATCTGTTCACCATCAACATTGCGTGCAGCAGCAACCACAGCCTCCCAGACACTGTTCAGAGAGGTGTACTGTTTTCCCTCCTTGTAAATCTCACATTTGATGATGGACCACAGGTTCTCAATGGGGTTCAGATCAGGTGAACAAGGAGGCCATGTCATTAGATTTTCTTCTTTTATACCCTTTCTTGCCAGCCACGCTGTGGAGTACTTGGACGCGTGTGATGGAGCATTGTCCTGCATGAAAATCATGTTTTTCTTGAAGGATGCAGACTTCTTCCTGTACCACTGCTTGAAGAAGGTGTCTTCCAGGAACTGGCAGTAGGACTGGGAGTTGAGCTTGACTCCATCCTCAACCCGAAAAGGCCCCACAAGCTCATCTTTGATGATACCAGCCCAAACCAGTACTCCACCTCCACCTTGCTGGAGTCTGAGTCGGACTGGAGCTCTCTGCCCTTTACGGGCCCATCCATCTGGCCCATCAAGACTCACTCTCATTTCATCAGTCCATAAAACCTTAGAAAAATCAGTCTTGAGATATTTCTTGGCCCAGTCTTGACGTTTCAGCTTGTGTGTCTTGTTCAGTGGTGGTCGTCTTTCAGCCTTTCTTACCTTGGCCATGTCTCTGAGTATTGCACACCTTGTGCTTTTGGGCACTCCAGTGATGTTGCAGCTCCGAAATATGGCCAAACTGGTGGCAAGTGGCATCGTGGCAGCTGCACGCTTGACTTTTCTCAGTTCATGGGCAGTAATTTTGCGCCTTGGTTTTTCCACACGCTTCTTACGACCCTGTTGACTATTTTGAATGAAACGCTTGATTGTTCGATGATCACGCTTCAGAAGCTTTGCAATTTTAAGAGTGCTGCATCCCTCTGCAAGATATCTCACTATTTTTGACATTTCTGAGCCTGTCAAGTCCTTCTTTTGACCCATTTTGCCAAAGGAAAGGAAGTTGCCTAATAATTATGCACACCTGCTATAGGGTGTTGATGTCATTAGACCACACCCCTTCTCATTACAGAGATGCACATCACCTAATATGCTTAATTGGTAGTAGGCTTTCGAGCCTATACAGCTTGGAGTAAGACAACATGCATAAAGAGGATGATGTGGTCGAAATACTCATTTGCCTAATAATTCTACACTCCCTGTATATGTATATATATATAGTCATTTCCCTTAGCCTCTTTTTTCAAGGGTTCCCTGCCACAATGATCTCCGTTATCTGATGTTTTCGAGGGTTTAGGGAGGGTTTAGGGAGGTTTGAGCTTAATGACCAGAGAGTCCCTTAGTTCTATTACTTTGGTCGCTCTATGTATATATCTCTGTGGTTCTCTATTTTTTTCCTTCTGAGGATCCTGGAGACGATGTAGCAGATACCGCTGCTGGATCGGATTGTTTGTTCTGTTGTTTAGACCGTTGGATCTCTGTCCATTGTCTTACCGGTCTCCGCGGTGGATTTTGATCTTGGGTAAGTTCCAAAGTACCGTCTCTGGGCATAAGGTTTAAATCTGTGAGGACTGCATTGCATTCGGTCAAGGTGCGGATTGTGTGATTTGTCGTCCCTACTTGAAACGACAGGCTGAAGGGAAACCCCCACCTGTACTTGATACCTTTTTGGATTAGGATTGCTAAGGCCGGTTTTAGCTGTTTTCTTTTCAGAAGAGTGGATGGAGCTAGATCCGCATAGATTTGAATTTGGGCTCCATCCGGGCCAACTATAGATTTCGTCTTTCTAGAAGTTGCCAGTAATATATCTCTTGTTCCTTGCTGAAGAAAACGGGCTATGACGTCTTTCGGTTGTTCTGGTGAATTTGTGCCGCCTAAGGTCCTATGTGCTCTTTCAATCTCCCAGGCATTTTGAGGGAGATCAGGGAGTAAGCTGTGGACAATTGCATTTAAATATAGTTTCAGGTCACCCACTGCTTTTGGTATTCCTCTGAATCTAATATTATTGCGTCTGGACCTATTTTCTAGGTCCTCCAGTTTATTCTCTAGCATTTCAATATGTGCCCAATTTTGGTATATGTCCAGACGGTCCTTTTGTTGGGTGTCTACTATTTGATCCGTTATTGTTTCCAGTACGTGGGTCCTATGCCCAAGGTCTTGTAAGTCTTGTCTGATCTCCCCCACTGCCTTGTCAAAATGAGAACCAAGTAGGTTATTGAAGTCCGTCAATGAGATATCTGACAGTTTCATAGGTTGTTTTGTGTGAGAGGACTCTTCTTCCACGTCTGAGCCTTCTGATGAACCTACTGCTGATATTTGCGGGGATGTACCCGCTTGTTCATGTGATTTAAAGTGGTCTTGGATGCACTTTGAGGGTATATTCCGTTTTGATTTACCCATGGTTGAGTCCCAATTTGTTATGCGAGCTGGCACGCTATAAAAGTATGATTTAGAGGTTATAATACTTCAAAGAGATATCAAAAAATGTTAGGTATCTATTCCAGGGTGGGGCATCCCCTCCGGCTTTAGCTTCTTAATTTACCACATTTAGGGGGTCAATTGGCCAGTCCTAGGGACTCATTTGGGGGCTATTATTTAGGAACTTTCATTTACAGGAAAATTTTGATTTGTCATGGCTGCGTTTCCTAGCATGCAATCAGTGATGTAAGATTGTGAAAGGTATTCTGGTGTATTTACTTAGTTCCTCTATTGTTTAAGTTAATTAATTTCTGCTGCCTTTCCTGCTTTGACTGAATTGGGTTCAGTGAGGTGCCTTTTTACTCACGTAGTCTTTTTGCCATTATTCAAAGTGGGATGAGTGGTGTAACCCGGTTTATATTGGGCTTCTGTGAATAATACTTTTTTTTGTATTTCTTGGAGATGCTAATTAATTTTATTAGCGAGTTTTGACCCACATGTGTCCAGTACTTGTGTCAGCAAGGCACTTATCTGTATAATGGTGCAACAAGAGATGTTTTGGGGTATATATAAGTCTTACTTTGCTCAATTCCAGCTTTACAGTCTCTGCATATAACTCACTCTTTTGCCAAGCCAAAATGGCTTCCCTCCTTCATGGGGAGTGCTTTTTGGCGCCAAAGAAACCTAATTTGGCTGTTCTGCACTGGGATACCTGAATAGTCTTTCTGCTGCCTTTCTGCTGCCTTTCTGCCCCTTTGTAAGTTTATTTTTTTTTGATTATGTGGTGCCTGTAGTAGGGCTTTTCCACTAGGGCTGTTGTGTGACAGGTAGTGCAGCCCTGGTTGTCATATAGGGCTGTGGGGCAGGGGTTGCGCTGTCTGTGGGCCTTGGTGAGACACGTTGGGGGTGAGGAATGGTAGGCTTCGGGTCTATGCCGGCTTCTAGGCCTGTTTCACTAATGGTGCTGCTGCACCCCTGCTTTGGGGACGCTGTACCCTTTCCCTCACTCACCCCTTTCTGCGGTTCCTCCAATCCGAGATCTCCTCCGTGTCGTAGCTGCTTATGCAGGGCCTGCAATTTATATTCTTAAGGAGCAAATCTAGGGGTATCAGATATTGAAAGTCAGACATTTGCCAAAGTTTCACTGGGGTTTCTGTTTGCCTTCTTCTGGATCAATTAACAATTAATCTGCATATTGCAGATCAGAGGAGATCTAAACTCGCAATACTTCAGTGGGCTTTTTTGTTTGCCTTCTTCTTGATCATTTAGTCATTAATATAATACAAGAATTGTTGGAGATCTAAAAATGGCTGAACTTGGTAGACTTAAAGTATTTTTTCAACCTCAATTACTATACAAATACTATTTATTACACTATATAACCAAATAGTAAACCTCAGTGTTATTCCTAAAGCATGTGAATAACACTGAGGTTTACTATTTGGAAATTGCATAATTGATAATGATTCAAATGACAAAGTCTTTTTAGAAAAGAATCAATGAATTCCCAGTTATAGTTTCATTTAGTGGTTTTCTCACATACTGAGTTTTGGCCAAGCTCTAGTGGTTTATGAAATGTCTTTCTCAGATATCCTGAACAAAGGCTTAAATTCTTCTTTCCGTTGTAAATTTAGAAATTCCCATTTCTTAATTATTTCTTAAAGGATTAATTAATGAATTCAGCACAATTTGGACCACATCATTGTAAATACCTCCTAAAAGCAACTTGAAATACTTTTTGAGTTTTTGAAATACGTAGATTTTTGAGAAATCAAATCAACACTGACTGCCCATAGCCAGACCCGCAGCTACAGCTCTGTGTATTGAGCAAAAGAAAAAAGAGGTTAACCCATACAAAAAACATCTGTGCAGAGCATGGAATTACTTAAATAGGTCAGCTATGGGTTAACTGGTCGGTGCATTCCTGAGTGCAGGAAAAACTGATATCTGTTGGCATACCCCAAGGTTCAGTCCTAGGCCCCCTTCTCTTCTCCATCTACACATCCTCACTTGATACCCTAATAAACTCTTTTAGGCATCAGTATCATCTCTATGCAGATGACACTCAAATCTACCTCTCATCACCAGATCTACCCCCCTCTGTTCTAACACATGTCTCAAAATGCCTTTCTAGTATATCCTCTTGGATGTCCACCCACCATCTCAAACTCAACATGTCTATGACTGAACTCCTTATCTTCCCTCACTCTACCACAGCGTCAATTCCTCACATCTCTCTCACTGTGAACAACGACATCATCACTCACACCTCCAAAGCCCGTTGCCTTGGGGTTCTACTGGACCCCGCCCTGTCTTTCATGCCTCACATACAGTCACTAATAGAATCTTGGCAGCTCCATCTAAGAACTTCTCCAGAATTCACCACTATCTTACACAAGACATAACTAAAATCCTAATACATTCTCTCATCATCACTCGACTTTACTACTGCAACTCGCTTCTTGCTGGACTTCCCACCACCCGACTATCCCCACTTCAATCCATAATGAACGCCTCTGCTAGACTCATCTTCCATACACAACATTCAGTGTCTGCATCACCTCTCTGTCAATCACTTTACTGGCTTCCCTTAGTCTCCGGAATACAATTTAAAATCATGACCCTAACTTACAAAGCCCTCAACAATTGCTCACCCCTATACATCTCTGCTCCCATCTCCAAATATTACCCCAACCACCCTCTTCGTTCTGCTAATGACCTTCTTCTTTCTACAACTCTTGTCACCTCCTCACTCTTACCTTCTGAACTTTTCTCGTGCTGCCCCTATTATCTGGAACTCCTTGGCTTGGTCCACCAGATTATCCTCCTGCCTCAAATCATTCAAAACCTCACTAAAAACACATCTCTTTAAAGAAGTGTATCACCTTCCACCTAACACACTCAGCACCTCTCTCTCCCTCCTTTACCACACACTATACCTTTAGGTTGTAACTCTGTGAGTTTCTATCCTGCAGGGTGCTTTGGGGAAAGTACTGTGGACACTGGGTTTTTCTAGCTCAAAGACAGGGCCCTCCTTGCTTTGCTATGTGTTGATTTGTATCTACCTTTGCCTGGAAGTTATCTTATGTACAGCGCTGCGGAATATGTTGGCGTGTTATAAATAAACAATAATAATAATAATAATACCAATTACAGCGTGGCTTGGCTATGTGTTTTACTCATGCAACAGGCAGCATGAAGAGAACAAACAGTGAGGTAAATGATCCTTTAATATGTTCTCTTAATTACTGGAGTAGGTGGACATCCATGTTTTGGTTAATATGGAAGGGGAAAATGCAGAACAACTTCACAAAGTGCCCTATGAAATTTGGCGGAGTTACAGAACGATTAGACAAGCCCGCAAAATATGTGGCTAACATCCAAATCTGCTGCACGTTCCATTTGCGGCTGTAAACATGATCAATTAGTTAAATCTATGGTTACGGGTTTAGACGGAGCCAATAGTAAAAGAGATCATCATCATTACATCACCTATGGTTTTGAAGTCTGAGTTGAGATCGGACCTGCATTTCAGAAATAATGCAATATGAAATAGTTTTATTATATGTATTAACACATTGATTGCCAGGATCAATATAACACGGAAATTAAACATAAGATAAATTATTTTTTATTGTCGATTTGCGGGCTTGAGAACAATGTGCTATTAATATTTATACTTTACATCAATTTGCTTTTCATTTAAAATACTGTATTGTGTTTACATTTGCTTTTACAGTGCTACAAACAAGAATTTAATCTCCTTGTGGGTCCTCTCTAGTACCCGTAGGGTTTTTGGCTCCATTTGCTATTTACAGGTTTGAACACCAGTGCATCTTTGGAGACTTGTAGCAATTTAATAGCGATTTGCGATTGTGACATTTAGGGGCTTGACAGATCAAATGCTTAGCTGGGACGGAGCTCAGACTTTGAGGGTTTTCCGCCTGTAATGCGCAGATCATTTGCGGGTAGCTGAAAGAGGCCAAATTAATAGCCGTAACTCTTGCAGGCTCCTTTACAGGCTACAATTTCTAAAATCGTGGCAATTTAATAGGGGCCATAGTGTAGTAAATAAACTTTCACATGCACAAAATCAAAATGCTACAAAACGGTTTCTTACATTACAAACCTACAAAAAGTCCCATTACAAAACATTCTTGAAGTGTGAGCTGTATGAGGAAATACAAAATAATTCAGCTGACTAATCCGAAGAGGGTTCCTTTTTCATTGCCTCAGTCATGATAAATAAAATGTTCATCATGTGCCTGTACATGTTACATCCAGTGACTTTTTATTATAGGATTGCAATTCTTAAAGAGACTCTTTAGGCGCATTTTGTTTGTTTTAACTTTTAATAATTAATTGTATCCTCCTCAATGTACTTTTGGTCGTCTGAGCACCTTCGGCGCTCATTACAAGCATCACGCTGAGTGCCTTCAAAGCACATCGGGAGGCTCACAATGAGCTCCTTCATCGCTCATTGCAAGCCTCTCCCCTTGTGTACTTTTGCTCCTCTGAGTATTTTTTTTTATAAGTGCAGCGGGTCGTATTTTTGTTTTCTAAGTCTTGCTTTCCTTTGCAAAGTGTTACGGCACACAATTTTTTCAAAATGCTAATTGAGATTCCTATTAATGTGTAGTCCCGCATTAACAGAGTTGTGCCTAAGTCTTACGGGGTCGTAGGGATGAGTGCCCATGGCGCTCATCTCCACCAGCGCAATGAGCGCCTTTGGCGCTCACTGCCTGGTCGTAATCGCTTTGCGAGGGCCGCAGTTGCTTAACCGCAGTCTTAACATTGCGTTACCAGCGTTTTTTGGCAACCCTGCGGTGCTAAGAACTATATATGTGACTAGTAATTTGCCCGGCAAAAATGACTGTATAATTTTACATTTTTCCCTTCCTCCCTTGTGTCTCCCCCCCTTCCCTGTGTCTCCCCCACTAAACTGTGTCTCTCACCCTTCCCTCCCCTGTGTCTCTTTCTCCCCCCGTGTCTCTTTCTCCATCTCTCCTCCCCTGTGTCTCTTCCTCCCTCTCCCCTTCCCTGTGTCTCTTCCCCCTGTGTCTCTTCCCCCTCTCCCCTGACTTGTGTCTCTCCCCCTCCCTTCCCCCGTGTCTCTTCCCCCTCTCCCCTCCCCAGTGTCTCTTCCTCCCCTCCCCTGTGTCTCTTCCCTCTCTCCCCTGTGTCTCTTCCGAACACCTCTCTCCTTCCTTTTATCTCTTACCCCCATCCTCTGTTTCTTTCCCCCCTCCCCTGTGTCTTCCCCCTCCCCTGTGTTTTCCTCCCACTTTCCCCTGTGCCTCTTCCCCTCTCCCCTCCCTTGTGTCTCACCCCCCCCCCCTCTGTGTCTCTTCCCCCCCTTCCCATGTGTCTCTTCCCCCCACCTCTCCCCTTCCCTGTGTGTGTTCCCCCCACTCCTCTCCCCTGTTTCTCTTCCCCTTCTTCCCCCCCTCCGCTACGTCTTTCCCCCTTATTCCCTCGCCTGTGTCTTCCTCCCCCATCTCCCCCTCCTGTGTCTTCCTCCACCTCTCCCTTGTGTCCTCCTCCCCCTCTCTCCTCCCCTGTGTCTCATCCCCATCCCCTTTGTTTCTTCCCTCCTTGCCTCCTCTGTGTCTCTTTCCCTTCCCCTGTATCTCTTCCCCCCTCCCCTGTACCTCTTCACCCCCTTGCCTCCCCTTTGTCTCTCCCCCTTCTGTCCCCTGTGTCTCTTCCCCCCTCCCCTACCCTGTGTCTCTTCCCACCTCTCTCCCCTGTGTCTCTTCCCCCTCTCCCCACCCCTGTGTCTTCCTCCCCCTCTCCCCTGTGACTTCCTTGCCCTCTCCCCTGTGACTCTTACACCTCTCCCCTTTGTCTCCCCCCTCTCCCCTGTGTCTCTTCCCCCTCCTCTTTGCCTCTTCCCCTCCCCTGTTTCCCACCCCCCTGTTTCTCCTTCCCCATTCCCTCCCCTGTATATTTCTCCCCCTCCCCTCCTCTGTGTCTCTTCCCCACCTCCCCTGTGTCTCTTCTCTCCTCCTCTGTGTCTCTTGCCCACCCTCTACCCTGTGTGTATTCCCCACCTCCCCTATGTCTCTCCCCCATGCCCTGTGTCTTTTCCCCTTTCTCCCCTCACCTGTATCTTCCTCCCCCTCTCACCTATGTCTTCCCCCCCTCCCCTGTGTCTTCTTCCCCCTCTCCCTTTGGGCAAATTTTATTACTAAGGAAAAAAATTACAATACAGCATGTAATTTTTTACCTTTTTATATGCAAGATGCAATGGAAGCTATAATTTTGGTCTATGATAATCTAATGCCACATATGGAAAGATACTTTGAATGCAGAGGTTGCTTATCTCTGCTACAGTGGCTGCCAGAAATCGAAAAATACTAGTGCTTTCAAAACCTTACTAAAACACATCTGTTTAAAGAAGCCTATCACCTTCCACCCTAACATGTACAACACTACTCTCACCCTCCTGTACCACACCAAAAACTTTAGCTTGTAAGTCTGCGAGTTTTCAATGTTGCAATGTGATTTGGGGAAAGCACTATGGACACTGGATTCTAAGTTCAAAGGCAGGGTCCTCCATTCTTTGCAATGTGTTAATATTGCTATTGTTTTTCCCTTAAACCTATCCATGTATAGCACTACCGAATATGTTGGTGCTGTGATGATCCAAGGGTAGGGGCTAATTCTGCCCAGGGCCACCTGCTATAGTCTACAGGTTATCTAGCCACAAGGAACGTTGGGTTATTTGAAATCTCGGCAACAGGACCCTGATATCTTGCTTCTGTATCATCCAGCGTCTCCCCATCAGGAATCAGCACTTCCAGGAGTCTCAGTAACCTTCCTGTTGTGGTGACCAGGACAAGGTACCTGCAGGGTGGAGATAGGATCATTATCACAGCCACCAGGAGCAAATAAGAGTATATACCGTTTCTATATGTCTCAGCAGTGAACTGATTTATTTTTGTATAGTCAACAATATTTATAGGGGTTAGATACAGAGGGGGTGTATACAACACAACAATGATAAGGAGTGGCAGGAAAATACAGGAGATTGACTCCATATGGGGTCTAATAGCCTGGTATCCTGCCATCCTGTCTGGCACCTGTGTACAATTGGCCAACCTCCAAACACACATAATTCTATCTCCATGTCTAGTGGTCCAGACCTCAAATAGAGTACATTAACTTTATCTGACAAACAACAGAACAAAATAAATTACAATACAATTCAGTTGTAAATGCACATAGTCAAGTGGCTGGAGCCAAGCAGTTTGTCCTTTATGGTGGCTGAATGGGCTAAGATCCAGGAACAGGAAAAGGAGTCTGAAAAGGTGCATTACAAATAAACAATAATAATAAAATGACAAAATAAAGGCTCATTCGATTTCAAGGATACTCCCTCCCAGGTCAACAGTTTGAAGAAGCAATTCAGAAAGTAAATAAAAAACGAAAGTAATAGTGTATACATGTTAAATATTTAAAACTGTATTTAGTCAATTTCGTGCCTAAATATATATACTCATCTTCACCTTAGGTTTTTAAAAATCTGTATAGAAATATGGTTCTACAGTGGCTATTTAAAGAAGGTACAACAATTTGCAATTACACAAACTTCATTAGTACAACACATATTTTGCTTGCTTATATGCAGTATAATATATATCTTATTGTTCATGCATTGCAGTTAATAGTCTCAGAAATAAACCTATATGGCCATAAAAACTAGCAAATATTAATATAAAGCAGCCTAATAATGGTAACATCTTTGCAAAATTGTTTTCTTTAACGGTAACAAATTCCCAGTGCATATTATTAAATAGATAATGGTATTGTTTTCTGCTTTGAGCTGGAGGCTATGTACTGTTAGCTCACTGTAAGCATTTCCTGGACTTCTTCTAAGCCATTATTGCAGTCTGCATTAATCCCCACTGGCTATCCTGCCACAACTATGACAACAGTTTTGTAACATTACTCCCTGGTGTTAACAAACAATGAAAACACTTAGAACATTCTTTAAATATGAATCCTTGTCCTCAAGTTGAGTCCAGGTCCCAAAACAACTGTGCTAAATGGCTGTACTGTTCAAGTGACAACCTCTTTTTTTTCCATAAGATCACAATATGATCTTATGGGTAAAAATGCATGCAAAGTTTTAGGAAAATCCATTTTACACAATAGAGTTAATGCAAGACAGGAGAAATTGAGGGGAGTAAAAGGCCAACTGCCAACTAATTCAAAAGGGAGTAGTTGTAGAAACCATTGAACATCAATATTTAAAATATAATATTTTTGAAGAATAATACTTGAAACTGAGCAAACTGTGTTTGGAAAAAATAGTACATGCAACTTTTCACTGTGCGCTGCTTAACGGAGCACATTTTCCAACAAGTAAGTTTCCAATAGCACCACTGAGAGCACTGGCACATATGACTGCCCCAGTTCAACTGAAATATCTAAAACTTCTCAACTTCATGCTCAGCTCCTATTTTTGGAAGAAGGACAATAGCAGCACATTGTGGTTCTTATTACAAACTAAATTCATGTAATAGTTGAAAAATTAATGGATGTATTTGTCTTTTTACTTTTTAAAAACATTTGCCCATTAATCAAGTGTAGAGGAGATGCCTATAGAAATGGCTTAAAGATGCACTCGACCCAGATATTTACATTCCTGGTGGTACCATTATACGATGAGCCCCAAAGAACTCTATTCTGCTTGTCTGTTACATTGATCATAAAAATGGTATCTGAAAAAGTGTTTAATTATTATATAAAACTTAATGTACTTAGTCAGTCTACAATTCTGGCAACTGTCAAAAATGCAATGTATTTTTAAGCATGTGTAAGCTGTTATAATAAATAAGTGTGTAACAGGCTTACATTATATGGAGGTAACTGAAGGAAATGTCGAAACGTATGCACAGATCACATAAGTATAATAACAAGAACTGTAAATTAATGGTAAATAATTAAATTAAATGACTCACAGAAACATAAAACAGGATATTTAGCAAAGCACTATTTAGAATGGTCATTACTGGTTTTAGCCATGGACAAGAGGGAGTCTTGACATTAGATCTGTAGATCATGACCATGTTCTCCACTCCAGGACACCAACATATAGACAACCAGCCTCCAAAGCTTTACATTTAATCACTGAACAGCCCACACTTATCTAATAGGGATGTAATAAAAGTATTTGCATTTATCAAATGCCCACTAAACAGAAGACTTGCAATATGTATATTTCTTGCAGTTTGATAAAAAAAAGCCTGCGGTCTTGTTCATATACATAATACATATTGTAATCTGTTCACTAATCAACCATTTTAAGTTTCATTTTTCTCACTGACACTAAGATAGTTCATATAATTGGTTTAAAAGTTCAAGAGTCAGCTCCAGAGCCAATCAAAATGCTGTGGCATGTACATTCATTTTTGTGTTTTCTTCAGCAGCCCACTTCAGCTAATTTACAAAGGTCTTGTATCATTATAAGGCAACTGCTAAAAGATTTACAGATATTTTGGAAATGTTTTAAGTGAATTCTTTCATATACGGACTACTTGTGTTAAGGTGAAAATGCACGTCTTCATTAGATGTTACCCGACATGACACTACTGCAACGTACTGTACTTAAAAGCTCCAATCTTACCTAGCTTTATAGCAGTTCTGAAATATATTTTCACCCATATGTTTTCACTAAATGTAGTTTACCCACAGTCTATGGAGCCCAGTACAAGTAAACATTTATACAATGGAGGCTTTGATAGCTTTATGAACAACTAAATTAAACATATTTACAGAAAGTTTTCATTAAAAACAACATGATGACAGAATAATCTCCTGTAGTGATCAGCAGATTTGAAGGAAACTATTTCATCAGTGCTTGTATTTCAGTAGTACGCAACACGTCCTCTTTCAGTTTGGGAGGGAAGAGTTTCGATGCTGAGAGACATTTGCATTTGAAAAGCATTAGTCTTATTTATTTATGAAGATTATATGAAATCAAATGAATTCTATCAAAGCTGGGAACATGGCTGATTTATTGCTGAGCTTTAATTGGGAAATTATATTTAAAAAAAACACCTATAACTTAATATCTATTTAAAAAACACTTTTTACAAGACTTGAAGCTCAAAACAGGGCCCTCAATTTTCTGCTTGTTGTCAATATTGTATATTGTATATTTCCTTGTTCTTCTCCCCTGTACAGCGCTACAGCATATGTTGGCGCAATACATATAAAAGATAATAATATTTATATCACTAGTGCTTCTCGAAAGCAAGAGACATGTTTCAGTTCATTGCCCATTCATCCAATCATTGAAGATCTTATTTTTGCAAATGATTAAACATGTGCTGCTTCCTTATATAGACCACAAATCTGTGTTTTATTATAAAAGATTATAATTGCGAGATCTCTCTTTTTTATTAAAAAAAAATATTTGCTGTCTAAGAGTTTCAAAGGCCAGGTCACTTTGATACATTTATCACCTGTTTGACTTGATATGAATGCCCATGGACAAATAGAAGACATTCCTATTAGATACAACTGGTGATCTGGTCACATGTCTGTACGATTAATGGCTTCCACAAATGTAATACATGTACGCAAACACACGAGCACCCAGTCCCGCTCAACTGAATAGAAATGACAGAGCAAGAGTAGCCCCCAAATATACTTTTGTTATTTTTACTCTTTATGAATCTATGCATGTCTTTGTTATAGTTGCTGAGGCTGAAAATTAAAAAAATGCATAAAGCAATTAGTTACTAATATTTTTTTTACATCCTTTTTTGCTGATACAAAGGAAGGCTAATTAAATAAATCCGATTTCAATAACCACAGTGGCAAAGCAGGAGAGTGGGTGGAGGGTTAGTGTGAGCAATTTAGACATAATTAGAGCAGAATTATCTTAGTGTATACTGTGAATGGGGCTACTATAGGTAGTATAACTGCAATAGGTAGCTCTTAAAGAACCACTGTATTTAGGAAATGTATGACATGATTGTGAGGTATGTAAGACACTAAAAATATCAGCAGCAGTGCCAGTCATGGACATAAAACCATATTTAGTGAATATTTTAATTTGTAACCCTGTTTGTACAATGGCGGTTCTGACTTGTTCGATTTCAGCACTTCCTGATAGCTTGGAGTTTGTAAGGATGTACTTGCCTAGTGAAAAGCGGAGGGAATAGTGAGGATCTGTTATATCATTTGGAGCTTTTAGCATTTTACACTTTCCCTCTTCACCTATACATGTCCAGAAGCAGGCAATACACTAGGAAAAGTGCAAGCTATGCTTCTAAATGTAAATGGTGTCTGACTCTCCGTGACCTCGTGTACAACACACTATGTTGATCCACTTGGTTTTCATGTCAGAGATACTGGAGTGGGTTGCCAGTTCCTTCTCCAGTGGGCCACAGCATACACTCCCTGGCATTCCCAGGTGGTCTCCCATCCAAGTACTTACCAATGTGATCTCGTGGTTTCCTAGCTGGATTTGAACCCAGAATGCTGTTTTGAAAGCACCTGCATCCTAACCACTGGGCTGCCAGGGAACCCGAGCTATGGTGCTGTAATGCATGCTCCCTCTTGAAAAGCTTTATATATGCTTCCAAGGAGCCACAGAGGTTTTCTTTTTAATTATGCTCATAGTCAGTTTTCCAACATAAATATTTTTCTCGCCATACCGTGGTACTTTAGTGGCATTCTTAGTGAACCTAAGCTAAATGCATCTTCTTCTGATATTCATTTTCGGAATGGGTTTGATGAAAGATGTGAGCACCATGAACCTTGAACCATGCATCAGCATTGTTTATTGCTTGTATTAGATAAGCATCCATTATTACAAGGGTATTAAATAATTGATGAAGCGCTGAATGGGTCTTGCCAAATCAGTACTTCTTTTTAAGAAATATTTAATGTGACATGAATTATATCAACCAAATAAATATCAAACACAGCGGTTAAAAAAATGCATCATCTTTTCTTTAACCACTCAATCACCATTCAGAAAATCATTTACTGACAATATTTTTCCATACAGCCTAATATTTTGAAGGCCAGAATAAGAAATTACTTAAAATGACCAAAACTGAAATATTTTCCAGTATATTTACTTGCGTTTCTTTGCTGAAAAGAGAGAATAAACCTAAGCTCTGCTGAATAATCAACTTACACTGATTGCAGTGCAGCGTGAATCCATTTTTATATAAAGAAAAATATTATTGCACAAAATATCCCATGGTGCAATCCACATACATTGAATTTGACATGTTTGATATTAAACCAGCCAGGTTTCTGTAAATGTCAGTAGTAAATGAGACAGCCAAAGCAATAATTTCCACTGCTTGACACCTTTTGACAATTGCTTTATAGCTAGGACAAATAGAGGTAATGGCATTGATCTGAATTTTCAGGTCACATATTCAGTTCATTAAAATGCAATGTTGCTGTATATGTTCAAGCAGGGACTGTGAATTGAGAGAGCTAAGAGCAGATCCTTCAAGAATGTTATAAATGTTTTCCCAGTGCACCTTTGTGAATAGAATTGTAGATTGTTTTTTTACTGGAGAAATACTGTTATATTTGCATAATTTCATTCTAGTGGTGCACATATATTCTGCATGTTGTGTTTTATGTTTAATGTTTCATCATGTTTGACTCAGTACTGTCTGTTTTATTGAATTTTAGCAAACATAGCTGTGGCTTTTCTGACACTGTATTGAAACAGTCTCAATCTAACTTGAAAATCAAATTGTGTGACTCCTGTTTAAAATTCAGTAGATAGCGATAAAGGTTAAAAAATTGATAATACAAATTAAAAATAAAACAGGTGTTACAAATGGAATTGTTCAAATCATTTTAACCCCACTTTTCCAATAAATATATTAATTATGTTTATCTACTTCACAAGATCTGTTAGAAATGTCAATATACATAGGTACTATACAGCTTGTTTGCATAAACTGGATGAACTTATGAAGCTTCATTCATTTTAAAACATCACATGATGCCTGCTCTGATTTGATAAAATGCCAAACATAATTAAAAAACTACAATTGCTGTCAGACATTGGAGGTTCCTTTATAGGATAATATATATATATATATATATATATACATGTATATATATATTATTCCTAATAAGACGAATTAAAGAGCTAAACACTTTACCATGTAATTGTAATGTCACGTTGCAGATGCGTGATTCAAACAGGCTCTTGTTTATGGTTTTGGTTATCGATTTCCATATGTCCTTGCTGCTATGGTGCAAGCGTAAGCTTTTGGTGCCACTTGCAAAATATGTTTCTGTGGGATGATACACTGACAAAGAATGATATGTAGCACAAGACAAAGAGTCACTTTTCTATGCCAATTCTTCTCGATCTTTCTGCTGCCTTTGATACAGTTGAACGTTTTCTTCTTCTTCTCAAATTCTCCACTCCATTGTCATCCATGATACAGCTCTCTCATGGTTTACAAGAAAAATAATATTTTTTTGTCTCCTTCTCTGGCTCCTCTGCTACCCACTCCCATATACTCCCATATGTACTAGCGACTTGCCCGTCAAAAATGACGGGGCAATAGAATTGTAAGGCAGGTAATGCTGTTTGCCACAGACATAATTTTTTTGGTGGTCTAAGTTCCTTCGTCGCTCATTGCGATCCTCTTGGTTGTTGTATTTTATTTTATCATTGGCACTTTTGCTGTGATTGTAAGGTCGTCGCTGATCTGCTTTTTGCGCTTATTGCAAGGCTGTCCCCTGGTGTAGTTTGTGTGCTATGAGCAGCGTTGGCACTCGTTGTGAGTCGCACAGTGAATGGCTTTTGCATTTATTGCGAAAGTGTTGTTTTTTTTTAGTATATGTATTTTTTTATTCTAATTAAATAAGTAATAAATTAATATACTTTACCTATTTGTAAGTAATATATGCAGGAAGCATTGTGCTGAAGAGCTGACAATCTGTTTTGATGTTCCTGCAGCATAAAATGTAGGTTTGCACTGTTGTTGAGCTGAGTTGTAAATGTCAGCAATGTGTGCAGTGTGAAGTGTAAATAGGCTGCGTGTGCGAGGGAAAGCCGTTAGTGTAGCTGGGTACTTCTGCATTCAGTTAGTGTTGTGTATGTGGTAGGCGGGTTTGTATGATGAAGCGTCCTTGCTAATGGTGCATGTTGTAGGTCGTACAGGTTTTTGTAAAAGCCGTATTTGCTTTGTGGTATTTAGCGGCTTTAGGGGTGGTGTAGCCTCGTTTTTGTTTTTTTCGGCTGCCATTTTTGCTCTTGCTTAGGGGATTTCCGAGTGTCTAAACTTTGTAAATTTGACCGAATTCAAGGTTTAGGCAGTGTTGCAGAGGTCCTGGGTGTCCCCCTTGGTGTGGGTATGCTTTTTATTGTATTTGTGTGTGTATTATTGTGTTTTTTAATGTATTCCGCTGTGCGCGGGTTGTCTGTTAAGGTCGTATTTTTGCGATTTTTTCTAAGTTCCTCGGGTTGTAATTGTTTTTGTGTAAGTCTGCAAATTTATTTTTCTAAGTCCCTCGGCTTGTATTTTTTGTGTAAGTTCGTAGTTAGTGATTGCATGTTTGTTGTTTTTTTTTAAAGTCCCGTTTGTGTGGTCATTTGTAAGGGGTTGTGAGGCGCCGTAGAGCCTCCATCTCGGCAAATGCGGCCCCCTCGCTTCGCAAGGGTCTGCATTTGCGGCCTGCAATGAGCCTGCGGATCATTGCATCAGACGTGGGAGCCTCCACCTCCGCAAATGCGGCTTCTAGCTTTGGAGGGTCCGCATTTGCGGTCTGAAAGTCGTAGGGGCTCGTAGGGATGAGCGCCTATGGCACTCATCTCCACCAGCGCAAGGAGCACCTTCGGCGCTCCTTATCAGCAACTGTGGCCCTTGCTTTCCTACGCGAGCCCTCAAGCGTTAGCAACGACCCGCATTGCTGACAACTGTATATGTGATTGCATTTGTACTCATATTTCTATTTACCTTAGTATGTGTCTATACCTTTGTAATCTGTTAATTGTACCCATTGTACTTCATTTTACTTTGTAACTAGCACTACGGAAGATGCTAGCACTTTTTAAATAAAGAGTAGTAAATAATACATAAACAATCAGTGTATATTAGTCCTAATTGACCATAAAGGATTCATACATGATCCATACACTTCATAATTCGTAATGTAATAATCTGAATACAGTGCCAAGCTCTATCTAGTAACACATCATATCTATTTCTTTCCTCTGATAGTTCTTCAACAGAAGTGTAATTATTTCATAGAAACGCGTCACTATAAAATCAAGATGGGTTGACCACTAGAGCAAATCTTTGATAAAAACAAACATTTATTTTAACCTTGTGATGAAATTTAATGACATGTATCAGTGAGTTATCTTATTTTCAGTATCTGCCCATTATCTTTTAATCATATGAGTGGTGTGAAGCAATTTCAATAGATGGAAAAAGGATTTACTGTACTGATATAAAGTTAAAGTGTATATATAATTTTAATCACAAAAGTTCAATATGGTATTTACATTGTTGAGTAGTTGTTCTTAATTGGGTTGTAAATGTGTTTGAATGTTATGTTTTATAATGGAAAATTCTAAGAGACCATTAACATTTTCAATTCCAAAGGTCAAACTATCAAATTGCATTTTACAGGGCTGATAAGACTGTTTTATTGATGTTATATGAGTGCTAGCATGTTTTGCCTAGTTTAATGGACAGGAAAAATGAGGCAAACAAAAATAGCATAAACGTGACACGTGGTTGATTATTAAACACTTAGGGCCTCATTCAAATGTGATGTGACCAATTGAATAGGGCTCTATATAAGCACGTAGCATATTATTTTTACAGAAGTTTTTAGTTAGTGAAGACCTTGCTTTTGGATAGAAGTTCACTAACTAAAAAATTCTGTAAAAATATATGCTATGTGCTTATATAGAGCCCTTTTTAATTGGCCAAATCACATTTGAATGAGGCTCTCAGAAACTATAATAAATTGAGGAATATGGAAAAATCTATCAAAGAATAAATATACCTTATAAAATTATAGGATAATGACTTACTAAAAAATAGAATTGTGCACAACCTCAGTCATTTTCACCTTTTTGTAGAGGTGACTTAATTTCCTAAGACTCACAGGGGTTTCAAGGTGCTTCTCCAAAAGCTGCACCACATATTTGTTAAACAAAAAGATGTAGGAAACTGAGCTGAAAAACTGTAAATTATGTTGAAAATATACTGAGCCAAAAAGTTGTATTTCAAAATTTGAGACATATATATATATATATATATATATATATATATATATATATATACACACATATATATATATATATATACATACATACACATTTATCATTGCTAAAGTCAGTTTGGAAAATTTTCAAGTGACTGTGATGGTTCCCACTATATTTTGTTGTTGTTCTGTCCTTCAGTCGTGTCCAACTCTTGGGATGCAGCATGCCAGTCACATCTGTCTGTGCTTCTGGTTGTGCTGATCCAAAATGGTACTGGAGTGGGTTGCCAGTTCCTTCTGCAGTGGACCGTGATTTGTCTGACCTATCTGCTATGGCCTGTCCATCCTGGGTGACCTTACATGGTATAGTTCACAGCTTCGTTGACGTACACAAGCCACTTCACCATGACAAGGTAGCGATCTAGAAGTGGCCACTCTATTTAGATGCCTTTAATTCCATTTATAAACATTAATAATCAAACAGTCAGTCTGGGACTAGTTCATATGGCTTTTGTGCCAACCTCTATCTTCTTCCCTTTCCTCTATCTTTATATTTAGCTGTATGTTATACCTCATTCTGGTCCTCCTATTTCTATTTTGGTTGGTCTATGTGTTTTCTAATTGGACAAGTACAGTGGATATAAAAAGTCCACACACCCCTGTTAAAATGTCAGGTTTCTGTGCTGTAAAAAAATGAGAACTTTTTCCACCTTTAATGTGACCTATAAACTGTACAACTCAATTGAAAAACAAACTGAAATCTTTTAGGTGGAGGGAAGAAAAATAAAAAATAAAAATAATGTGGTTGCATAAGTCTGTATACCCTCTTATAACTGGAGATGTAGTTGTGTTCAGAATTAAGCAATTACATTTCAAATCATGTTAAATAGGAGTCAGCATACACCTGCCATCATTTAAAGTGAATCTCATTAACCCCGAATAAAGTTCAGCTGCTCTAGTTGGTCTTTCCTGAAATTTTCTTAGTCGCATCCCACAGCAAAAGCCATGATCCACAGAGAGCTTCCAAAGCATCAGAGGGATCTCATTGTTAAAAGGTATCAGTCAGGAGAAGAGTACAAAATAATTTCCAAGGCATTAGATATACCACGGAAAACAGTGAAGAAAATATGGCACAACAGTGACATTACCAAGAACTGGAGCTCCCTCCAAAATTGATGAAAAGATGGGAAGAAAACTGGTCTGGGAAGCAACCAAGAGGCCTACAGCAACATTAAAGGAGATGCAGGAATATCTGGCAAGTACTGGCTGTGTGGTACATGTGACAACAATCTCCCGTATTCTTCATATGTCTGGGCTATGGGGTAGAGTGGCAAGACGAAAGCCTTTTCTTAAGAAGAAAAACATCCAAGCCAGGCTACATTTTGCAAAAACACATCTGAAGTCTCCCAGAAGCATGTGGGAAAAGGTGTTATGGTCTGATGAAATCAAGGTTGAACTTTTTGGCCATAATTCCAAAAGATATGTTTGGCTCAAAAACAACACTGCACATCACCAAAAGAACACCATACCCACAGTGAAGCATGGTGGTGGCAGCATCATGCTTTGGGGCTGTTTTTCTTCAGCTGGAACTGGGGCCTTAGTTAAAATAGAGGGAATTATGAACAGTTCCAAATACCAGTCAATATTGTCACAAAACCTTCAGGCTTCTGCTAGAAAGCTGAACATGAAGAGGAACGTCATCTTTCAGCATGACAACGACCCAAAGTATACATCCAAATCAACAAAGGAATGGCTTCACCAGAAGAAGATTAGAGTTTTGGAATGGCCCAGCCAGAGCCCAGATCTGAATCCAATTGAAAATCTGTGGGGTGGTCTGAAGAGGGCTGTGCACAGGAGATGCCCTCGCAATCTGACAGATTTGGAGTATTTTTGCAAAGAAGAGTGGGCAAATCTTGCCAAGTCAAAATGTGCCATGCTGATAGACTCATACCCCAAAAGACTGAGTGCTGTAATAAAATCAAAAGGTGCCTCAAAAGTATTAGTTTAAGGGTGTGCATACTTATGCAAACATATTATTTTATTTTTATATTTTATCTTCCCTCTACCTAAAAGATTTCAGTTTGTTTTTCAATTGAGTTGTACAGTTTATAGGTCACATTAAAGGTGAAAAAAGTTCTGAAATGATTTATCTTTGTCTCATTTTTTTAAAGCACAGAAACCTGACATTTTAACAGGGGTGTGTAGACTTTTTATATCCACTGTATATTTGTCTAATTTCAGACATTTCATTCACATGTTGATCATATTTTTCTGTCTTGTCACTTTTTTATAATTAGAAATATATATTTCCTCTTCTGCAATATATTGTTTATTCTAAAATGTAAACCACCCAAATATAATTAATTTGAAAGGAAAAGAATTGTTATTCCGTTTATAATAACCTTAACATTCATCTACTAGTAAATAATATTTTTTTTTCTCTCAGTTTGGGATGTTCAACATCTGTCTTATAAGCGGAATAACAAATATACCTTTGTTATAGTTTTGACATCTCTATATATTTATTTTTTTCTCTTGGTTATTACTAGCTAGTGCAATATACAACATTTGTCTTTTCTATCAAAGTGCATTGAAAAGTGAAGTTTAAGAGCACTGTGGTCGGTCATATGTTTAAAAAATCCTCTTTTGAAGAACTAGACTGAAAAAAAGACATGTTTTTAGTATGTAAAAAATAATACATCCTCAAATTTATGATTTTTATATGCAATTATGCTGCTGTTGAGTCCATCATTACTTCAAACTGTTCATTTTTTTTGGTATCCCATGGATCATGTAGTTTGCTTACTGTGTTCCAGGAAAGTAACTGAAACATTCAAAAACTGTATGGTACATTGATAACAACACCTTGTAACGTTGCTTTAATATAACCAGTTCGGCATATTTGTTCTAACGTCACACTTGTTTGCCACACAAATATGCTATTATATTTATGGCCATTTGTATCATTTGTATGTTGACTTTTCTGTGTGGTATTTGCATTGTTCATCTCCTATGTGTGGTTATTTTTGCAGTGCAATCCATAGGAATACCATGACCTTATGATTGATATAGTTACCTGATCTGACTTTTGAACTCCCTACCCTACACCTTTTTCTTATTTTCTGACATTAATTTAATTCCTAGGGAGATCAAAAATCCACATTTTAAATGTTAATATTTTTTTGAAATGTTTCTAAATAAATAGCAAAAATAGTGAAATACACAATAAGTTTTCAGAATAAAGCATTGTTATTCTTTAATCATAGGTGCTAAGAGTTTTTTCAAGAGTTCTCCAACATTTAGTCTTTTAGCACTTATAGCACCTAATATCTTTCTACATGTTTCGAATTTTATAGCTGATAAAAATATATTCATGTACAATTCTAGCATACACACGTTTGCTATTTGTGAAGCGAGATAATTCCACAATCAAAGGATATTTTGCTTAAAAATAACAAATGCATGATCTGATAACAGAGAAAGTCGCCTCTGCAAATTATTTTCTCATGTTTTTTCTGCACAAACAAAAATAATAGGTGGTTAAGCTGCTGTTAAAATGGTAGCCGTGGTCTAAGCAGAGAGATATTACTGGCTTAATCTTCTTACCCAGATGAAAAAGTGTATATCTGGGGTAAACTGCCTAATGGTGGTGTGCTCCATGCTATAAAACATTATAAAAACGGGATGAGAAGTAGAGAAAATCCAACACAGAGTATTGGAAGTGGAGGTTGGGTTGGACCAGCACGTCAAGGAAAATTGAGTGCATAAAGCGCTAGTAAACCAAAAGGTCTGCTAGAATATTACACACAGAGTAAATGTTAGTTGAATGACTTTGTGTCCAAGGAGAGAGGAGACTCCAAGAGTGAGCAAGTGGAGACGCTACCCACAAGAAATGAAAAGGGTATGATATTTAAAAGCTAGAGATACCAATGTTGAATGGTGAATATTGGGTAGAAAATGAGCTGACACTGCCCTGGATATTCAGTAATCCATTGGCATCTCTATATGCAGATACCTGGCACCTTTATTTTGGATCACTAAGGAGAAATGGTACCCTATACTGAGTGCTGCATGCTAATAGAACAATTGTTTTATGGGAAATGCACTTGTGGGTCTGTGTAAAAGTCCTGGAAAGGAATAAAAGACAGACGGGCACTCAACCATATGAAAGAGATTCTTGGATTATTATTATAAAAGTCATGTAGACCTGAAATTAGGAAGTAAAATAATTTTACAGGTGATGTTATAACAGCCTATTTTGAGAAGAAAGATAAAACAGCAAAATGACTTTTTTCCGCGGCATATTGAAAAATATAACAATGGCAGGAATGACGGGGACAAAAATGCAAGAGGGAAAGTAGCAACAAACCCAATAAAACTGTAAAGAATCTAAAGAACTGAAAATCCAAACAAATTGTAACATTGAAAATATTTTTTATGAAACAGAAACAAGCTCAATGTATAGTGAAACAAATGACCGCAAACTTTATGTCCTGTACTCAGTCACTCAAAAAGATCTAGATCAGTTGAAGAGGAGATAGGGAAGGTCAATGGTAGCATAGGACAGGCGGCACAGATGATTTCAGATCTGAAAGATACACAGAGTTAGTTGAATAATTAGAGATTTTGATATGACAAAAGTGCCTTAATTAAAGTATGTATTGTGAGCAATCTCCTTGCCATGGGTATATCAGATTTAGAGAGAATGGGATTACCTGATTTGCAGCTAAAGGACTCACAAAATTGTTTAAAATGGACTGTACATGCTCTGCTCTGTAGGTTGAGAGGGCACGCCATGTGGCCCAGGATTAGAAGAAAGTAATAAGAGATTTTACACAAGATCAAATATCAAATTATCAGGATAAAGCTAAAGTGATAAAAGCATGTAAGAAAATAGAGAGTTTAACATAAGAAGGATGTAGAATCTTACTTTTTCAGGACTACTCTGTCTAAATATAGTGAAAACTTAAATTAACCCTGTCACCTCAAAATGAAGTGTTTTTTAAAGCTATTCCTAAAGAGCATGAAACACTGGCTATACATTGTACTAGCCTTTTTTTCTAAAGTGAACCATTCCTGAGATGATCGGCAACATTTGTGCTGTACTGTTATACAAATGATCAGCTCCTGAATGATAATTAGCTGTTTTGATGTGCTAAGAAGTATAAGTTTGTTTGTTGCTTTCTGTGGTGCCCAAAAAAATGTTCCTCAATGTTATCATGCACATCCTCATCAAACATTCAGAGCAGCAAATTATCATATTAAGCCACACATTTGCATAAAAGAAGGAGCACAGACAATGCAAAATATCTCAGGATTAATTTACTATAGAGAAAATGGCTAGTGCAATGTATTGACAGTTTTAATTATCTGTGAAGTGAAACCAATTTGTTGTTGTCCTTTTAAAGTGTGTCCTTTTAAACTATACAGTATACAACTCCCAGTTTTATAGACAGTCCAACATTTTACTCTATCCAGCAATATTTTTATTACATAAAGGTAATGGAGATATGATTTTGATAATCTAGAAGAAGTAGGTAGATATTTGTAGTCATGGGAATGTGTCATGAATAGATTCACAGAGGTAAAGGAATAATTCAGATGAATGTGCATCATTTAGCTTTTTTCTCGTTTATATTAACGTAATGTTAACAATAAAATAGGTAAAATAAGTAAATTAATAAATGGAATGAAAATAAAATCATCAGATATTAGTCTTTTGCCTTTTATTGTTATAAAGACATTTTATTTAAAAACATATAAGCAATAATAAAGAAAGTATGTTGATCTGAGTTCTTGATAATGAGGTGCTAGAATGTACTTTTTTTATAGTACAATTTATTTACATATGATTATTTTAAACACAATTTAAATTTAGAACTTGTGTTTAAGATCTGATTTTCATATTCGATTTTGTGTTGGGATGTGTGCTGCTTACAGCTTATTTACCTGATGTGAACTGCCCTGTCTTACAACACTGTAGCTTTACTTTCTGCATTTACTATAGCCATAAAGGACTTTCTGGCTTTATTGACTTAACCTGTCATGCAAAGATTACATTCTTTACAAAAGAAAATCTTACAATTGTTTCCTGATTTAGTTATCAGTGTTTCCTGAAACCACAATGACATTCTTTATGGAAAAGCCACAATGCTTACCCACAGTGTTATAAACTCCTCCAATCTAGGGATTGATTACATGAGAACCACCATTTCTATAGAAAAGTAAAGGATACAGTTCTACACACTGATGTATCTGTAATCCATTAGCAAAGAGGCCTTGTAGTATGAATAGTCTAGATCCCAAGAGACAACTTAGAAATTACAAGACACATTCAAACCTATCCAAACAAGATCATTTTTATTTTTAATTCTCCGGTTATCTCCATTTTACAACAGTTTTCCCCTAAAAGACGACTTCTGTTGCTGATTGTAAATAATAACTTATTTATATTACTTCATGTGTATATTACAGGGAAGCAGGTTTTGTGCTGCTCTCAACCCATCTGCTGTTCTGCAATCCCTCATCCCAGATACTCCTCCTTTTTTCCCTTGCCGCAAAACAAAGACTGATATATATATATATATATATATATATATATATATATATATATATATATATATACCCTTCTGGCTCACTGCTTTGTCCTGGTGAAGGGGCAGGTCACTGCAGAGAGGTCAGGCAAATTGTGGTTCACTGGAGAACTGGCAACCTACTCCAGTATTTGCCAAGAAACCTTATAGATCAGCACAACCAAAGACATAACGATGTGCCTGGCATACTGCAATCCATAGGGTCACGGACAGTTGAAGAAAACTTGAACGACTGAACAACAGGCAGCCTGTTGTTCCAGAAAAAAAAGGTTCACATAGGGGTTCAACACTAATAATAATTATCAGTATCTACAGTGCCTTGCAAAAGTATTCACCCCCCTTGACTTTTTACCTATTTTGTTACATTGCAGCCTTAAATTCAATGTTTTGTTAATCTGAATTGTATGTGATGTCTGAGGGCCTCATTCAATTGCGATCTGGACAATTGAATGGGGCTCTATATAAGCACAGAGCATATTTTTTTTACAGTTTTTAAAAAAAAAGTTTTTAGTTAGTGAAGACCTTGCTTTTGGATAGAAGGTCACTAACTAAAAACTTCTGTAAAAAAATATGCTCTGTGCTTATATAGAGCCCTATTCAATTGGCCAAATCGCAATTGAATGAGGCCCTAAGAGTCTAAGTTGGTGAAGTGAAATGAGAAAAATATATACATAAAACTATTTTTTAGAAATAGAAAACAGAAATTGGCATGTGCGTATGTATTCACCCACTTTGTTATGAAGCCCATAAAAATCTCTGGTGCAACCAATTACCTTCAGAAGTCACATAATTAGTGAAATGATGTCCACCTGTGTGCAATCTAAGTGTCACATGATCTGTCATTACATGTACAAACCTTTTTTGAAAGGCCCCAGGGGCTGCAACACCTAAGCAAGAGGCACCACTAACCGAACACTGCCATGAAGACCAAGGAACTCTCCAAACAAGTAAGGGACAATGTTGTTGATAAGTACAAGTCAGGGTTAAGTTATAAAAAAAGATCCAAATCTTTGATGATCCCCAGGAGCACCATCAACTCTATCATAACCAAATGGAAAGAACATGGTACAACAGCAAACCTACCAAGAGACGGCCGCCCACCAAAACTCATGGACCAGGCAAGGAGGGCATTAATCATAGAGGCAGCACAGAGACCTAAGGTAACCCTGGAGGAGCTGCAGAGTTCCACAGCAGAGACTGGAGTATCTGTACATAGGACGACAATAAGCCGTATGCTACATAGAGTTGGGCTTTATGGCAGAGTGGCCAGAAGAAAGCCATTACTTTCAGCAAAAAACAAAATGGCAAGTTTTGAGTTTGCGAAAAGGCATATGGGAGACTCCCAAAATGTATGAGAGCCTCCAACATGGTCTGATGAGACTAAATTTGAACTTTTCAGCCATCAAAGAAAACGCTATGTCGGGCGCAAGCTCAACACATCACATCACCCAAAGAACACTATTCCCACAGTGAAACATCATCATGCTGTGGGGATGTTTTTCAGCAGCCCGGACTGGGAAACTGGTCACAGTTGAGGGAAATATGGCTGTGCTAAATACAGGGATATTCTTGAGCAAAATCTGTACCACTCTGTGCGTGATTTGAGGCTAGGACGGAGGTTCACCTTCCAGCATGACAATGACCCCAAACACACTGCTAAAGCAACACTTGGTTTAAGGGGAAACATGTAAATATGTTGGGATGCCCTAGTCAAAGCCCAGACCTCAATCCAATAGAAAATCTGTGGTCAGGCTTAAAGATTACTTTTCACAAGTGCAAACCATCCAACTTGAAGGACCTGGAGCAGTTTTGCAAGGTGTAATGGGCAAAAATCCCAGTGGTAAGATGTGGCAAGCTCATAGAGACTTATCCACAGTGTTGGGAAAGCTTACGATGTTGGTGACGATTTGCGAGCCTCGCAAAGCCTTACTTGCAAGCCTTGTGAAGGCAGTAACTTTTACACCAAGGCAGTAACTTTTACACCAAGGCAGTAACTTTTACACCAAGGCAGTAACACTTACATCAAGGCAGAAACACTTACACCAAGGCAGAAACACTTACATCAAGGCACCAAGGCAGTAACACTTACACTTACATAGTTACATAGTAACTTACGATGTTGGTCACACTTTGTGAGCCTTGCAAAGCCTTACTTGCGAGCCTCGCAAAGGCAGTAACTTTTACACCAAGGCAGTAATACACTTACACCAGGGCAGTAACACTTACACCAAGACAGAAATACATACACCAAGGCAGTAACACTTACACTTACACCAAGGCCGAAATGCTTACACCAAGGCAGTAACACTTACACCAAGGCAGAAACACTTACACCAAGGCAGAAACACTTACACCAAGGCACCAAGGCAGCAACACTAATCGCAAGGCCACTAAAGTACACGGGGGTGGGGAGAGACTCACAATGAGAGCCACACAATGAGCATGGAGGCCATCATTGTGGGGCTCGCGATGAGTGCCGAAGGTGCTGAAGTGCGAGGCATATAAAGTGGACAGGGGTGAGGCTTGCAATGAGCGCCAAAGGTGCTCATTGAGACGCTTGCGATGATCACCTCATTGGGAGGCCTGCGATGAGCGCCAAAGGCGCTCATAATGAGGCAGATAGGTTAGAGGGGAGGAGAGGCTCGCAATGTGTGGCAAACACTATTGCCAGGCTTCAAATTTTATTGCTGTCATTTTTGACAAGCAAGTCACTAGTATATATATATATATATATATATATAGTGTATATATATGTGTGTGTGCCTGTGTGCAATACTCTGATTATTCATCTGGATTACTGGACGTTCACAGCTACCTCACTCTTTATATAGATACAGTGGATATAAAAAGTCTACACACCCCTGTTAAAATGTCAGGTTTCTGTGCTGTAAAAAAATGAGACAAAGATAAATCATTTCAGATCTTTTTCCACCTTTAATGCGACTTATAAACTGAACACCTCAATTGAAAAACAAACTTAAATCTTTTAGGTGGAGAAAGAAAAAAATTGAGAAAAATAATGTGGTTGCATAAATCTGCACACCCTCTTATAACTGGGGATGTAGCTGTGTTCAGAATTAAGCAATCACATTCCAAATCGTGTTAAATAGGAGTCAGCATACACCTGCCATCATTTAAAGTGAATCTCATTAACCCCGTATAAAGTTCAGCTGCTCTAGTTGGTCTTTCCTGAAATTTTCTTAGTCGCATCCCACAGCAAAAGCCATGATCCACAGAGAGCTTCCAAAGCATCAGAGGGATCTCATTGTTAAAAGGTATCAGTCAGGAGAAGAGTACAAAATAATTTCCCAAGCATTAGATATACCACGGAAAACAGTGAAGAAAATATGGCACAACAGTGACATTACCAAGAACTGGAGCTCCCTCCAAAATTGATGAAAAGATGAGAAGAAAACTGGTCTGGGAAGTCGCATCCCACAGCAAAAGCCATGGTCCACAGAGAGCTTCCAAAGAATCAGAGGGATCTCATTGTTAAAAGGTATCAGTCAGGAAAAGGGTACAAAAGTATTTCCAAGGCATTAGATATACCATGGAACACAGTGAAGACAGTCATCATCAAGTGGAGAAAATATGGCACAACAGTGACATTACCAAGAACTGGAACTCCCTCCAAAATTGATGAGAAAACGAGAAGAAAACTGGTCTGGGAGGCTACCTAGAGGCCTACAGCAACATTAAAGGAGCTGCAGGAATATTTGGCAAGTTTTGGCTGTGTGGTACATGTGACAACAATCGCCCGTATTCTTCATATGTCTGGGCTATGGGGTAGAGTGGCAAGGCGAAAGCCTTTTCTTACGAAGAGAAACATCCAAGCCAGGCTACATTTTGCAAAAACACATCTGAAGTCTCCCAAAAGCATGTGGGAAAAGGTGTTATGGTCTGATGAAACCAAGGTTGAACTTTTTGGCCATAATTCCAAAATATATGTTTGGAGCAAAAACAACACTGCACATCACCAAAAGAACACCATACCCACAGTGAAGCATGGTGGTGGCAGCATCATGCTTTGGGGATGTTTTTCTTCAGTTGGAACTGGGGCCTTAGTTAAGATAGAGGGAATTATGAACAGTTCCAAATACCAGTAAATATTGGCACAAAACCTTCAGGCTTCTGCTAGAAAGCTGAACATGAAGAGGAACTTCATCTTTCAGCATAACAACGACCCAAAGCATACATCCAAATCAACAAAGGAATGGCTTCACCAGAAGAAGATTACAGTTTTGGAATTGGCCAGGCAGAGCCCAGACCTGAATCTGATTGAAAATCTGTGGGGTGATCTGAAGAGGGCTGTGCACAGGAGATGCCCTTGCAATCTGACAGATGTTTTTGCAAAGAAGAGTGGGCAAATCTTGCCAAGTCAAAATGTGCCATGCTGATAGACTCATACCCAAAAAGACTGAGTGCTGTAATAAAATCAAAAGGCGCTTCAACAAAGTATTTGTTTAAGGGTGTGCATACTTATGCAACCATATTATTTTATTTTTATATTTTATCTTCCCTTTACCTAAAAGATTTCAGTTTGTTTTTCAATTGAGTTGTACAGTTTATATGTCACATTAAAGGTAGACTTTTTATATCCACTGTATATATACTGTATGTATATATATATATATATATATATATATATATATATATATAGATAGATATCGTTTTTATAGTTTATATCCATAAAATGTGGTTGTTTGTAATTCTTTAAACTTTTAGGATTTTGTTTTCCTTTAAACTTCACTTTACTGTTGTGAGTATTATAATATATCATTATTATTATTATTATTATTATTGTTTATTTGTAACTTGCATACATATTCTGTAGCACTACACATATGTTGTGATCAAGGCCTGTGAGGTGGGGGTAATTATGGCACTGTTGGCAGTGAGAGCGATCTGATTAGTTGACGCTGTAGTTGATGGTGGGAAAATTAGGAGTTCGGTCTTAGACATGTTGAGTTTGAGATGGTGGGCAGACATCCAGAAGGATATGCTTTAGAGGCAGTTGGAAACACGTGCTAGAATAGAGGAGGATGAATCAGGTGCTGAGAGGTAGATTTGAGTGTCATCTGCATAGAGATGATACTGAAATCCAAAAGATTTTATTAGAGTACCAAGTGAAGATGAATAGATGGAGAATAGGAGGTGGCCTAGGAGTGAACCTTGGGGTACGCCAACAGACAGAGGGCGAGGAGGAGAAGAAGAGGTGCCAGAGAAGGAGACACTAAATGTTCGATCTTGTACGTACGGTGTAATATATAGAGTGTGAATTATGTTACCTCTGGATAAAGACATTTTTCAATTTTCTAACATAAATTTAAAAAATGGACTATGCCATCAGTTTCATAAAGACGTTTGGACTTGGTGAATTTTGTAAAAAATAATTGACTACCCCTGGTCTAAAATATCGTAAAGGGAATCAGAGGTTTAACCAAAGCTAATAGTTTTTAGGAAAAACAAATAAATAGAACTATTGGCTCTTACCTGACATTAAAATATATGTTTCTGTGTATGTAATAAATAACTATAGGTTTTGCTTCATAAACATCACAACAAACCGCAATTAATATATGAAACTCTATATAATGTTGCTAAAAATAATAGCAAAAAGCTTAGAAAATAAATCTATTTTAATAGACATGAGTTAAGATTGACCTATATTTGAACTGGAAGAACCCCATGTCACTGTCCGTTGCTTCTAACCTTGGGCAAGTCAGTTAATGTCATTAAGTTGCAGGTGAAATGTAGAGATCACTCAGAGCAGATTCATTGTTCTTCTTAACACTGTATACAGACTAATGAACCCTGTCAGTACTATATAAACACAACTGTTATTTTAATTACTGTAGCTATGCTGGTCAACGTTTTCCTAGGAAGTACACAGCACTAGTAAATAAATTACTGTAAACAACCTCATTTATAAGATGACAATGGTTATACTATGTGTAGCAAGACTCATACAATCAATATATAACCTGATTATTGAACAACTGATTTTGAGATGAATTACATAGTTCTTACAAGAAAATTAACTAAGCTATTACATTGTCCCCGCAAGCTAACTCATGTAAGAACTTCCATACTTGTAATCAGAGGTTTTGTATGTTAGATTGATACAGAATTATACAAAATTACATTGATTTTAACTTCCTTCCCTCCATCCACTCCGTTGTCCGATCTTTAGAGTGTGTCACTGCAAAAAGGGGCAGACATATGCAGTGAACATTCATATTGCAGTTTCTAATGCAAAAGACAACTTCTAAGTGTTAGGACAGTTAGTAAATCAAGTAATTTCTAAAAACTTTTTATAATATAAAAAAAGGATAATAATAATAATATTAATGAAAAGTTAAAAAAATAGATTTTAAGTACCTATCCCATTTATAAAGGTCTAATAGAAAATACTTAATAGTTTCAATAGAGTAGCTGGATAGTTGCAAGTAGTGATGTCCCGAACAGTTCACTGGAGAACTATTCGCGGCGATTTTTGCATGTTCGCGTTTGCATCGAATGGCGAACACATGCGCTTTTCGGTCCGCCCCCTATTCTTTATCATTTAGAAAACTTTGACCATGCACCTTACAGTCAGCAGACACATTCCAGCCAATCAGCAGCATACACTCCCTTCCAGAGCCTTCCATCTGAAGGACAGCCTCCATTTTAGAATCATTCTGAAGCTACATTCATTGAGAGAGGACATATATTCTACCTGCTGATTTAATAGGGAAATAGATAGCCAGGCTGTGTATTTAGCTTTCACTACACACCTGAAGGACTCATTTGATATCTGCTGCAAGGACAGCAACCCAAAAAGCCCTTTTTAGGGCTAGAACATCATTTATTTTATTTTCTTATTTTTTTCTGCTGATTTAATAGGGAAATAGATAGCCAGGCTGTGTATTTAGCTTTCACTACACACCTGAAGGACTCATTTGATATCTACTGCAAGGACAGCAACCCAAAAAGCAGTTTTTAGGGCTAGAACATAATTTATTTTATTTTATTATTTTTTTCTGTGTAATCTAATTGCATATGCCTGCCTGCTAGCGTGTGTGTGAGGCGTATTGCATCTACTCTGCCAACTTTTGCCAGTGCACAGTGACACTCATATCTGGTGCAACCGTAGTGTACAGTGAAATAAAAGAACCCTTTTTTTTCTGTAATCGATTGAATATCAGTTGCCTGCCTACATGCGTGTGTGTGAGGCCTATTGCATCTACTCTGCCAACTTTTGCCAGTGCACAGTGACACTCATATCTAGTGCAACCGTAGTGTACAGTGAAATAAAAGAACCCTTTTTTGACTGTAATCGATTGAATATCAGTTGCCTGCCTACAGGCATGTGTGTGAGGCCTATTGCATCTACTCTGCCAACTTTTGCCAGTGCACAGTGACACTCATATCTAGTGCAATTGTAGTGTACACTGACATAAAACAACCCTTTTTTGACTGTAATCGATTGAATATCAGTTGCCTGCCTACAGGCGTGTGTGAGGCCTTTTGCATCTACTCTGCCAAATATGCCAGTGCACAGTGACACTCATATCTGGTGCAACCGTAGCGTACAGTGAAATAAAAGGACCCTTTTTTTATGTAATCGATTGAATATCAGTTGCCTGCCTACAGGCGTGTGTGTGAAGCCTATTGCATCTACTCTGCCAACTTTTGCCAATGCACAGTGACTCTCAGATCTAGTGCAACCGTAGTGTACAGTGAAATAAAAGAACCCTTTTTTTACTGTAATCGATTGAATATCAGTTGCCTGCCTACAGGCGTGTGTGTGAGGCCTATTGCATCTACTCTGCCAACTTTTGCCAGTGCACAGTGACACTCATATCTAGTGCAACCGTAGTGTACAGTGACATAAAACAACCCTTTTTTTACTGTAATCGATTGAATATCAGTTGCCTGCCTACAGGCGTGTGTGTGAAGCCTATTGCATCTACTCTGCCAACTTTTGCCAGTGCACAGTGACACTCATATCTAGTGCAACCGTAGTGTACAGTGACATAAAACAACACTTTTTTTGACTGTAATCGATTGAATATCAGTTGCCTGCCTACAGGCGTGTGCGTGAGGCCTACAGCGCCTATTCTGCTAACTTTTGCCAGTGCACAGTGACACTCATATCTGGTGGCACCTTAGATTGCACACGCAGTGCCTCAAATTCGAAGTGGGCGGACCGACCAAGCTTCTTTTTCCATCTCCCTGTTCCAAAAATCCATGCCATATACACGTCCCCTGATAGGTGACGTAACAGGTATTAAACTGATAGGAATGAACAGTACAACTTAATACACCACTCCTATCTGGTGGCACCTTAGATTGCACGCACAGTGCCCCAAATTCGAAGTGGGAGGACCGACCAAGCATCTTTTTCCATCTCCCTGTTCTAAATATCCATGCCATATACACGTCCCTTGATAGGTGACATAACAGGTATTAAACTGATAGGAATGAACAGTACAACTTAATACACCACTCCTATCTGGTGGCACCTTAGATTGCACGTGCAGTGCCCCAAATTTGAAGTGGGAGTACCGACCAAGCATCTTTTTCCACCTCCCTGTTCCAAAAATCCATGCCATATACACGTCCCCTGATAGGTGACGTAACAGGTATTACACTGATAGGAATGAATAGTACAACTTAATACACCACTCCTATCTGGTGGCACATTACATTGCACGCGCAGTGCCCCAAATTCGAAGTAGGAGGTCCGACCAAGCATCTTTTTCCATCTCCCTGTTCCAAAAATCCATGCCATATACACGTCCCCTAATAGTGGACGTAACAGGTATTAAACTGATAGGAATGAACAGTACAACTTAATACACCACTCCTATCTGGTGGAACCTTAGATTGCACGCACAGTGCCCCAAATTCGAAGTGGGAGGACCGACCAAGCATCTTTTTCCATCTCCCTGTTCTAAATATCCATGCCATATACACGTCCCTTGATAGGTGACATAACAGGTATTAAACTGATAGGAATGAACAGTACAACTTAATACACCACTCCTATCTGGTGGCACCTTAGATTGCACGTGCAGTGCCCCAAATTTGAAGTGGGAGTACCGACCAAGCATCTTTTTCCACCTCCCTGTTCCAAAAATCCATGCCATATACACGTCCCCTGATAGGTGACGTAACAGGTATTACACTGATAGGAATGAATAGTACAACTTAATACACCACTCCTATATGGTGGCACATTACATTGCACGCGCAGTGCCCCAAATTTGAAGTGGGAGTACCGACCAAGCATCTTTTTCCACCTCCCTGTTCCAAAAATCCATGCCATATACACGTCCCCTAATAGTGGACGTAACAGGGATTAAACCGATAGGAATAGTACTACTTAACAGTACACACCTTATAATAACGCAGACAGAGGCAACGCAGAGAGAGGAGTCTGAAGAAGAGGAGTCAGAGGAGGTAGGTGGCTTTGAGGAGGTGGAAGACCAAACACAGCAGGCATCGCAGGGGGCTTGTTGTCACCTTTCGGGGACCCTTGGGGGCTGGGTGGAGGAAGAGACCTTCAATGACATTAGTGAGGACAAGGAACGGGGGACATGGCTAGCTTGGTATCCAACTTTGTGCAAATGGGGAGTTTGCGTTTGTGCAAAGGGACTGTTTGCGGTTGTTTGGGGTGAATTAAACGGGGAGATTGGTCTGTTACTGTGAAGCAGGTGTAACCCTTACACTACCTGATCGATACAACATCATACCTGATGTTTTAAAGCATGTTATTCTAAACAATTTAGGAATGTTAGGTGATTTATGCCCTTTATGGCTTAAAACCCGACTCTGCATCAACTATGTAATTTTCCGTGGGAGTTTTGCCATGGATCCCCCTCCGGCATGCCACAGTCCAGGTGTTAGTCCCCTTGAAAAAACTTTCCCATCACCATTGTGGCCAGAAAGAGTCCCTGTGGGTTTTGAAATTCGCCTGCCAATTGAAGTCTATGGCGGTTCGCCGATGTTCGTCCGTTTGCGAACATTTGATGGAATTCGCGTCCGCGGTTTGCAAACCGAAAATTTGATGTTGGCAACATCACTAGTTGCAAGATTAATCTACTCTCTTCATGTAGTTGCTTCATACATACCCGATTTATGAGTCCTCTGTGTAAATGAAACATTTCCATTCTAACATTTGGGGTATGTACTAAGCACTTTCTCACCTAAGATGACTTGAGAAGAGCTGAGATATTCTGTTTCCCCCATAGGAAAAAGTACATAATAAATCATGAGATGCCACAAGATGACACTTGATTTGCTTAGTAAAATCCCCCATTTAAAATCTCATGGTATGTTATGAAATATGTCCTTCTGGGTCTATTCTGAGCTGTAATAGAAATTGTGAGGAGTGACTTCATTTCTCACAGTGATACATGATACGTTTCATCAAGGCACTGCTATGTCACAATGCAGTGACACTCTGGTATCTGTGGAGAAATAAGGCTGGCTCACCAAACCACATTGCTGCATGACTACACAGGAATATTACTCTTTACCTTATGATTGTGTTGGCCTGATGGTTTATTATGCTCATTTATTTTATTAGTTACATAAATGCTTATATTCACAAGGAAAAATATATATACAAGCAATGGATGACCTTCATGGCCCTTATAGTGTTATTACATGCGTTCATTAGTGTGTTAGAGGGGCCTATATAGTTGAGGCAAACAGTACACTCACATTGTGTGGCAAACAGCATTTCAACACTTTCTTTTATTGACCGTCATTTTTTGATGGGCAAGTCGCTAGTATATATATAATTGAAGAGTGAAGCAGCCGTGAATGTCCAGTAATGTAGGAATTTAGAAATTATTAATCTATATATATAGTTTAATAATGATTATTGCAATATAATTTGATTCCTTTTGTATTGGACAAACGTCTTATTTATAATGACGAGCTTTCGAGAGGTTTAACCTCTCTTTATCAAGTCTCAAGCAATACTAACATGAGATGGAACCCTCACTTTGAATAATAACAGCAGATGCAAATAGAGTGGAAACAGCATCTGACCTCATCAGGTAAATACATATATGGGGAATAAACACAACATAGCAAAGGAAACATATATATACACCTATTATAATCACATATACATAAATATATAAATGAAAAAGCAGAGCACTGTAGTCCACAGTGATATCTTTCCTGTTGGCCAAACACCTCAGTAAGAGTGTTAAGTCTGTTATGGTATAAGAGGGAAAAAAAATCACATGAAATTCTGATAATGTGTTAGAAAACCCAAGTCTATATTAAGTCCTGTCTTTTTAGTGTTGAAGAATGTGATCATCTTTATTTCAAATGCTTTTCTCTCTTGGATGCTTTTAAATTTTCCTCTGAGTATTTTGACTTTTAAGTTTTGGATGGAGTGATCATTCTGGCTAAAATGGTGTCCTACTGGGCTACAATAACTGTCTTCATTATGCTTTCTTATTGAATGCCTGTGTAAATTCATCCTTAAATGCATTTTATGTCTGGTTTCTCCAATTTTACAGCCTTTGTTTCCGGTTTGGTGGTTGTTTAAATGCAAGGATGGGAGGTTTTGGGAATATATATTGTATTTCAGTATCTTCAATTAGTAATGGTTGTAAATCTTTGATTATTTCCCGAATTTTCACTAAAATTGGATGGTATGTGGTCACTAGAGGTATACGTGAAGTAGTTTCTTTTGTTTTGTAGTTTAATAGGTGTTCTCAGGGTATTTTGATGGCAGTGGTTATTTTGGGGGTAATAATACAGGGTTTATAACCCTTTTGTTTGAAAGATTCAGACAGAGTTTTTAAATTTTTATCACGGTCTCCAGTGTTTGAGCAAATCCGATGGTATCTAATAGCTTGATTATGGATGATGGCTTGTTTGGTGTGGGAGGGATGGAAACTGGAGCTGTGTAGGCAATTACATCTGTCTGTAGTTTTCCTATATATAGATGAGCGGAGAGTGCCATTGGTGATGGATATAGTCTAGAAAGTTTACCTGTTCTGTGGTGAAATCCATTTTAAGTTTTATAGATGAATGGAAGGTGTTGAATGAATTATGAAAGTCTCTGAGTTTGCATTCTCCTTCTGTCCAGATAATGAACAGATCATCTATGTAACGGTAGTATTTGTATGATTTGTAAATGGATACAGATAAGAATGTTTCCTCTAGATTGGCCATAAATAGATTTATGTATTGTGGAAATTAGCCAATGAACAACTGAATACAAAAAATTGAACTAAACCTTGTAACAAACATGCCTGTAAATTATGCCAACACATTTGTAATGATGATACAGCCACACATAACAACAAAACCTATAACATCAAAGGATCATGTATTCATGTACATCGTCATCGTAATGTGGTTTATATAATACAATGTACTTTATGTGACACAGGCTGTTACATTGGAGAAACTGGCCAAACAATGCATTTAAGGATGAATTTACACAGGCATTCAATAAGAAAGCATAATGAAGACAGTTATTGTAGCCCAGTAGGACATTATTTTAGCCAGAATGATCACTCCATCCAAAACTTAAAAGTCTAAATACTCAGAGGAAAATTTAAAAGCATCCAAGAGAGAAAAGCATTTGAAATAAAGATGATCACATTCTTCAACACTAAAATCACAGGACTTAATATGGACTTGGGTTTTCTAACACATTATCAGAATTTCATGTGATTTATTTCCCCTCTTATACCATAAAAGACTTAGCACTCTTAGTGAAGGGCTTGTCCAACAGGAAATATTTCACTGTGGATTACAGTGCTCTGCTTTTTCATGTATAAATTGATGTATATGTGTATATAATATGTGTATAAATATGTTTCCTTTGCTATTTTGTGTTTATTCCCCATATATGTATTTACCTGATGAGGTCAGTTGCTGTTTCCACTCTATCTGCATCTGCTGTTATTATTCAAACTGAGGGTTCCATCTCATGTTAGTATTGCTTGAGACTTGATAAAGACAGATTAAACCTCTCGAAAGCTCGTCATTATAAAAAAGACGTTTGTCCAATACAAAAGGTATCAAATTATATTGCAATACTCATTATTAATCTCTCTCTCTCTCTCTCTCTCTCTCTCTCTCTCTATATATATATATATATATATATATATATACATATATATATATATAAATAATTACTAAATTACTAGTAAATTAACAGTATGTTTGGGTTTACATTTGAACATATAAAGCAAGTTAAAAAACTTGTTTCCTGCTCATAATTCTACTCTGTACTCGGGGAACCTGGGCAGGGACATGCAAATGTGCCCACAAAGGCTTTGCTCTTGTAATCCATAACCACTTCAAACATGGCTTCCTTTAAGCATATGCCTACTGTTTGGGCAAAGCTTTGGGCAAAGCCAGGAATCCTACCCATGCACAGCTGTTTCAGCGTGGGGCTGGATCCTTACTTGTGTAGTAGATTTTGTTAGGAAATAGTTTTCCACAACAATCGTTTAATTATGGTGGGCAAAAGAGTAATAGAAGCCCTCCACCGTACAGTAGTACAGTAAATAACAGTTAAACTAGCTTATAGCTCAGAATTCCAGAGAAACACAGTTATTTTACTGCATTATGGGAACCTGTGGAGGGACATGCAAATGTGCTCACAAAGTAACCCATAATCATTTCAAACATGGCCTCTTTTAAGCATATGCCTGCTGTATTACACAGCTTAAGGCAAACCTAAGAATGGATTATACACAAGCCACAAATCCTACCCACATACAGCTGTTTCACGGTTACTGCATTTCATCAGCGTGGGGCCGGTTCCTAGCCTGTGTAGTAGATTTTATGAAAAGGTAGTTCACCATAACAATCATTAAATTTATGGATGGCAAAAGAGCAATAGAAGCCCTCCACCGTACAGTAGTACAGTAAATAAATAGTACATTTGTATTCACATTTGAACGTCTAAAACAAGTTATATATATAATTTCTAAATCCACTTGAGCAAAATCCTTTTCAGCGTTGTTTTGTATTAAGAGGTGAGGAAGGAGATCAGGAGAAAATGTTTAATTCAGAGACTTAGGGAGCTTGATAGGATGAGGTCACTAGCAGTTAGGACCCTGTTACAGAGTGAGAACACATTCAAAAGGGCAAGTGAGAAACGTGACAATGATAATGAAAGATAGGGAAAAGATATCGGGTTATGAAGGTTGCAGTTGTTAGCAGAGATAGAAGGAAAGCAGAGTCTGAACAAGAAGGTATAAAGTAGAGGCTAAGGTTAAAAATATCTCCAGCTGCTAGCAGGAGAAAGAATAAAGAAGACTACAACAACCAATACAGAAAAAATAAAGAAGCTTTCGATTTCATTTTGTATGAGTTTGTTTTGTGTTGAGGAGTGTAGATATAATTTTATGTTTGTAAAAAAAGGTACACGATGGTGGAAGGGAGATAATTGTTTGAGCAGTAGAATGACCAGAAACTGGTGTGATTCAAACAGCTTTATAACAGCAGTAAACTATAAAACACACTTTATATTAAATCATGCTTTCTAGGAGTAATGGAAAAATATAGGCTAAAAGAGATGTTATTTGTAGATCAGTGCACTTTCACAGTTGCAACATATACATTTATAAACTAGATTAATATAGAACATATATTGATAACCACAATAATATGCAAAAAATTCTGCTTTCACAATTTTTAATGCATGTCCTTTTTTAATGCATATCAAACATAATGTATTATATATTAAAAAGGAATTGTAATTTAAAAGATAGTAGATCATTCCAATTTACTTATATTTTATCTTGATAGCCAATATAAGTTATATTCTATACATCATCATGTTTATTTAATGTATAATTAATTATAGGCTGCACGGATGTTGGATACCTTTCATCCTAAAACAATTGTTATCTGACTAACTAATTGTGAAAGTGAGAGACATATCTGTATTATCTATAGATAAGACAAAGAAGCAGACTAGACAAAAGTTAAGAGTTACATTTAAAAATGTTTAATTTTGAAGTATAATAATAATAATGATAATACATTTGTATAGCACTTTTCTCCCACAATTCAAAGTGCTTAGTAGGAAAAAATAGTTAGATATTATTTGAATGCCTGAGTGATGGGAAGTGTCTTTAGCCTTGTTTTGAAAATGTCCAATTTAGGGGCATGTCTCTCTGAGTGACAGAGAATTACAGAATCTTGTCCCTGTGGTCTCGAGCTTTCATGTTACAGCACCAAGGACATGGTTAACAGATTTGCACACACTGAGCTAAGAGCAGGAGTTGCAACTAACAAGTTCACAGGCCAGTGTATTGCTTGAACAATAGATGTTATGCGGCAATAGCTGGGTTGCTTTGTTAAGGAATTGGAGTACCCTTCTGTATCAATGGTAATCAATGCATATAACATATTATTTGATACTTTTCATAGCAGAGGCTGAGCTAGTTAATGGAGCGCCCGGTATATATACTAGCTGCTTGCCAATCAAAAATAACGGGAATAACATTTTTAAGCCTGGCAATGTTGTTTGCCACCCAATGTGAGTACCTTCGGCACTCATCGCGTGACTCACAATGAGCGCCTTTGGAGCTCATTGCTAGTCTCTACCCCTGTCTACTTCCTCCCTTGTGTCTCATCCCCCCATCCTCTCCCTCTCTTGTGTCTCCTTTCCCCCTTCTCTCCCTCCCTTGTGTCTCATTTCCCCCTCCTCTCCCTCCCTTGTGTCTCATGTCCCCCTCTTCTTTTTCCCTTGTGTCTCATTTCCTCCCTCCCCTTTGTGTCTCATTTGCCCCCCGTCCCTTGTGTCTCATTTCCCCTTCCTCTCCCTCCCTTGTTTCTCATTTCCCCCCTCCTCTCTCTCTTTTCCTTGTGTATTTCCCCCCTCTCCCTCCCCTGTGTCTCTTCCCCATCTCCCTCCCCTGTGTCTCTTCCTTGCTCTCCCTCCCCTGTGTCCCTGCCCCCTCTCTCCCTTCCATCTCTTTACCCCCTCTCTCCCACCCCTGTCTCTCTTTGCCCCTCTCTCCCTCTCCTGTCTCTTTTTGCCTTTTCTCTCCCTCCCCTGTCTCTCTTTGCACCCTCTCTCCCTCCCCCCTCTCTCTTTGCCTGCTCTCTCCCTCCCCTGTCTCTCTTTGCCCCCTCTCTCCCTCCCCTGTCTCTCTTCCCCTTCTCCCTCCTCTGTATCTCTCCCCGTCTCGCTTTGCCCCTTCTCTCTCCTGTCTATCTGTGCCCCCTCGCTCCCTCCCCTATTTCTTTCCCCCTCCCGTCTCTCTCTCTTTGCCCCCTCTCTCTCTCTCCCCTGTCTCTATTCTCCCCCTCTCTCCCTCCCCTATGTGTGCTTTTCTCATGGCCTCCTGTCCTGTCATACTTCCTTCCTCCCTCTCTCTCAGGCTCTCACCTCATACCCGGCCGTACTGCTGGTGCCCTCCCCCAGACTGTGTTCTCTCCTGATCCTGGTGACGACACACTGGAGCTAGGGCCCGGTCCCAGACTCCCCGGGTCCTGATGCTGTGTGGCGGTACTGGTAGTCCCCTGCCGCGTGCCAGGTGCTCTTCGCGGGCTCCACCAGCTCCTCCTCAGGGACTCGCTCCTCTGGTGCCTCTGAGCTGGGCTCCGCCTCCGGCTCCAATTAGGGTACATAGAGTGCATTCTGGCCTCATCGCAGGCTCCACCTCCCCCTCAGGGACTCATCTGTGGTACCCATGGACCCCGCAGGCAGGATGTGTTGGAGGCCGCGGCCCTCAGCACCAGTAGGAGGAGGATCCACCCGGGCCCCTACTGCACATTAGCCTCATGGGCCTTACTGGCCTCGAGATGATCATTTCGAGCCCTGCAATGAGTGCCTTTGGCGCTCATTTCAGCCCTAATAGTTTTGGATCTACGGGTGTTAACTGCGGGCCTCGCTTCGCATTTGTTGATCCACAACTATATATATGATACATATCTAATTAATATATACAAATATATACTGTAGACTCAGTTAACTGGAACTCAAGCAACCAAAACTCTCAAGCAACCAGAAAAAAATTATATTACTGTACTTTAAATGAAAATAAAAATTTACAGGGCTCAATAAATGCCAGGAGCCAGGTTGCCATGTCACAAAATGCTTACAGGCACCTAGATTTTATCCACTGTATGTCTTTGCAATTACATTTTACCTGGAAGCAGACAGGCATAAATGACTGAGCCAATGCAGTGCTGGCATTATATTCCCCTTGCACCACACCCTCCAGCCAAACCTACCTGTGTGTAAGTGAGGGGTGAAAGCTGCTGCTGCTAGAACAGCCCTCACTGACAAATATACTTAGCAGAGCATCCTATGTGTAGCTAATCTAGGCCTCTTTTAATAGTAACTCTCAAGCAACCAGAAACTAACAATCCCAGTGGGTGATGGATAACTGAGAGTCTACTGTATATATATATATATATATATATATATATATATATATATATATAGTACTTTTGTGTTCATACTTGAACGTCTAAAATTTGTTAAATGTATTTCCTGCTCAGAATTCCAAGAAATACAATATTGCATTCCTTTTAAGCATATGTCTGCTATATTATATAGTTTTAAACAAATCTCAGGATGAATTATGCACAAGCCAAGAACCTACACACAGACAGCTGTTTTGAGCTTAAATGGCTCTCATCCGTGTGGGGCTGGTACCTGGTATGTGCAGCAGATTTTTGAGCAGGTAGTTTACCATAACACTAATGTAACTTATGGTGGGCAAAAGAGTGATAGAAGCCCTCCACAGTATATATATATATATATATATATATATATATATATATATCCCTTTAGGTTGTGAATTTAAGGTTCAATCTCTCATCAAGCCAATTCAGTTCAGGACATCATTCATGGAGAAGCGTGAAAAATCAGATCCCTTTAGTTAGGATAGCTCAGAATACAAGAAATATCTATGCACCTTTTCTTAGGTCAGAGACAGTTTATTCCTCATGTATATATTTAACAATCCCAAAATAAACCATCCCCCAGTTCTAGCCCATCCTTGTTTGATCTCCCTCCATGGTTTCCAGATCAGATCTGTTTTACAACCTTGGTTGGGCAATAAACTTACTTCAAACTTTATGACTCTGAGGACAGAGAGAGGTTCTTGCAGAAAGTGTATATCTGTTGGTTGCATGTCTTTAGCGCATTGCAGAACAGCTCACCATCATCAGGGTGCCGCGAACTGCGCTCTGATGACGCTCTGCGCTCCAGCCTGTATCCCATCTGCCCCATCTAATTTTTATTGGACCTGCTTGCTGGAGGCTGGCAAGGCTAAGGTAAGGGGCTGACAGTGTGCCATGTGGGACTGGCATGGGTCACTAGGAGCATATTGTATGTAATGTCACTTGTATGTAATGTCACTGTGTACATGTGTCACTAGGAGCATGTTACATTACATACAATATGCGCCTAGTTACACATGCCAAACAGTATATGAAGCAATTAATGTAGAGAGATGAACCCAGGCTGAAATTAAAACCAAAGCTATTTATATATGGTATAAATTATATAAAGCTGGTTAATGTTCCAGGAAATGGCTCAGTGACATAAACCTAAAGATCCTTCTTACACGGAAGGCAGAATGTTGTATATGCAAATTAAATGCAATTACATAACTAATATCATATTCTGCATTAATGCAGTGTACACGGAGGAGCGGGTTGGTCAAGTCTTTTGGAAGTCTGTTTCTGAAGATGGAACTTCGGCAGCAACAAAATAACTGGCATACCATAAGTCTATGTTTAAAAGGGAGAAACTGGAGTAGATGAGCATGGAATGGGTATGAGAGTAATTTGTACTAAATGTGGGGGATAATACATGTCCAGAGCTTAGCTGGAAATGTTATATTCATGTGTTCAGTTCTAAACTTTGATAGCTATCTGACATAAGTAATCCTCTAATATGCAGCATTTCCTTACTGCTCTTGCTTGTTTATTGCTGATTGCACTCCCACCTTTCAGACTCATGCCATTTGTCATTCTCAGGGTAGTCTGACTTTTCTAAGGTATTTTCTTTGTATGTCTGGGGCTTGGAAAAATAGCATCACCATGTGGCTTTATCTCATAATACATCCTTCACTAGTGTGTATTTAAAAGAAACATGACCCAGTTTCAGTTTTTTTTCTTCTATCACAAGTCAGAGAGTCTCTGTAAACTCTGCCAGCTCTTCATTAAAATGTTGTTTTGTATCATCTGTAAAATCAGTGCAAACTATACCGATAGTCTTTCATTTTGCTGGCATTCATTTTATTTTTTAATTGGTTTTAGTACTTTAGTTGGTTTTAGTTTTTAAACTGTACTTATACATCTATTTCCCTTTTTTCATATTTTACACTGACTCAAAGAAATTTTATTTATCGATCTTCTCTTCTTGCTTATAATTGTTAATACAAAAATAATTAAATCTACTTTGCTATAAATACTTGTTATTATGAAGTAAACGTTGACGCCACATGGAATGACATGGAACATTTTTGTTTCTTTGTTGCATCAGAAAGTGGTTTTTTTTTTATGTGTAACAGTTATTTCCTTTTTTTAATGAAGGCCACAAGACACAAAAACATATTCAGATTTGTAACTGCTCTTAGGGCATTGCAAGATCTACAGACTAAAGTATGCTCAATTCATTTCCTGCACGTTTGAATTAAGTTTAAACACATTTTGCTTTATTTTATCCATGCAAAAAAAAAGAAAAATGTTTAAAACATGCTCTTTTTAATGTATACACAGCAGTTGCGTCTCTTAAATTAACTCATTTGCAAAATGTCACATCTCAAGAAGTACTGTTCCTACACATTATATCATGAGCCAGACAATGGTATAGAAAAGAACCTACATCTATACTACCTGCTCAAGGGAAGTGCAGCAGACTTACTAATTTTACCAACCGGTTGCTATTGAAATTGTTTCTCATACAATTCCAACTTACTTCCTATTTAAGTCTGAGGAAACTGCCTTCTCCATTGTTCAAAAATGATGTGAGAGACATAATAATTGATAAAGCAGAAAGTTGCGGCCAGAAGTCAAAGAAGGGAACTTATTGTTTATACATTTGTAATTCTTACAAAATTTGCAATGTATTCCTTTCCAAATCCTTAGCCTTTTCATTATGCAAGTATTGCACAAGAGAAGGCATCAAAAATACTGCATTATTATGCTATATTATGATTGTAATACATCTTGAAAAGTTTCAGGATGAGATCATTGACGCAATGAGCATGAGCTTAATGGAACTCAGAGAGGCAGTGGCTGACAGATGTGCCTGGCTTGCTGAGGTCCATAAGATCACAGAGTTGAACAGACTAAATGACTAAACAATAAACATTTTTTTTCATAAAGCATTTGGTTGTATGGAGCTTGGACGGGTCCTTTAATGTCTTTATGAAGTGAAACTTGCAGACATACTGTTCATATAGATATAAGTTCAGAAAAAAGCTGTAAATGCACACCTCCAGTAGCAAGGTTTAAGTAGTCTTCTACCAGTAAATGTACACCTGACTGGCTTCTAGGGCAAACTTTTGGTTGCTGTTCTTTTTTAATCCATATGTAGAAAAACGCACACACTGGCAGAGCTATATAATGATGGGTCCCAATGCAAAATCATTTGGGGGCCCACCTCTCAACTTCTCAAAATAAATGATATATTTTTATGGTCATGGTGTTAATAAGAAAGCCAACAACTAAAACTAATTTTATACCCCTCTGTCGTCCATTAATAAATTAGGAATTGCTCTCTACTCCAGGCTGCTGACAATATAAGTGGGCTCCTACCTTGTTGTTGTCCCTGATGCTTCGCACCTGATGCATAAGGGCAGAGCAAAGAGAAAGGAGCAGATATTCGAGGGAATCACTTATTATTACAGACAATTATCTCAATATTCACATCTAATGATTTATAAGATCACTTAGACTATGAATATCTGCATTACATTTTTATACTTTTCTGTCATTACATTTGATGATATAAATATGAACTTTATAACTAAATCCTTATTTGGTGTTGTTTTCTGCAAGCCACAAAGTATTGTTTTGCTTTTACCAGATTCCATGAAGAATAACATAACAAGGATATGTACTAAAAGTACATTTTGCAACCAACATACTTTAAGCAATTTATCCTCATACTTTTCTATAACCTGAAATGATCTATGTAACTTTGGAAATAAGAAATATGAGATTATTTCATACAAAAGAACAACTGAAGACTGTGAATTATCAACATGGTAGTAATTGTAAGTAAAAGATAAAGTAAAAAAATAATAATAGCATATTGAAACGAATTGATAACACTGGGGGACATAAAGGAAAACCAAATCAATCTTTTTTGTTAAATGTGAACCATAATTAAAATTTTGTTTCCTCTTTAACACTTTTTTCTCTTTTGTCTTGACTCTCCTCACTCTTTCTTATATTCTTCTCCTCTTCTCTTCGCTCTCTTCTCACTCTCCCTTCAGAAGAAATTGCTGCCTTTCCTAAAACAAAACAAAGCAAAAATCCCCCAAGGGATTGCCCCAGTGAAGAAGACAAATGATGAAACGAAATTGTTCCCATGGTAAAAGCCTTTTTTTTTTTTTTTAACTATTAGTGTATTTAAAAGTTCTTTTGATGTATATTCCTAAATATCACTCCTTAGTGTTTTTCCCACAAATATTCCTAAAAATGGTTTCTAATTTGCTTTTTAGATTATAAGCTGACAAACCTTACAAACGTAGAGGGAAAGTAACACTTCAGAGCTCTGGCAGCTGATAATTACTATCCTTTGTTGAGTGCTCTATATATCCCAGGCTTTGTGAGAACTGAACTTGATTACAGTGCTCCGAGACTAGCTCAATGTGAATATTTCACGTTGTTAGGTAAATAGTTCTTATTTTCCCTTCTTCTTCTGATTTTCCATTAGCTTGCTTGGATTGTCCAACTGTTTAAAAATGTTCAGTCCGTGCTACAGTTAATAGGCTAATACTAAACAAATGCAAAATATTAATAAGATTATCAGTGTGTGGCTGTATTTAACTATCCCTCCCATGGTGTTATCATTCAAAAAAGACAGGAGGCCAAACTGCAATTACATTAAATAACCTTGTTTGTTTTTCTATTAGTGAAAGTCAATAATCAAGAGATTATTTTATTTACTAAAGGACTACTAAAGTGTCATATTTGTAATAAGCTATTTTGAAGAACATGACTTAATAATGACCAAAGAGCTTGTTGAAAGTATGTTAAAACATAAACACAGCCTTTAATTATTGATTTAATTTGTTGGCTCTACAGGACCCTGAAGAAATCAATGATACTCGATGGAAGTTGTGTGTGCGGGGGACATTTACTCTTAATTAGAGCTGTGGTTGTGTCTACTGATGCATCATCTTGCTTCGGGTCTTCAAAAATTTAGATTTTCACAAAAATGTTTTATGTGTATGACATATACTAGTCCCGATGTTGTTGGTTTGCTACATAGTTGACAAACATACTTTTTTGTTGAACTTCAGTGATCTATTATTATAATTATTATTGTATTATTATTAATATTATTATTATCCTTCATTTGTAATGCACCAACATATTCCGTAGTTCTTTACAGATGTTAAGTACAAGGAAAAAACAATATTAACACATTGCAAAAAACGGAGGGCCCTGTCCTTGAGCTTAAAATGAAACATACAAGGCTCTTGTTCCCAGAACACCTTACAAGACTGTAAATTTGAACAATTACAATCAAAAGGATTTGGGTGTGATACAGGAGGGGTGATAGATGCAAGATGGCAGTGTGAAGGCAATAGGCTCAAGCAAGTGGAGGTGGCTGTGTGTGGCACTGTAGATTGTGGTTGTGAGTGATATAATGCTGTAATGATATGATTAGATGGAAATGTAACTTACAGTAGGAGAACCCTCCCCCTCAAGTTCCAGACCAATAAGTTGTTTAACGTGGTAGACCCAGATGCAAGCAGCCATTGCTAAAATTGGTATTAGATTTTGTTTATGCTCATGGTTCAAAAATCTGACAGTGTTAGTTTATTACATAATTCACAAATGTGAAGGTTTTCTCAATCTAGGGTCTTTAATGTGTAATTTTGACTAGACAGAACTGAGACATTTTCTAACATTTTCTTTTAGGATTTATTAAAGGTTCCAATTATGGTGGAAATTAACATTTACCTATAAATAAATATATTAACCACTGTTTTTCTTTAAAAAATCCAAATTTCTTAGATAAGTAGAAAATTGACCTTGAATGATACAATGTTTTTAAACAGAAATTACCTTTCAATATCCTCTTAGCAGGGAAGATCTTTTATCTTAGGCCATTAATTAAAAAACATGGTGGGGATGGTTACTGGGAACAACATGCCCTGTTGGTACAATAAGGGTAAACACGGAGACTTGTAACTTGTCCTGCATGTGCCACCACAGTGAGTGTTATTCAACTTGAGATAGGAGACTTTACCAGATTTAAAAAGAGCAGCATTCAAGATCAATGATGTTGATTTTTTAAATAACAACCAATTACAAATATCCTCATATATAGGCAAAGTTTTCATAGTTAGGACTGCTATGTCAAACACTGAGAGGAGCAACACAATGATTGGTAAATGTAAAGATCAATATATTGTATAAAAGTGAACAAATTCTACTCACAAAATGGACAGTAATACTGTATAAAGAAATACATTATAAAGTGCAGTAATGTAAAGTCGTCCAGTGTTGCCACCATCAGATCATTTTGCCTCTTGCGAAACAGGTTGTGTAGACTCAGAAGTATGCTTAGGGCTTGATCTGTTACTTTCATGGGGTAAAATGGTTTAGTGTTTTTTGTATATTCCCCATATGTATATATGGTTCTAGTAGCTACTGTATTGACATTATTGCAATAACATGGATGGGAACTTGTTTTTTTTTGTAATTATATATTGCTAAAACTTTTCTTTGCTGTTGTTTTAATTGTTAATTAACGGTGAACTAAAAAATAGTTATAACTTGGAAAGAATTTATAGTGGCCCAATATGACATTGAAGCTTTGGGATCTTTATTATTCATCATCTGATCAATTGATATTGGTCTTTTTGGAAATTCTCTAATTATTCAGCTGTAGCTCACTTTTTATATATACTGTGGGCTGTGTAACCAAATTAATATATTTAATGTTTTTTTATAACCACTGCTGGGTTTAGGTAGAGAAGTAGCTGTGCTTTTGTTTTTTTTTGTTTTTTTTTTCTATATTGCATCCCCTATACCCCCATATGCCATCAACATTACATTTTATTCATTATTTTCAGTTTTTCTTTTTAAGTGCACTTTTTTTTTTAGCCCAGTGTTTCATCTTTTAAATAAGGGAAGCTTTGTAGCATATTTTAGACTATGCTCAAGATGGTTATAATGTGGCCTTGAGTGGGATATGAGATCCTGGCACCCACATTGGGATACACGAGCACCCTGCAGAGCAAGTTTGTGTTTCTAGGGAAGGGTTGTGTTCTTTGACAATAGCCACTTTGGAATCCTAAATTTCTGTTAACACATTTAGAGATCTAAAAGACATCTATAGCAGAAATAAAATGTTTTAAAATATATTTATCATTATTATATATTTTATTCTTTGAAAGATCAAACAAGGAACCTCAAAGTTCCTTCTGTTTACCTCCCCTCTCACACTTTAATGTAATTTTAAAACCTCTAATACCTCTCATTTGTCATACATAAAATAAAACTTCTGTAACAATCAAAACAAAGAATTTTAAATACAAGATAGAAAAGGTTGGACTACACTATCTATTTAACTCTAATGGTAACATTTCACTTTTATTACAATACTGTTCTGTTCTTACTTTACCGGGGCCTGTAGAATGTAGATATCAGTAAAAAGTGAGGAAGATGCAAGGTGGTTGCAAGGAAAAGAGAAGATTCTGTATTTTCTGTAGGGTTTCAGGAATTTGGGCTAAAGAGTTCTTGGAGAACATTTCCACTTGTTTTATTGTGTCTATGGAGTAGATTTACTAAGGTGTGACTTCCAAGACTTCTTACATTTGTACATCTCGCCCCTTGTTTCACAATGTTATAATGGAAAGTTCATTGTGTACTGCAATGCAATGTGATCTCACAATGCTTCACCCAAACCTTGCCCTTTAGTGAATCTAGGCCAAGCTGTCATGATATGGATCTAGTCAAGGCTGGAGTATTTTTTTTGTTGAAAAACACAATTGACCCTTGTTACTTTTCTTATTTTTAAATAGCACTGTGCCCTTTACATTTTTTTTCTCAAATTTCTTCCTTGTAAAACTGCAAATCAAATATACAAAGTGATGTTTTTTATTGGCCACGTGCTAGGCTATGTGGAGCCTGGACGTATCTACTCTTCAATTTAGTTTATAAAGAATAGGCCTTATTATTAAGTGGTTGACATCAGCAAAACTATTTTCTGCTTAAACAATTTAATCAAACAACTGAAAATATCAGGTTTCTTTAATATAATTACATATGCATAGCTTTACTTTATACCTGGTAATTCATGTTATAGCTGACCACACCACAGTGTACACTGACTTTAATAATGCAACTGTTGTATAATTTTTCTTATATACTGCCAACACTGAAACAGTAATTAACTATAAGAACAGCCAGAATGCATCATGTGCTACACGTGCATCATGTGCACATGCCTCCCTATGTTTCTACCTCCTATGCCAATTATATAGGTTGCATCATAAAGGTCGCAGCTATATTAGCACACCAAGCTAAAAAGGAGCTGAACATGGATTCTAGAAGCTGAGTTCCTAAAACGAGGAGTTGCCAATTCCCCTTCTCTTGCTTCCTCAACTAAGTGAATAAAATGTAGGACTTGTGGTAACTTGAAGAAAGAGCACATCCTCCTTATTATTCCTTAGCAAAACAGGAAGTAGGAAACATATGTACTTGTTACAATTGTGCATGTAAGCTCCCTTTCGTGAAGCAAACCTACCATTTCATAACCACTTATGGGTCACAGTTAGGTTTCTCTTTTGTGTTGCCCCGAAGGGAGTACTTTCTTGGGATATCCTTCTTCAGCTACTACAAAGATTAGTATATTTCACAAAAATATAGAAATATAGAAATATAACTGAAATCATTTAAAAATGTAAAGTTGTTGTTAAAAATGAACAAAGGATGCTGTGGATAAAAAATAAAGTTATGTTTGTCCTGAATGGATTTGACGATTTTGTTGATTTTTTACCTCATTCTCTCTTTTCTCTCAGTTATTCCCCTTTCACCTTTATTTTCCCTTTCCAATCTATCAGACTCCCTTTCATCTTTTTAATCCCTTTTATTTTGCTACCCCTCGTTCAGTGTTAGACTCTTTACATTTCACCTTTATTTCCCCCAACCCTTTTCCCCTTTCACATTCATTTAGATCATTTCACAGGTTCTGTCCATCAGGGATGTCAGTTTCAAAGAATACCACACAATCTTTTCATACTTTTAAAGGATTTCCCAGGGTATTTATATATGTATATTTAGAGATAGGAACACCCATTCTTTAAGCTTGTCTAGACAACAAAAGGCAAAATATTCATGTGTCACAAAAAGCAACATATGACACAAAAAGTCACATAGTGACTCATTTTTTTCCTGCAGAGTGGTAAATTGTGAATAGATTCGGGTCTATTTACCAGACTAGAGTTTCACACACCGCACTGTATAGGCACTCTCATATATGTAGTCACTTCTTATGTATTAGTTACAGTGGAGCAAACATTTTCTCTTTGTAAGTCGATAACAACAAGGATTCAAATAAAAATCTAAATATTTATTTGGATTTCTTCATACTCCTAACTTTATATCCTCACCATCTATTCTCTGATCTTCCATACCTTTGCAATGCCAGTCTTATGTGTTTCATCCTATTGGCTGGTGTTAAATAAAAAATCTATTTGAAGGCTGCATATTTTGGGTATCTTCATGAATAGAGAAGAAATGTTTTTCACTTGTTGGGGGTTTATGCCTATCAAGATTATGAATATAATGAATTTAGATAGGGATAAGAAACATTTTTGCTGACTGACAGTAACCTCCCCTTCATTTGTTACTTTTTATGCATCAGTCAGGCTAGTGACCACTACAGAGGGACCATGCCTCTCTCTTTATAAATTACATAAAACTGGAAAGTGCTGATTTTGGATTGCAATAGTCATTTTTAGATTGTCAAAACCATATATCTATTATGGAATTTAGAGAACCTTCAATGGTAATTTTCCCATTTTGTAGACTTCACAGACATGCTATGTTGGTGACCACTCGAGTGACAGGGGGAATTTTTAAAGACTTGGACAAGATATTATTATATTTATTTCTAGTTGTTTAATTTAGACAGACAATCTGGTTATGATTAAACGCCATAGTAATATTGCAAATAAGGTAGAGGTGCTTTTCTGAGGATGAAAGATACCTCAGTGGGTATTTTCTATAGGTCTGGTTACCTACTCCGAGAGCAACCTCTTTTAGCTCACTTGTTCCCTTCACAGGGAGAAATATCCTGCAGTATATCAGTCTGGTCTCACTCAGAAGAGTGATCCAGCCCCCGAAATACCAGGCACTTCTACCCTGAACAGGAGAAATAGCGTACCCCAGACGCGTTTTGGCCTCTATGGGCCTCGTCAGTAAGGTGCAGCTGTACTCCCTAAGGCACCGTGAGCAAGGATCCCATGTTTGTCTCCCCCTATGATGAGGAAAATGTATGGAAATAAGGTAGAGGTGCTCATCTGAGGACAGAAAATACCTCAGTGGCTTTTTTCTATAGGTCTGGTTACCTACTCAGAGAGCAACCACTTTTAGCTCACTTGCGCCCATGCCTCTCTCTTTATAAATTACATAAACAAAAACTGGAAAGTGTTGATTTTGGATTGCAGTAGGCTATTATGGAATTTAGAGAACCTTCACATTTTGTAGATTCCACAGACATGCTATGTTAGTGACCACTGGAGTGACAGGGTGAATTTTTAAAGACTTGGACAAGATATTATTATATTTATTTCTAGTGGTTTCATTCAGACAGACAATCTGGTTATGATTAAACACCATAGTTATATTGTCTACTTTCTTCTTTCCCCTAGGTATTTTACAAATACATTTCTTCCTGATATCTATATTTAAATCAAGTTCTTTTTCAGGGACACCTGGTTTGACATTTTGTCTTAGTAATCAATTGCAATGGCCATGTGCTTGCATGGAAGTTCGGTGCCTGCATGAGTTGATTGTAGGCCCTTCTATAATCCTAAAGTATTTTAGATTAGAGTTGACTTTTACATAAAAAATTGAGTGAGGCTTCTGAGATATATTTTTCAATCTTGAAAAAGTTTCTGAATTGTGAGCAAAAGGCAAAATAATAACTTTATGAATCCAATCTGGCCACATTAATGTAATCACTTTCGCTATTGAGAGAATCAGTTAGGCTTTTCCATTGTAAGTATACATACGTTAACAGTCTGTATATTTATATTTTTTTCTCCTGAGATCTCTCCATTATGTTTAACTGAAACTGTGCAAGATTATTAAGGTAATATGCAGCGTTTTTTATTCATTATCTCATTTGTCTTCTTGTAGCTTCAGTCAAATTATATTTATTTTCTCCTTTCACTTAGGTACTTTAACTGTATCCCCTTTGAATGAATTGGCAATCGCCTACCCACGAAGTGTGTTGTGGGTTGCTCCTAATAAATATTTGATCATATAGAGGACTCTAGACTCTATTTATTTTAGTCAACTAATGTTGCTATGGCTTTATTTAAACGTTTTGTATGATTTGCACAGATTTTTTTTACTGATGGTTTAATGGGAACTTTTGGAGACAGAAGGGGAAAAACATATATCCCTATAAATAAACAAAAACACTAATCGTTATACAATCATAGACAATTTGTAATCTGTAAGGATACAAAACAATAATATTTAAATATATAATTTATTTTGCAAAGAAATCTGCTATAGAGCTTTAATATTAAGTATTTTAATATATTTTAATATAGCCAAACCCTTTTTTAAAGTTATCTTTGGTAGAGAGTTCCACAGCCTGGCTGCCCTTACTGTAAATAACCTTTTTATTTCTTTAAGTTAAAATCTTTTTTAAATCTAACCACAAAGGATGACCTCTTGTCAGTTTAAAAACTTCAAAACCTCCCCTGACAAAGCCTTATATAGCCTTAATGTCCCCTGTTATGTGCTTTGTTTCTAGAGAAAATAAGTTTAATTTTGTTAGTCTTTTCATAGCCCAAGTTATATAGACTGTCTTGTCCTCTTCAACTGAATTGAATACTTACATTCTCTTCCGCTGATGGTCCTCTCAATGTCCTTTGTTTTAAAAGAAAAGGCAAGTAAGTAAAACAATTCATACATTAAACACATTACGTTTATATTATGTCTTTTAAAGATATACTGGTCTTTTAAATACATTTTATATCTGTTTCAAGAGGTGTCCCACCCTGAAATTAAAATAAATTGTTCAAAACTAATTCTGCATTCATATTTTGAGAACAATAAATCACTGATGAGGACTATCAATAGTCTTTCGTGTCATTACATATGATAACTTAAACTAATTTGTTTTGTAACATTTTTTTATTAAACCCACAAAGCAGTCAATTCTAAACAAAGGAACATTTTATGTGATAGGGGTTATGTGAAGAAGGTACAGTAGAGTATTATTTTTTTCTAAACTATTCAAAGGGACATACTGTACTGTACTAAGTACATGTGATAACAGTTTTACAAAAGCACAACATTCCTGATATGCTTCAAACATAATCTGCTACATTCCTCTTTCTGTTCAGGTATTACTTTCTCATATCATCATAACTTTTTTTTAAATCAAGGACTTCAGTTAATTGTTTCTTAACTAGTTTGTGTGCTTTCTCTATCTTTAAATAGCTGCCATGTTTAAAAATACTAGTAAAATAAACAATTTTCTTTTTCTTAAATATAAAAAGCAAAGTTTCTGCCTCAATAAGGTATATTCCAAAGTCTTTAATTCCTATAACAACTTATGGTAACTGCTAAAATAGAGCCCGGTTCAAGTGAGCTTTCTCTCATTCTAGTAGCCCGTAAGTGAGGTCGCAAGTTAATTTGCTATTCAATTAGAGGTTTTTAGGGGGCTCCAAACAGGTTACCAGTTACGGCCTTGAAAAACTTACGATGATTTAACACAGAACTTACAGCCTCCCGAAGCCTTTGATCTATCACATTTGCAAGAGTTACGATCGCTAAAATCATAAATTGCTATTCAATTGCTCAATTTACCCAAGCCTGCAAATGTTTTTACACCCGTAAATGGCAAAAGAAGGAGAAAATCCTATGAATGCTAGAGAGGACCTGCAAGGGGGTTAAACACCTATTTGTAGCACTGTAAATGCTAATAAAAAAAAAATACTGCACTGTAAATAACGGGGAAAGCGATAACGAACATTAGAATTAATTGCACAACAGTCTCAAGCTCGCAAATCAGCAGGAAATTAAATTTATTTTTATATATTTTCATTTCGGGGTTAAATTGATCTTGGGTATCAATGAGTTAATACATATCAGGCCACCCATATGGACTAGAACAGTATTGGCATTCATTTTCATAATTCTTTATTTTGTGGGTTTGCGAGTCTGATCTCATATTGGACCCCCGAACCTAATTGATTGACATGTAACCTCCATGTTTTACTTCCGTAATAATGACACTCTCATTTTCATTTCATTCAAAATGGGAGGTTACGGGCTAGCTTAATTGATCATGTTTCCGCCCTGAACTGCTACGAACCAGTGCATGGTTTACAGTTTTGGCTTTGGGACAGTAACCTGCAGGCTTGAGCAATTAAATAGCATTGTAATCGGAGATGAATGGGAGCCCACAACACACCCGCTGACATAAGGCCTATTACGATCGCGCTGCAGGCTTGCAATTGAATCAGGCCCATATTTTTTATTTCAGTAGCCAGCTGTTTTCTCTCAGTGCCCCCCCCCCCACCTTCCTCTCTATGCCTCTTCGCCATCTTGCCCCAGCAGTTATTACAGCATAATCCTTAGTTTACCCTTGGCTTCCAGCGATTCCTGTACCATCAATTGTATTTGCAGTGCTCTAGTATCACAGGCACAATCAAGGTAAAAATATGCATATCATAAGGAATGTTCAAAGACATCAAATATATTTTGCAGTAAAGGTGTATGTACTGTAGACTTTTAGTTATTCGGCACCCATGGGGATTGGTATTTGACGGATAAATGTAGTTTCTGGTTGCTTAAGAGTTACTATTAGAATAGGCCTAGATTAGTTGCATATATGATGTTCTGTATATTTGTCAGTGAGGGCTGTTCTAGCAGCTGCAGCTTTCATTCCTCACTTACACACAGGTATGTTTGGCTGGAGGTTGCTGACCCCAGGAAATGTAACAGCAACACTGCACTGGCTCAGTGACACACGCCTGTCTTCCAGGTAACCTTGAATTACAGAGTCATACAGTGGATGAAATCTAGGGGCCTGTAAGCATGCTGTGGTATGACAACCTGGCTCCTGCCATTTGTTGAGCCCTGTATATTAAATTTTTTAGTTAAAGTACAGTATTCAATTGTTTTTTCTGGTTGCTTGAGTTAACTGAGAGTTTACTGTATATTGTATTTTTCAGGGAGTGTATATTTATTTTGTTATTCCGTGCAAGGAGATCACATATATAGTTGTGAGCGTACGGGCCGTTGCTCACGCTTGCGGGCTCGCGTAGCGAGCCCGCAAGCGTGAGCAACGGCCCGTACGCGTAGCGAGGGCCGCGGCCAAGGGCCTGGCCAGGTACGTGCAACACGTGGGTGTGTGTGACAAACGAGGACGTACCACTACAGTCACCATGTGTGGCATAAGATGCGCCCTTTCACATTACCATAGCAACCCCAAAGCGTGCAGTAGTTCCTGATTGACACCAGGTAGCGGAAGTGACGCCCACCCGGGCCAAGGGAAACCGGAAGCGGAGAGAGTTCTGTCACTGGCGGTTCGCGTAACCGCACCGGAGCCATGAAGCGGGACCTGAGGATCCTCCTTCTAGGGGAGGGTGAGATATGTGACACAAGGGCATGGGGTGATACTGAAAGTGGGAGACAGATAGCAAGGAGAGTCAATGTGACCTCTGTCAGAGTGTACGATGTATATGTACAGCACTGAGTGACTGGGACACTGACAGACATCATATATGAGTGTGATAGGGTATATACGGGTGTGAGAGGGCATATGTGAGTATGACAGGGCATATGTGAGTGTGACAGGGCATATGTGAGTGTGACAGGGCATATGTGAGTGTGACAGGGCATATGTGAGTGTGACAGGGCATATGTGAGTGTGACAGGGCATATGTTAGTGTGACAGGGCATATGTGAGTGTGATAGGTATTGGGAATTTTCAGATAGCTCACTGAGAGAATGTTCATTCATTCATTGATTATATATATATATATATATATATCACATATTATAATTGTCCTGCTACGAGTCGTCGTCACGCTGTCTGCGTGGTCCGTACGAATAGCGGGCTTAGCGATGAGCGCCGCAGGCGCTCATCGCCTGGCGAGCCTCGCGAAGCGAGGCGAGTCGTTAACCCATAGAAATTTTGCGGGATTAGCGATGAGCGCCGCAGGCGCTCATCGCCCGGCGAGCCTCGCAAAGCGAGGCGAGACGTTAAACCGTTGCACTTTGGCAATGAGCGCCGCAGGCGCTCATTGCAGGCGAGCCTCGCGTAGCGAGGCGAGACGTTAAAACGTAGTAAAAAAATACGGCCGCAAACCGCCTCATCGCCCGGCGTGCCTCGCAAAGCGAGGCGAGCCGTTAAACCGCTCCATGCCAGCCACTGCGACCCTCGCAAACTTCACGTCGCAACCCAAACAGTACGACACACACATTACGACACTCGCAAACAACATACGACACACGTTCACACACATTACGGCCTCGCAACACTCGGACGCAACTCGCGAACATTACAAAATGTAAAACACAATACATACACACACCACATACATAAAAAACTTACCTACACCAAGAGGGAGCACCCAGCACCTCAAAAATACAACTTACACCTCGATTTTACTCGAAATAAAACAGTTTAGAGACTAAAAAAAATCGAAGCGAGAGAAAAAATGGCCGCCGAACAAAACGAAAACGAGGCTACAGCACTCTAAACTCGCAAAACACCACAAGAAACTCGCAAAACACCACAAAACACCTACGGATATTCCGATACAAACGTATACCACACATTACTCGCCATTTTACGCCAATGCGGAAGTACACGACTAACGGTTTGGGGTCGCGCACGCACAGTGTTAAACTGCACACATTCAGCACGCATACACAGCAGATCCACACCACTAATGCTGCAGCAACATCAAAACACATTCACAGCTCTTCCACACAATGCTTTAAAATAGGTAAAGTATATTCATTTATTAATGTATTATATATTTCATTATTACACACTAAACAGCATTAGCTACCTTACAATTTCATTGCCGTCATTTTTTGACGGGCAATTCGCTAGTATATATATATATATATATATATATATATATATATAATGTAATCAGAGTATTGCAGTATAGTGATACCATTTTTATTTTTATTGGACGAATATATTAATAATAATAGTGACAGGCTTTGGAGAGATTAACCTCTCCTTATTAAGTGAGACATGAGAGAGACATCTCTCGAAAGCTCATCGCTATTATTATGAACCTATTCATCCAAAAAAAGGGTATCACTATATACTGCAATACTCTATATGTGTGTGCATATATATATATATATATATACACACACCCAACCCCCGCCCCCCCTTGGTGCTCCAGGAGGCTCTGAGTGGCAATAACAATGAGCACCAAACTTCCATAAAGTGTAATGTAAATTGGTTTTAGCAAGCACAATGAGTACTAAGAAAGCTTTGTTGCAAGATTTTTTGCTCATCAGACGCATTGAATACCAAAATAGTCGAGTACCAAGGGTCCACTGCATATATACATGTGTGTGTTTGTATGTATGTATGTGTATATATATATATATAAACATATCACATATATAGTTGTGAGCGTACAAGTTGTTGCTAACGCTAGCGGGCTCGCGTAGCTGCGGGCAAGGGCCTCAGTTGCTGGGATGGAGCGCCAAAGGAAGACAGGAAAAAAGCCAAAACACAATAAATACACACAGCACATACATAAAAAGCTTACCGACAGCAAGAGGGAGCATCCAGGACCTCAAGAAAACAAGTTACACCTTCATTTAACTCAAAATAAAAGAGTTAAGACACTACAAAATTGTCTAAGCGAGAGAAAAAATGGCCGCCAAACAAAACGAAAACGAGGCTAAACACGCTAAGCTCCAAAAGCAACTTGCAAAACACCATACGAGACACGTTTCCACACATTACGACATCGCAAAAATCGGACGCAACCCGCGGACAGGAAAAAAGCCAAAACACACTAAAGTCACACATCACATACATACAACCTTACCTACAGCAAGAGGAAGCATCCAGGTCCTCAAAAAAACTACTTACACCTTCACTTAACTAAAAAATTCTCTAAGCGAGAGAAAAAATGGCGGCCGAACAAAACGAGGCTACAGCACTCTAACCACGGAAAACACCACAAGAAACTCGCAAAACACCACAAGCAAACTACAGGTAATCCGCTAAGACGCGTACCACACATTACCCGCCATTTTTACGCTAATGCGGAAGTACCCAACTACGCTAACGGTTTCGGCTCGCGCACGCACACTATTACACTGCACACGTTCATCACGCTTACACAGCACCTCCACACCACTAATGCTGCAGCAACATCAAAACAGATTGCCAGCTCTTCAACACAATGCTTCAAAATAGGTAAAGTATATTCATTTATTAATTTTTATTATATATTTCAGTACTACACACAAAACAACATTAGCTACCTTACAATTCCATATGTATATTAATAACTAAACAACTTTCCAAACATACACATCTCATTGCCGTCATTTTTTGACGGGCAAGTCGCTAGTTGTTTATATATTATACACAAAGTATGTGTGTGTCTCCCTTATTTCTATACTGGGAAGAGATTTACTTTGTATATAGTGTAGCAGTTGTGCATATTGTGCATATATTATATTTATAGTATGTTTACTACATTTATTGGCCAAAAAACAACAGGAAAAGAAACAAGAATTTATAGCATTCATCGACATTCTTAATATGAAATGCATCAGTCACAAGTTACTTCTCTTAACCTTAAAATAAAAAAATACTCATGTAGAAACATCTCTAATACCATCCATTGAACAAGAAACTGCTCCCTCTCACCTCTCTCTCTCCTCTATCTCTGCCTCTCTCTCCTATATCTCTCCCTCCTCTATCTCTCCTCTCTCAGTTTCTCTCTCCATTCTCTCTTCATCTCTCCTTCTCTCTCTCTCCATCTCTCCTCTATCTCTCTCGCTCCTTTATCTCTCTCCTCTATCTCTCTTTCTCTCCTCTCTCTCTCCTCTCTCACATTCTCTCTCCTCTATCTCTCTTTCTCTTCTCTCTCCCCTCTCTCACATCCTCTCTCCCCTCTCTCTCTCCCTCTCTACTCTATCTCTCCTCTCTTTCCATCTCTTTATTTCTCTCTTCTCTATCCTCTCTCTCTCTCCATTCTCTCTCTCCCTCTCTCCGCTATCTCTCTCTGATTGGTCAGAATGAGCAGACTAATATTCCAGCAGATAAACCTGCCTTATTGTTCCATACAACCTCTTATCCAACGGTTGCTATATGAGTTCCATGAGTAATTTGTTTTATTTTGTTGACAAAAACTATGATGCATCAGATGCTGTTATCCTAAGGCATTGATAGTAAAGATGGAGGAAAGAAATTGTCATTCAGTCGAAGTCATGTAATCAAAGCTACAAGTGATGGAATGAGAGGGGGAGGAGGTAGGACAGGAAGAAACAGTGAAAGAGCAGAGAAAGTGAAGGGGGAAATAAAATAAAAGGAGAAATAGGATGAAAGTAGATGTGAGAGAGATGAAAGGAGAGCAGAAATAGAGGGAAAGCGTTGAGCGGAAGAGGGCATGAAGCCCTTGGGGGAAGTTAGGGAGAATAGAGAACTGGGAGGGGGCTGTAAGAGAGGGTTGCCTGATGGCCACAGGGACAAGGAATGGCCACAAGTAATGTCAGAGAAGGCCACTAGAGTCTTGTGGGGCTGCCGGGGCCAGAGAGGGCCACAGGGAAGGCCCAGCAGGTGCCAGGGAGGGCTGCAGGGATGGCTGAGGGGGCCAGAAAAGGGAGGGTGAGGACCGTGAGGGGCCGTGAGGTAGCTCTGGCTCTGCACCCGGCCTCTGTCTCAGTAAAATAGTATGTGGCAGTTGTAGAGACTAGAGTCGTATGTGACAGTTGTTTGTTGGTGCTAAGCCACTTAAACCTTCTCTCCCACTTCCACTCTGCATGCCTCGGAGGAATATACACGAGAGAAGGATAGAGAGGTGAATAACATTATAAGTACAATGTGCAGGATAAGTACAATATGCAGGGCTTTATGGAGCTTGCATTCCCTTTAGATATAAGTAAATATGCAGAGCAATATGGAGGTTGCTATATTTTATATCCCTTCTATATTTGATATGCCTTTTATATAGCAGAGATATAAGGAGTTTTACATATGTTTATATGTCTATTTATATATCTGTAATGTGGATGACTATATTGGAACTTGCTATATACCTTTATTATATGCCAGTACTGCGCAGGACTATATAATTAGTGCCTAGTGTGGTACGCATTGGGCTTTTAAAAACGTTTTGCCACTATTGTTTAGGTCTATAATTCTCTGGTAGAAGTAGAAGAACCAAATGCTTAGAGGAGTTCATCAAGATGCCTGAGGTGTTTCCAAGAAAAAATAAATACACACCACAGAGCTAAAACTCGGTTTGTATTGACAATCATAAAAATTACAAAGAGCATCATCAATATATGACTCATAATAAGACAACATCTCTGATACAGAGTAGTTCAGGTGCCTGCTCAGGAGCGAAAACTTTAGAGACTGGTTGACAATATAAATAGCTATTGTCTTCCACAGTGTTCTTTACAAATGTTGCAGAAAATGAGTAAGGGAAAACGCAAGACACACATAACTATTTGGAGGGGTACCCTGTACAACAAAAGACAAGACAGACACATGTGGAATTGATAACCCTGCTCCCGAGAGCTTATAGAGTAAAGGAGATGGGGAAGTGACACAAGAGGGTGAGAGTCTGATGGACTATGATCCAGTCAGGAGGCAGAACACAGTGGAAGAGTTGGCTGTGTGTCCATTATCATCTTCCAATATTTTAAAATGTTTTGGATTTCTCTCCACATGGCAAGTTAGGAGTTGTGAGGTTGTGTTCCTCTTCGTGGACAGTATATGTTTTTCCTTGGTGGTTGCATTACACTGACACAATGCAGAGTCTCTAGTCTCTCAGTGATTGTATATTAAAAACACACTGTCTCCAATTTATTCTTAAGCAGTCAGAAGCCAGTAACAGTTGTCTATCTGAATAGAGTAGAGATGTAGCTGTCGGAAGAACTTGTGGATATCTCCTGATGTTCTCAAATGTTATCATTTCAATGATTCTTTCAATGTCAAATAATGCAGAGAATAGTCCAGTTCTGTTTGACTTACATTTCTTGTGAGTCCTGGGTTGCAGTTCTGTAGAAAAGTGAAACAAAGTTTAAAAAAATGTATAGTTTAACAACATTATATCTGTAATGTTACAGAAGAGAAGTGTGTGTGTGTGTGTATGATCACAGACAACATTTTTTAGAAAGTAAAATATTTAGCGTTTAAATTTGACATGCACCTGTATAGGAGTAGTATACTTGTAGTGAAAACCAGTCTGTTTATCTATGTTTACCTGTTTTTTCAACTAGCAAGAAACATTGAATGCAGAAAAAATACAATCCTTTAAGTGTTAAAAGTGCTTACAGCTGGACTAATGGAAGTCCACAAAGTACCTCCTTGCTTTTAAAGAATACTGTCATATATGATAGGGAATGAATTAAAGTCTATGTACCCAAGTCGATTTCTTTAAAAGAGTAAAATGTTAATATAGGTCTACAGTATACCTTTAAGACATTTTTTTTAGTTTTTTTAGTAATTGTGCTTTGTGATACCATCCATTGTGACATGACTTTTATAGCCATATACTGAGGGGTGGGGGGCGGTTAGTGTTCAGTGTTGGTCATATATTTCCATAGGAAGATGACAACACAACTCTGATACTCACTAAGGCATCTCTCACCAAAGAAAAGTCTGTACTCACACATAGATAATTTGAAGTAAAAGAAAAGTCTGTACTCACACATAAATAATTTGAAGTAAAATTAAATACTCACACCTAATTTTTTTCCTCATATATATTTATAGATTTTGTGACATTGTAAAGATGTAGTATTTTCCAGTGTTCAATACAAATGCAGAAAACGCATGAGACTAAAACTATTTACACAGGGTACGACAAAGGACAGACATTCTGCCACATGGGGAATTGACAACCAAGCTCCAGAGAGCTTACAGTGTAAAGGAGATGGGCAAGTGACACAAGAGGATGAGGAAGAAAGAACTCACCAAATATTCTTAAATATTTTACTTATCATTTCAATGCTTCATTCAATGTCAGATAATACAGAGAATATTCCAGGACACTAAATTTAGTTCCATGTGGGTTATATTTCTTGTAAGTTTTGAGGTGCAGCAGTTCTGTAGAGAAGGAAAAACAAATATAAATAACAATACAGTTTTATAACAACATTTGAGCACATTTGTCATGTTACTGAAGAGAAGGGTGTGTCTGATCTATCATGAAGACACCTGGGCAAATAACACAAGATGAAGAAAGACTCACCAAATATTCTTTATTTTACTCTTATCATTTCAATGCTTCATTCAATGTCAGAGAATACTGAGAATATTCCAGTCCCATCTGTTTTATATTTCTTGTAAGTCTTGGGGTGCAGTTCTGAAGAGAAGAAAATGCAAAGATAAATAACAATAGAGATGTATAACAACATTTGAGCACATTTGTCATGTTACTTAAGAAAAGGGTGTGTCGGATCTATCATGAAGACACCTTCATTATTAATCTTATGTTTTCCAGTACCGTATATACTCGAGTATAAGCCAAGTTTTTCAGCCCTTTTTTTAAGGCAAAAAAGGGCCCCCTCGGCTTATACTCGAGTCACTCTCCCCCCCCCCCCCCCCCCCCGTGTCTCTCTACCCCCCCACCCCACCCCGTGTGTCTCTAACCCCCCTGTGTCTCTAACCCCCCCGTGTGTCTCTAACCCCCTGTGTGTCTCTAACCCCCTGTGTGTCTCTAACCCCCTGTGTGTCTCTCTACCCCGCCGTGTCTCTTTCCCTCCCCCCTCCTCAACCTAAACCCCCCTCATCCCCCTCCTCCTCCCAAACCCCCCTAAATACCTCCCCCTCTCCCTTCACTTACCTGCGTGTGCACCCGGTATATGCTAATGACGCGGCGCACATGTGACCTCACATGCGCGACAGCGCCGGGTCAAGGAGCACAAGCAGGTAAGTGAGGGGAGAGGGGGGAGGTATTTAGGGAGGTTTGGGGGGAGGTTGAGGGGGGTTGAGTAGGGGGGTTGAGGATGAGGAGGGAGATTGAGGATGGGGGGTTGAAAATGGGGGGTTGAGGAGGAAGGTTGAGGAGGGGGTTGAGGATGGGGAGGTTGAGGAGGGGGTTAAGGAGGGAGGTTGAGGATGAGGAGGGAGGATGAGGAGGGAGGTTGAGGATGAGGAGTAGGGGTTGAGGAGGGGGGTTGAGGATGGGCGGTTGAGGAGAGAGGATGAGGATGGGGGGTTGAGGAGGGTTGAGGTTGAGGAGTGGGTTGAGGAGGGTTGAGGTTGAGGATGGGGTTGAGGATGAGGATGGGGGGGTTGAGGAGGGAGGATGAGGATGGGGGCTTGAGGAGGGGGTTGAGGATGGGGGGATTGAGGAGGGAGGATGAGGAGGGAGGATGAGGAGGAGGGATTGAGGAGGGGGGTTGAGGTTGAGGATGGGGTTTGAGGATGGGGGGTTGAGGAGAGAGGATGAGGAGGGAGGTTGAGGAGGGGGTTGAGGATGAGGAGGGAGATTTAGGATGAGGAGGGAGATTTAGGATGAGGAGGGAGGTTGAGGATGAGGAGGGAGGTTAAGGATGAGGAGTGGGGTTGAGGAGGGTGATAAGGGAGGGGGGAAGAGACACAGGTAAGGGAGAGGGGAGAAGAGACACGGAGAGAGAGGGGGACACAGAGGGCACAAGAGGGACACAGGGGGCAGCACATTTCCCACCCTCGGCTTATACTCGAGTCACTCATTTTACCCAGTATTTTGTGGTAAAATGGGTGCCTCGGCTTATACTCTGGTCGGCTTATACTCGAGTATATACGGTAGTTTCCTTAATATAGTATCCAATCAAAGATACCACTGTCACTTCTGAAGTTATAGGTTTTAAAGAACATTAGAATCTACAACCTCTAAAATCTCATATTCATAATAATGATATTGTTACTATCTTCACTTGATAATGAGCAAAATATCTAGAAAGTAAAAGAAAAGTAACCTTTAAGTTGTGCCGGTGTACTGTAATGGAAGCCACCATTTTTTCTTTTTAACAAATTCTAAAACTACATTTATTGTGGTGAAAAAGGCTTGTGCACCTTGATGAATCTGTGAGCTATACCATGTAAGGTTGCCCAAGATGGAAAGATCATAGCAGAGGGTCAGACAAAGCATGGTCTGCTTGAGAAGGAACTGGCAACCCACTTACAGTATCTTTGCCATGATAACCTGGAACTGGCAACCCACGCCAGTATCTTTGCCAAGATAACCTTATGGATAAGCCCAACCAGAGGCCTAACGATAGATGTGCCTAGCATGCAGTGGTTCATAGGGTCATGGAGAGACGAATATAACTGAACGACTAAACAGCAAAACTTAGAAGGAACCTTGAATGAAAAGAGAAATGGGGAATGTAATTTCTTCTTACATTCCCCAAGTCTACAAAGAACCTTTCTGTTGATAAAACAGATACAAACCTAAGTCAATAGATGGCCTAGGGAATAACAATTTGCATATGATAAACAATGTATTATTAAAGGCTATAGTTTGTGCATTTTAAGTCAATTACTTCAAGAGTATCATGAATAATGTAAATATGGAGTTACAGTATCTCTTTAAGGTTTCTGTACATTAGACATGTTGACATTCAGATCTTCTGTCCATACATCTGTATAGTAACTGGGCTTAGTGATGTCATCTACTATGACATATGATGCTTTTATATACATGTACAGAGGTACACAAGAGACTGTGTGCAACTGTCCCTTGTTGGTGTTTTGTTTTTTGGAGAAGTTGGTTACACAACTAATACAAAGACAGCATTTATCACATAATTACTCACACAAGATTATATATACTGAAAAATATCAATTCTCAGACCTTCATTAATGTGATAACACATCCCATTTAATGGTGATGGGTTTGAAAAGTAAATATTGCAGGGCTGCTTTAAAACTAAGTACATCCCTACCATGCCAGTTATAGGGGAGATCTGGTCGCCTTAACATACATACAAATAAAGTCTATACTCACACATAAATAAACTAAATCAAATTCCATACTTACCTCATAGTCCTATTTCCTAACAGCTGAATTATTCATTACTTTATTTTATATAGTGCTACCATTTTCTGCAGAACAAAAAGCAAGGGGTACAGAGTTAAGTAAATACATGGGACCCATGACTATACCAGTTTAAATATACAGTAACAGAAAGTTTCAAGAAGTAACATTTGTTATGCTTCTTCTAAAATTAGAAAGTCAGTTATATTACTTCAATTAGTATAACCTACTTTTCTGTCTGTACAATTACCTAACTCACAGTTATTAAGAGCCTTACCTTTATCTATGCAACCTCAGTCTCCATGTGCAAGGTAGAATATCCTCCTTTAAGGCTTCCTATAGTCATGTAACTGTTCATCTGTTGATCTTTATGCCTTGAATGGTATGGCCTCTCAATACAGCTCCTTATATAGTGCCCTGGACTCTGTGACATCATCTATTATGGCACATCTCTGATGTAATAAGTTGTTTGTTACCCAGAGTGCCCAGTTTAGCCTTGTGATGTCTGCCATTAGACAACTCATCATATAGTGCTCTGATAATGTCCCAATGCTCTCCAACATATCATGTACTAACCAAGGTTCCTATACACAGATTGACACATACACACAAGGGACAACAAAAACATCCAAAACTAAGAATCCAGAATAAAATTAGAAGCTGGTAATAAAATATGATTAATTTAATATGCAGTAATTAACACTCAGTTTATTTGTTCATCTCCATCTTTACTTTCGGTTCTACTTATTTCCATTACCTAACATTGCCATTGCTTATTAGCAGCTTCCTCCTGATATTTACTCCTAACTATATGATGGCGATATGAGAGGGAGTATAGACAGCAGTATAGTCAGGTAGAACACCAGGGCCCCTATTCAATTAAGAAAATTGAAGTTTCAGGGGGCCGCAAATTAATTTGTTATTCAATTGGCATCTTTTTTCGCTAGCCGTAAATGATTTATGGGTTATGGGCTAAAAATCCCTGCAACTGTTAAAATTGTAACTCCAATCCAGCTAAGCATGGTTTAACCTCCATGTTTTACTGATGTAATGATGACGGTCCCATTTACTATTGGCTGTTTCTAAATGGGTAGTTACAGCCTTGCTTAATTTATCATGATCATGCTCTCAAATGCTACTTACGATTGCAGGGTTTAAGGTTTCGGCTTTCGGCCAGGCAGTTGCGGGCTTGATCGTTTGAATCGCTCTGTAACTGTTGCAAATTTACAATTGAATAAGGCCCCAGGTGTCCATTATTTTAGTTGGTAAAAAGAAGTTTAGTAAAACTGCACATGTTTGAAGTGCCTAGTGGTGCCTACCAGCAGGGGGCAATGTGTTTTTACACTTTAAAATGTATTAAGACAGACTTAGAACATACACTGTATTTTAGACACAGCTCCTTGCATGAAGTACTATGCCTTTGCGGTGGGAATAATAAAAAACTCATCTTTGATTAGCTGAGTTGTGCTACTGAGATATAATGTCCTCTTTTACTTACAAAGCATGCTGGGAGGTGTAGTCTCAACAACATACAAACTAAAAACAACCTGCACTATTCTCCCTGCATGGTACTCTGGGCAGTATTCTAAGGAGTTCACTGAGCTGACATTTGCCAAGTGAGACCCAGTAAGTTAAACGACCACTGCAGTTCAAGTAAAAGACACTTGTTTGTCAAGTATGTACCACATTAACAGTATTAGCAGCTGTTTAAGTCATGGACACATCTCTTTATACAATCTGAATTTGTGAAAACTCTGTTTATGAGTAAAGGAATCCTGGGTTGTGCGGTCAACTTCCCCAGGATATAAATAATCCACCCTGGACACTAATCATCCATCGCCTGAATACCTTGGTATATGGATATAAAAGCATCACATGTCACAATGGATGACATAACAAAGCCCAGGTACTAAAATTATGTAGGAACTGTAAATCAAAATATTAAAGGCATACTGTAGCCCTATATTATACTCTTTAAAAAATAGATTTGGATACGGCCTTTCATTTATTACCTATCTCTTTATAAGAGCTTGATGATGGAGGTGTGTGCTCATAGTTATCAGTGGAGGGAACGTTGAGGGAGGAGGGAACAAGCACAAGTCCAGAGCCATTGTTTACCTTAAAAGCAGATTCCTTACATCAAAGGGTTGAACCGCAGCTCTCCAGAAAACGACCTGATCACACAACATTATTGTATTTACTCATTTATACTTTGAGGATGATCATGATTACTATCATGATGATCAGGATAACACTTTAAATCACACAGTCTTTTGAAGAAACAGACTGCTTTCTAAAGAAAATTATTTTAGGAGCTCAGTCTTCAAAATGTTGATTTTGAGTTGATGGGACACACACACAGGAGGATGTGTTTGAGAGGTAGTTGGTAACATGTGCTAGAAGAGAAAGGGATAGGGCTGATGCTGAGAGGTAGATTTCATTGTTATCTGCATATAAATGGTAATGAAATCCAAAAGATTTTATTAAGCTGCTATGAGAGGATGCATAGATGGAGAACATTCAGTGCAAATATAAAAAAAGAGGTACCAGAGAAGAAGACATTAAATGTTCAGAGTTCTAGATAGAATATAAAGCATGAGAGAACTGTGTCACGAATACCGAGAAAATAGAGATTTTGGATAAGAAGAGAGTGGTCATCAGTATCAAAGGCAGACGAGAAATCCATGAGAATTAGTAGAGAGAAGTCAGCCGTTGACTTAGCTGTAAGCAGGTTATTAGTTACATAGGCACATAGTAATTGAGGTTGAAAAAATATTTTTATTCCATCAAGTTCAACCTTTTTAGATCTCCTCTGATCTGCAATATGCAGATTAATTGTTAGTTGTTTTTTGATCCAGAGGAAGGCAAACAGAAAACCCCCCAAGTGAATATTTGCCAATTGTCTCAATGGGGAAAAAAGATATAAAATTCCTTCCTGACCCTAGATACCGGCGATCGGACTCCGACCTGGATCAATATTCCTTCTCTAATTATCCAGGATAGCCCTTAATGCCCTTCTTATTAAAAAATAAATCCAGTCCCTTTTTAAAGTTATCTATCAAATCCACTCTCACCACCTCCCTTTGTAGAGAATTCCACAGATTAACCATCTTTACTGTGAAGAACCGTTTTTTTTCTTTAAGGTAAAATCTTTTTACTTCTAATCTCAAATGATGTTTGTCCCTTGTCAGTTGAAAACCTCTTGGCACAAAACTTTGTCAGTAAACTTTACTTGACAAAGCCTTGTATTGACCCTGGATGTATATAAGGTAATCATCTCCCCTCTCTCTTAGACACCTTTTTTCTAGAGAAAAAAAGTTTAATTTGGTTAGCCTTTCTTCATAACTTAGCCCCTCCATTCCCCTTATTAGTTTTGTTGCCCTCCTTTGTGCTTTTTCCAGCTCTAATATGTCCTTTTTATGAAGTGGTGCCCAAAATTGTACTCCATACTCCAAATGAGGGCGTACTAGGGATTTGTACACTGACAGAATTATATTTGCTTCCCTTGCTTCTATACCCTTCTTAATACATGCTAATATTTTACTTGCCTTTGCAGATGCTACTTGGCATTGAGCACTGTAACCTAGCTGGTTGTCCACAAGTACTCCCACATCCCTTTCAATATTTGCTCCAATAAGATTATAAATTGCATGGCTATTTTTCCTTCCCAGATGCATAACTTTACATTTATTTGTATTAAATCTCATCTGCCATTTAGTCGCCCATTTTTCTCATTTACGCAAATCCCTTTGGTGGGAAAGTATATCATTATCTGTTTTAATTACTTTGCACAACTTAGTGTCATCAGCAAAAATGGAGACAATACTTCCCAATCCTACTTCGAAGTCATTAATAAATATGTTAAAATGGAGAGGACCTAATACTGAACTCTGAGGAACTCCACTTACCACATTAGTCCAATCTGAGTATGTTCCATTTACAACAACCCTTTGCTTCCTGTCTTTTAGCAAGCTCTCAATCCATGAGCAGATATTTACTGCAATTCCTGTATCCCTTAGTTTGCTCAATAGTCTCCCATGTGGCACTGTATCAACAGCCTTTCCAAAATCTAACAATACTACATCCACTGAGTTGCCTTGATCCAAGTTCCTACTAACCTCTTCATAGAAACTAATTTGGTTTGTTTGACATGACCTATCCATAAATCCATGTTGTCTCATACTTATAATCTTGTTTAAATAGATATGTTCTTGTATACTATCCATTATTATTAACCCTTCTAAAAAATTTCCCTCTCCTGAAGTGAGGCTTACAGGTCTATAAATTCCTGGATTTGTTCTTGCTCCCTTCTTAAATATAGTTATCATAGTAAAGACCCCTCCAGTAAAGGCCCTGATCCCCTCATATTATTACGACAGAGTCTCTCTGATCTCCCCTCTCCCATCTGCCAGCACTCTCTACTTCTGTTAGTTGCAGTTAGGGGTGTGCCTGTCAGTGTAAACTCCCCTACAGCTCAGTCGCTGTTCTCCCCTTACTGATTCCCCCATATTAATACCCCATCTTCCCTCTGATCTCTCCCTCTCTCTTTCTGATGATTCGCCTGTCTCTCCCTCTGATCTCCCCCTCTGTTTCTGATCACTCCTCTCTCTCTCTCTCTGATCTATCCCCTATTTCTCTGATCTAACAATGCCTCCCTGTTCCTCCACCTGCACTGCCTGGACTGTCAGAACATGCAGCTCCCACTCAGCAATCAGCGTCAGCTTCCACTCACCCAGGGCACTCTGGGATTGTAGTTTCCAGAGCCAGGGAGTGTGAAGGAGAACTCAGGGTAATGACTACATCTTCCAATATGCAGCACGGCAGGAACATACAGTAACCATGATATCAATAGTAAAAGACACAGCCTGTCTGTAACTTAAAAGCCCCATTGGCTGGGGACGATGCCACTTACTGCTCCCATTCTGATGTTAAATCTGCAGCTCCTTGCATCATTTTAGGAGGATGGTTGCCCATTTGCCCTAATGCACCAGCTGCCCCTGCCATAGAGTCTAACTAAGAGCATAAGTAATTAGGAAAAAAGTTAGATAAAATACATTTTGACGCCTCTGCTGGGCCCTGGGGAAATCATATTTGCCAATGATAAATATGTATATAAAGGGAAGCACGCCTCGGCTGTTGCCTAGTTTGCTTAATGGGTAATCCGGCCATGCTGGCAAGCCTAAATACTTAACATAGATGGAGAACCTTTAAGAGACCACTGAACTGTCATACTTGCAGCATTTTAGGATGTTTAATATAAATAAATGCAGTATTTAATGTTTAACTATAATATGTAATTTTGCTTTACTGATGTCAGACATTTTTTTTTTCCTAAAAGGATTAGACACCTATGAGAAATGGTAGAAATTGTGTATTTAAATCTCTATTTAGTTCTGTTAAAAGACTTTCGCTACAAAGATAATAGGAGTGAATAGAAACTATTAATCGGCAGGATAACCCCCATTTGACTTTGTTTTTGTTTAGTCTCTCTGTGGCTCTATGAACCATAGCACAACAGGTACATCACTGCCCCTCTGAGCTCCATCAAGTTCATGTGCATTGCTTAAGTGACCTCATCTATCCATCTCCGCATCTATCGTCCCTTTCTTCTTGTGCCTTCAATCTTTCCCAGCATCAGTGGCTTTACTATAGAATCCTGCCGTCTCATGATATGGCCAAAATATTTGAGCTTCAGCCTCATGACCATACATTCCAGTGAACAGTTTATCTTGATTTCCTGTAGTTCTGATTTATTGGATTTTCTTGCAGTCCCAGGGACTCTAATCAGTTTTCACCAACACCACAATCCAAAGGCGTCAATTCTACGGCGCTCAGACCTCTCACATCCGTATGTTACTACTGGGAATACCATAGATCTAACTAAGCAGACCTTTTTTAATTAGTTTAATATCTTTACTTTTTACTAGCTTGTCCAAGCTTGCCATAGATTTCCGTCCCAGAAGCATTTCCTCCCCATTAAGCTACAGGCATACAATATTAAAAAAATAAATAAATAAATACAGGCATACAATATTGAAGCTCCCACGACATAACGTCTGATAAACTGAATATTTTTTGTAAAACTATTTTTATGTGAATGGCTTATTCTGCTGCTATCTTCATATCTCTCAACATTTCAAACTACAAAAGATGGACACTTATATGCACTATTATATAGTGTCACCAACATTCTGTATATCTTGTAAACAAATGTTTGGAGATATAGACACTTGCTGTGTGCACAATACAGTATACACTGACACTCCAGGCTTTTGTCTTTCTCCTAGACATTGAGTGTAAACCAGACAAAGTTTATTGCTAAATAAATATTTATATCGGAAATAAAAGTAAGATGAATACATCAAGACCTGTGTGGTTTAATAAAAATGCAAATATCAGATAATAATCAATAAGTGGGCATACTATTTATACCAGAAGGAAGGAATTGTCACTATCTTACACAAGACAAAACTAAAATCCTTATACACTCTCTCATCATCTCTCGACTAGACTACTGCAACTCGCTTCTTGTTGGCCTACCCACCACCCGACTATCTCCACTTCAATCCATTATGAATGTCTTCTAGACTCGTCTTCCGTACAGAACGTTCAGTGTCGGCATCACCTCTCTGTCAATCACTCCACTGGCTTCCCTTAGCATCAAGAATACAATTTAAAATCATGACCCTAATTTACAAAGCCCTCAACAATAATGCTCCCCCTTACATTGCTGCTCTCATCTCCAAATACTATTTGTTCTGCTAATGACCTTCTTCTTTCTACAACTCTTGTCCCCTCCTCTCACTCCCACCTCCAGGACTTTTCTTGTGCTGCCCCTAGTCATCTCTTTAAAGAAGTGTATCACCTTCCACCCTAACACACTTATCACCTCTCTCTCCCTCTTTTACCACTCACTATACCTTAGATTGTAAGTCTGCGAGTTTCTCTCCTAAGTACTTTGGGAATTCACCATGGACATTGGATTCCTAGCTCAAAGACAGGGCCCTCCTTCCTTTGCTAAATGTTAATCTGTATTTATCTTTGTCTGAACTTAATTTATGTACAGCGCTACGGAATATGTTGGCACGTTAGAAATAAACTATAATAATAATAATAATAATAATAATAATAATAATTGGCATCATTACATGTGTACATCAAATTTAACAAATTCTACAAAAAGGCAAATCGATTTAGGAAAATAGAAAATGAGAAATTAGTTGCCAAGAAAAATTTAGAAACTTTAGGGTAATCAATTATTATCAAATTTTAATTTTCCAGAGGGCTGGTGAACAGCCAACCATGAAATAGTGTGCAGTGCCAACAAGGCAGCAACTAGAAAGACTTGTATAATATTAGTATGCATTAAACCAGGCATAGATGCAACAGTACAATTCACCACAATCAAATTCCCTACTAAGACCTCATTAATTTTTAGCATCTTTTCTTAAAAAACAAAATTTTAGAGCTAGAAAGAGTTAAGAGATGGCCCAGGAAAGTAATAAGCAGATTACACTAAGGAAGTAAATGTATTGTTTCTTGAATGAAAGGCTTCTGCAAGGTGATATCATTTTTTAAACACTGTTTATTGAAATAAAAAACAGAAAACAAACACAGCAAGTCCGCTGAAACAGTATGCAAGTAGAGCAAGCTACCAGCTTAAGATTAAGCCAAGGTGGCAAATAATAGAAAGAATAAACAAATGCATAAATATTGAAGGCTCTTAGACGTGCCTGGTGTTGCCCCACAGTGGACTGATATTATATATCTAGGAAACATTTGGACTCCAGTAAAGAGTCTATTGTTGAGTAAAGTTCCTTAAACCCATCCACATGGTGTGGTAGAAACAGTCTAAAATCTGCTGTTGTGTGGGGTAGTGTCTTAAATGGTTGTCAAATTCCTGATAACTCTAATGTTCATTTAACATCTAACAAATGGGTGACCATAATTCTCCCATGACCTTAAAGGGTCAGCTTAAGTCAAGCCAAGGGGTGCACAAGTTTGGTCCTGGTGGGCCACACACAAGCCTGGATTTGAAGATATTATTTCTGTGCACAGGAGTCACTTCTTAAAGTAACATTTTATTTTTATATTCAATGCATAGTCTAAAAAGCTTAGCATGTGTTTTGATACTGAATATTGCATTGAGTATATGTCTAAAGCAAGACATAACATTTTACTTATTTCACTGTTAAATTCAAGAAGTTTGCACTGCTGAGAACCTCAGTTGACTTATTTGGAGTTTCCAGACTGTACCATTCATCGCAGATTTGTAGAGGTGCATCACATCTGAGACAATCTTATATGATCTCAGTGTTTATCATAACTGCCAATGAAAAAAAGCAGCTTCTTAGCTTAAAACAAGATTTCCACTTTAAACCTCCAAGGTATATACCAGGAGAAAAAATGTGTGTTTGGCTTCAAAAATATAAACTAATAACAGAACTAGTGTGGGCTGAGGAAACAAGCAGCCTGTGACATCTAGGCCACTTAGAGATCCACCTTATACAGAAATAGTCATTATCAAAAAGCACATTAGATAGGGCATTGCTCAGTGTTAGTGAATGATTGAAATGACCACTGTACTTTGGTAAAACCTTTGCATGCTTTTGAAGTGCTAATACCATTAACAGTTATGCAAGACACAAACATAAAATATTTTTTACTAAAACTCATATATTTAGCTTGTCATAGAGGATTCAGTCTTAGAATACTAGCCTGTCTGTAACTTTTAGAGGTTTATTGTCAAGTGTGCTATTTAGAGAGCATTTTTCAACAAAAATCAATATAGATCTATGTGAATCCACAGTTCCTCCCACTCCTACCATGTATCTAACTTTTAGGAACAAAGATAAAATGTCTGCCATCAGTAAAAAATAATGGAATACAATATATAAAAGTTAAGGCTATAGGGAGTTAGGGGCCTTTGGGAGTTCAGCTGCACCTTACTTACCAGGCCCATAAAGGCCGAAACACGTCTGGGGTTTGCTGTTTCTCCTGTTCAGGGTAGAATTGCCTGGTATTTCTGGGCTGGGTCACTGTTTTGAGTGGGACCAGACTGATATATTACAGGATATTTCTCCCTGCTACAAGTGAGCTAAAAGAGGTTGCTCTCAGAGTGGGCTATCATGTCCATAGAACTAACCTATTAAGGTTAGTTTGTTCTCTGATTGAGCACCTCTCACTTAGTTGTTTTGTTAAGGCTATATTTATTATAAATATTGTAGATATTGTAAGTATTGTAAGATCTTCAAAAGAGAATACTAGTTTTCCTTTAATCTTAATAGTAAACTCAACATACATATACATACCGTAGATGTAGTTAATAAGGATTCAAATTAAATTTGTACTGCATAGGGAAAGGTTAATGTGCTGCAAAGCAGAATATTATAAAAGTTAACTTGATTTAGAAAAATAAGGAAATTATGGCCTTGTTATATATTTTTAATGGGCAGTAATTAGAGATGCTATACTGAACAACTCACAGATGGTTGCTAACAGCTGGCAGTGCTCAGAGCAATAAGTCCATGGTGCAATTGTATAATGTTTATGCCCACCAACATTAGCTAAAAGACCCTTATTTCAATTATTTTTACGATAAATTACCATAATTTTCCATAATTATAACAGAACAACCTTTACCTTATGTAAACAAGATGTGTAACGTAACTGAGAAACTAATAGAATTATAAAAAAAATTAAATTAATTATTCTCTCTCTTTTTTCCTTGACTCAGTTTTTCTCTAATGTGACTCTGGATTACAATTGTTTCCTGTATTTTATTTTATCCATGCTCTTTTCCATCTTTCTTTAAGGACCACAAAAGTTCCCATATGTTCATTGCACTATTATATAAAGGGAGATATATAAATTGGAGCTGAATTTATGGAGATATGATCAATAGAAGCCAAGCTAAATCAGTTTGTTGCCTGAATACATAATGAGGTTTGCACCATGCGGGATGTATTGAATATGAATCAGAATCAGATGTAAAGGCTTTGAAGCAGGCAGTGGCTAAGTGATTTGTAACTACCTGATTATATTCCAACAGTCAGTTTGACAACAGTTGATATAGTAGGTAAGACTGCAGTCTGAAGTTGATGCAGTTTTCTTTACTGTTTAAAAATCTAAAATATATCTGGTTATCTGATAAAAAAAAATATATATATATATATATATATATATATATATATATGTGTGAACTAGTTATTTAATATACTCTATTATTTATCATTTTAAATAACTACTTAAAATAACTAAGTATATATATATATATATATATATATATATATGTATATATATATATACGGTAGTTCAAAGTTTAACTTTTATACTTACTTTTTTTAAACACAATGGCCCCTATTAATTTCCAAGCTTGAAATTTTCAACAGTTACAGAGCAATTACATTGAACAAGCCTGCAACTACATGGCGAAAGCCAAAACTGTAAACCATGCATCCGTAAGTAGCATTTCATGGCATGATCATGATCAATTAAGCAAGCCCGTAACCCCACCGATTTTGAAACAGCCAATAGTAAATTAGGCCATCATCATGACGTCAGTAAAACAAGGCGGATAAACCACAATCAATTAGTGTATACAAGTCTGATTTGCGATCCACAATCCAGAAATGTTGCAATCTAGAAAAATCAATAAATCTACTGTTCTAGTCCATGAGAGTTCAATGATATGTATTAACCCAGTTATTGCCAGGATCAATATAACACAGAAATTACACATAAATAAAAACATTTTATAGCAAGCTTGAGACTCTTGTGCAATTAATTCTAATGTCTATCATCACTTTCCCCATCTTTTAAAGTGCTGTATTGATTTTTTATTTGCTTTTATAGTGCTACGAACAGGTGTTTAACGCCCTTGAGAGTCCTCTCTAGTATTCATAGGATTTTTGCCTACATTTGCCATTTACAGGTGTGAAAACACTTGCGGTCTTGAGGAATTGTAGCAATTTAATAGGGATTCGCAATTTTAGCGATTGCGGGCTTGACAGATCAAAGGCTACAGCCTTATTAAATTGCAATTCGGCCAATTGAATAGGGCCCTATATAAGCACATAGCATATTTTTTTTACAGAAGTTATTAGTTAGTGAACTTCTATCCAAAAGCAAGGTCATCACTAACTAAAAACTTCTGTTAAAAAAAAAAAAAAGCTGTGCTTATATAGAGCCCTATTCAATTGGCTGAATCGCAATTTAATAAGGCTGTTAGCTTGGTCGGATTTACGATTTTGACAATCGTAGGGATTTTCAGCCGGTATCCTGCAGATCAATTGCGGGTAGCTAAAAGAGGCCAATTTAATAGAAATACATTTTGTGGGCTACATTATGGGCTACAGTAACTACAATACAATTTAATAGGGGCCATTGTATAGGTGGAGTTGTGTTGTTTCATAAAATGTTTTCATTAGTAAGTCATTGGATCTAAATCAATGTCTTCCACGTTTTATTTAAAATTGACTAATATATTTATTAACACACATATGATTAATATGAATAAATCAATAAGTACATCAGTTAAACAGCAATAAATAAATCACGTGTAAGGCAAGGGAATCAAACCTATCACATTTTTAAAGCAGAACACTTACCACTACACCAGCACTCCACTTTTAAAGGCAGTGAGAATCTGTAAAAGAATGTGTAACAATTACAGACTCCAACCGTATTATTTATTTATTTTGGTGGGGTATGAATGTTAATAAATAGATGATACCATACAAACATAAAATACCTGTCTACTTAGCAGTATAACGTATACATTTGTTTGCTGCACTACCGAAAAATGCCCTGATTTATATCTCAGTAATATATATTGTATGAATCAGTTGAAAGCACTACCCACTGCCAAGACATAGTGAAAAGGCAGATATATTTTAAGTCTCACTGTATCAAATATACACAACAGTTGAAGGTCACTAATCATGCAACAAGAAATGTGTGAATCAAAACTGGTATTTAAGAAGGCATGTCATCTATCCACAAAGCACTTATCAAAAGGAAATGGATAACTGTGTGGTCAGCGCAGATAGTGTTTCAAAGTGTTATAAGTCTAAGTAATGTGCATCTTTCCATTATAGCAAGTAAACTGATATCTTAGTAGGTGACTTTTTAGTAGAATAAGAAATTGTCTTATGTGTTTTGCATGCAAATGAGATGCTTAAAGGAAGTATGTAAGAAACTAACTTGTGAAGTACATAACAAACTAACAAAAATAGCAACTATGCAAGATATGAACATAAAATCAATTTAGAGAAACCTTATATTTAAATGACTGATTGTTTCAAGCAAAATTCCATCATGTTCAGAAAAAGTTTCAAGATCTGTAAAAAATTAAAACAAACACATTTTAATTTTGGCCCACATTAACAGATGATGATGATCACAAAAAGAAATAAAACAAATGAAAAACAAACTATTCATAAAATGTCACCCAACAAAGCCAATAACCCTTTTTTTGAACACTAATGGGCAAAATGGTTTTAGAACAGTAAAAATACAGCCTTTTATTTACTAAGAATTATAAACAATTATAATTTACTGAATGGGAATTGAAAAAAAAATTGTTCTAGAAAGGAAAAAATAGAAGCCTTTCCTTTATTAACATTTAGAAGCAATTCATCTTTATTGTGAAGAGCCATTACTTTGTTTACATTTTCTGTTTGAGGTAAACACTTGATAAAAAATTGGAATTTACATTAGTAACATCAACAATTGCTACTCTTCATCTCAATAAAATTCTCTTTAGAAGAAGATTAGCAGAAACAAAAATGATACCCAGTTTCTTTTTGTGAGTTCTACAGCAGAATCTAGCATTCACATAGGGATAAAACATAAAAATATTAATTGCATGGTTTAAATTCAATTTGAATCTGTTATATATTAATATTTAAGTGTGGTATGCTCAAAACTTATGTTGCACCTGTTTTATTTTTTGCAAATGTCTTTGGCATGGCTCTGACTCACATTGTTAAAATTCAAGTTTAGTCACATATTTTGTAACATACCAGCTCTGATGCAAAAAAAAGGCTTTTTGTTGACTATACCCCTACATTTATACACTGTCACCAGACATTGCAAAATAACAGCACACAGAAATATTCAATGTTTGTCATACTTGTTGTGTGATTAGACATTGCAATAAATGTACTAAACGAAAATAATTTTATAAAATTCCAGGACATGTTGGTAACATTGCTTCTATTGCTGACCAAGTTTTGACTACTGCATATTTTGATTTTATCTATAAAAAGTGCTTTTAAAGTCACGTAAGAACACAATTTTTAGTCCAATGTCTCCCTTCATGTTTTTGTTAAAAAATGTACTTTTGGCTTGATTTCACTGCTAAAAAAATAAGCACAAATATACATGTTGATCGCAATCTCAATTTTATCTTAATTTATACTGCAATGGACATTTATCACTGTGTAGAATTATATTCACTATATTACATAGTAAAACTGATGGCAAATTAAATAATTTCTTGTCAATACATATATTTTATGAGGTCATTGGGCAATAATAAATAAATCATACAATGATAAGGAAAAACCTATGAAAATAATTTGGTAACAACAAATGCTAATTTGATCCAATAGACTTCTTCTAATGGAGGGTGATCATCCAGCCTTATACTGCCCCACTCTGTATGCTTCTCTCCAAATATGCACAACAAAAGCAAACAAGTTTCCTTGTTCTATTCTATCAGTTGCTAAGGTACTGCCAGGTGTGTTGACTAAAGTAGTGGAAATTTCTATTCATCTTATAAAAAATTGAAGAGTTGGACTTGGTGAAATGTAAAACGAGCAAATATTCCATCTTATCCTGGAGGGCAGATCGGGATTCAGTCTATAATGTTGTCATGTCAACAGTGGCACTGCTGCTGTTCATGATGCCATGCCATAAGTTATTCATGTGAACACAGCAAACAAAAGGTCTAGCTTAACCAAGTGCTGAACAATTTTTTAACTGCAGCTTTCGACCCACTTGGAAGACACTAAGGCTCTGAGGTCACACAATCCATGATAGAAATAGCATGTGGGGTCAGTGGTGTGTTGCAAATAACTCAGTGGGACCAACACAATGAGCCTGAGGCGCACAAACTCTTCATATTATTATAAGATCCTAAACTACTTTGACTACTGTCTCTTGGCTGTCTCTGGGTGCACATGTTCTTTGTTTAGAGATGAATATCAAACACCATTGTTTCCCCTTTAGCTATAAATAGTTGACAGGATTATTCTAGAAATAATCTCTATGCCACAAGCATATGTACATTGACCATTGTATCTGGAACCGAATGTCACATTATTCACATGTCTTTTTCACTGACCACAACTCATATCATATATTGAAGGCATATGCCCAAACCATTATTTTATGTCTTAATAATAGAGAAATATAAAATATTGAAGAGGAACGTGGAACTGAACTACTTTTTTTTCATAATACAAATTTGTGTGTATGGCAATATACTATTTTGTATGTCCTAATATACCTTAGATTATAATGTAGTACCCTAACACACACTAGAGTTAGTGAGATAGAGTCCCTGAGTTAAGTGCAAATGTTAAGAAACATTTAAAAGTATCAAAACCCTGGAAATGCAGCCTTGCAGTACTACTTTAATGCAAATAAAACACTTTCATAATATTTTGAACATGTTTGTTTCATTACATGAAAGCAAATCTGTGAGTTTAGTGTTCACTTGACATTACATATGTTCAATCCAAGTATAATTTCCTGAATTAGAAGGGGCTTTTGCATTTTGTTGGAACTAATTCTACTTCCTATTTTTCATTCTCCAGTATTTAAGAAGTGCCCCTTTCCTTATAAAAAAAAACAACTAACATTTACAATTGAAACACACCACTTAAAGACAATTATGAGATCTGAATTTGAGTTAGGAGTCAGACTTCTCCATCAAAATCAGCTTCTGGAATACTTAACTGCTCTTACTATGTTATATCTGATAACTGATATGTAGTCTTATATTTAATCACAGTGTCTTGATCTTGTTTTTATTTCACATGTAGATACTATGAGCACAATATAAAAATAAGTATTTTTGTTGGTTACATAATCGTGGGAAAAACAGTTTTTCCACCCAAAAAACATGGCTTGAAGAACATTTTAGATTGTTGTAGGAAAAGCCTGGATTACTATCTAATTTTCAGCAGATAGAGATAAACTTAATAAGCCAACAAAAGAATTGGTTCATATTTGTGATGAATAACCTACATTCAATTTCAAAGGCTTCACAGCGTAAAAAAAAAGAAGCTAATAATAAAAGGTAGAAATCCTCCTTGATGCTGCAGAAATGACATTAAAGCGTTTGGAAATTGAAATGTTTGTTGCAGCAGAACCATTTCACATTCCATCATTACAACTTGTTTATGAATAAATGAACAAGGGCATCTTCTCTTTGTTGACAACCACTGAACAATTTAAGAAATCCTTAAATGATTACATGCAAAAAGAAATAATAGCTCTTAGAAATAAGAATAATAGAATAATATCTTAGAATAATATCTCTTAAAAAAACTAATGCCTCAAAAGCTTCAAGATATACTACATTTTGCCTTGGATACAAAGGCAGAAAAGACACTCTGGGGCAATTTGCTAATTGTGTAATATGCCCCTGTTGCAAGCCTCACCCACACCACAGAAAAAACTCTCAACTACCCTTTAACCCTTCCCTTTCTTTCCCTCCTCTCCACCACCTCCTCCTCTTTTTGTTCTTTTTGAACTTCATACTTTCTTTAACAAAGGAAAAAATATATGGAAGTATTGTATATTATATTTTATACTCAAAAATGACAGAGCAATAAAATTTAAAGCCATGGGAATGCTGTTTGACACACAATGTAAACCGTTTTGTACTGTGAGGACCTTCAGCGCTCATTGCGAGGCTTGCTCTGAGCGCCTTCGGCACTCATTGCGAGCCTCTCCTGTCATGTACTTTTGCTCCTCTGAGCACCTTCATGAGTCATGATAAAAAGAGATATATATTTTTATGTATATGTAGTTAAGTAATAATTAATAATTTTTTCAATAAATGAATATACTTTAAGTATTTATAATTAATATATGCAGCGAGCAATAGGCTGAAGAGCTAACTATCTGTTTGTATTTTCCGACAGCATAGAATATACATTGTGAGTGTTAGTGTCCTGCTGATAAAGTGTAATGAATGTTCCAAGTGTGCATTATAGATAGGCTGCGTCTGCTAGGTAAAGCCGTTGGTTTATTGTTTAAAGTAGTATTGTATATTCGCAATGTTATGAAAGTGTTACGCGTCTCGTGAGCATTTTCCAGCTTTTGTAATAGTGTATTTTGCAGGTCGTAGTGTGATGTGTAAAGTGGTACACGTTTGGCAGTGTTTTGCGCGGTCCGGAGTCGTGTAGCCTCGTTTTCATTTTTCTCGGCACCCATTTTTTTCCTCTCTTAGGTGATTTCCGACTGGCGAAAATCGTCTAAATCAAGTTAATTTCTCGTTCCACCTCACTCCCAGACTGTTGCCCCGTGCTGTCTGTGATGTTTTTGTCATTTTTTGGGGCATATTTAGTGTGTATTTATAGTTTTTTTCGTTTTTGTCGTTCGTCTATTAATCTCATAATTTTTTGCATCTCGGATCTTTTTTTTCTAAGTCCCGCGTCTCGTAATTTTTTTTTTCTAAGTCCCGCATTTGTCAACTGCTTGCACGCCAGGAAGTGTTTTTCCGCTAAGTCCCACGTGTTTCATTGCCTCTGTGTGTTTGTGCTGATAGTTGAAGTGCGTTGTAGTGCCTTAATGGCTCGCCTCGCTACGCGAGGCTCACAGGCGATGAGCGCCTTTGGCGCTCATCAGCCAATTGCTACGTGTTAATGGCTCACCTCGATTCGAGAGGCTCACAGCAATGAGCGCCTTTGGCACTCATCGGCTAAATGCTATGTGTTAACAGCTCGCTTCGCAAGGCTCGCATCGATGAGCTCCTGCGGCGCTCATCGCCTAACTCTTACGCACCACGCAAAGTGTGATGACGTCTCTCAGTTTGACAACTATTATATGTGATGACTATATAAAATCAGCATGATTGTATGACAATGTCTAACTGTCTGTGCAGCTGAATCACACCTCCATAAAAATAAAGTAATTTTAAGATAAAAAACAGCTTATAATATGCTCTTTTAAATGCATGAAATAGTAATCATATTCCATGTCCCCTTGATGTTCACCTAAGAATATCCTACAATTCACACCGGGCTAGAGCTTTTGAGGAATGAATTGGGAAAGCTTATTCTAAAAGGAGTAGTTTTTTTTGCACACATTTTCGTGCAATCGTTGCAAGGAGTTTCTACCATGAAAAAAAATCCTTTTTATCTTAAGTTATGGTACACCTAGCACTATAACTTAATAATGTACCAATCCATATCACTCATTTTTAAATAGCTGAGAGAGAGAAAACAGCAAAATACCCTAGAACAAACAGTCCTAATAAGCTACGGTATGCTTTTCCATTCATTTTCACTCAAAGGTTATCCAAATTGCAATTTAAGGTGCTCTTGCATTTTACTGAAGCTGCATAAACCCTAGCTTAAACAAAAATTTTAAGAAAAATTTACGTGCACTGAAGAGCACCCATAAATGCTTTGAAAAGCCTTACTGAGACCTGTCAAAGAAGTTAAAGAGGCAGTACAGTACTAACAAATCATGAAAAAACATGTAAGTGCATTAGAAATTAATACTTAACATTCCAGTAGTCACAACAACAACATTGATCCTAAAAGCATCAGTACAGAGAGCGATCATGTATGTCACATTCATGGGAAGGTATGTCATATACACAATTACATTGGGTGCTATACACTGGGGTATGATAAATGTCATCAAGGGCAGTTTGAGGCCTTAAAGAGAGGAGTGGTTGGCACTGATTGTGGCAAAATGGGGGCCGGAAATCCATATTGGAGATGAACGTAACATGTATATCACTATATTGCACACGCCATGCACTGGATTATCTTAGGTAGCATGTAAGTGACACAGTGTTATAGACACAGAGATATGGGGATATAGGAACAAATCATGACAAGGTGTATTGCATTAATGTGTATTAGCTGTTGGGGAAGGCCAGCAATAACACTAGGAGGCTGTGGAGAGGCAGGTGGAGCTCCAAGAAACTTCCCCTCATCAATGGGAATATTGGGTAAACCAGTCCTGTTAAGTCCCATGCCATTGCTGTTGTGCATGTGACAACATGTATACCAATAATACATATGTTAAACATAGCTAGTACCGTATTTGCCCGAATATAAGCCACACCTGCATATAAGCCACACCTGTGAAATTCAAGGGGAAAAAAGAAAAAAAAGATAATACCCGAATATAAGCCGCACCCTTAAAATTGTAGAGAAATAGACAAAAGTCAATTAGATTCAGTGAATAAAATATCTAGTATTTGGAAGGTTATCAATATTAACATCCGTATCTTTTCATTTACCCACTTTTATTAATGGAAACAATGCTTCACATACCAAAATTAACACATTCCCTATCCCCCTCCCCCCTTCGTACCTTCCCATTATTTGTCTTCCCTATGGAAAAAAGAAAATGTAAAGTGGTATCACTCACTTGGAATATTTTAACTTAAATACTGAACACATACTTTATTTTGTTTACCTTTTCAAGTTCTCCTTGGAGAGTAAAATTATATTTACAATTGTATGTTGATATTTCACAATGTGAGTTAATAAAACATTATTGAAAATAAAAATTGTCTTACCCCTGGTATATCGCTACGGAATATGTTGGCGCGTTACAAATAAAGAAAATAATAAAAATAATATATATAAAAAAAAGAGTAAGGTAACATCAAACGTAAGGTAACAACTAAGGTAAGGTAACAAGGAAACTTTTTTCTTAGGTCAGGCAACACATTTTACTGTGATTAACCTATTCACTGTCATCTTTGTTGTCACTACTGACTTCGCTACCAGTATTCACTTCATCACTCTCACTGTTTTCTTTATTTTCCTCCCATAGTATGTTGTCCTCGCTAAAATCCAGTGCATTTGACATGCAGCACTTTTTTAACCCCCTGATGATATTCTTGACCATGAAGTTATAATCCATTGGCACAGAAGTGTAGCTGATTTTGTACTGTTTTCAGGGGTTGTCTTTGAACGGCTTATTCACAATGACGTCATTCCACCGGCGATAACGACGAGGTCTGTCTTCTGTACAGCAAGTGTATTCTTCACTTCAGATGACCCTTAAAAGCATCTAAAACTAGTATGTCTCTCTTAGTGAGCAGTGCTCCAGGTCTGCAATTCCAAACTACTGACAGCCAGTCAACCATCGTCATCCAGCCTTTTTTCCTGGCAACAAATCACCAAGTCCTCAGAAATGTTTTCTTTGGGCAAAGTGTTTCGCTTCAGAATAACATAGGGGAGTAACTTTCCTTGATCAGCAGTAACAGCTAACATCACCTTTACTCTAAGTTTTTAATTGCTGGTTGTTCTTAATGTGACACTTTTCGCCCCTTTTCTGGTCTACTGTCGTATTGCCTAGCATGTCGAAAAATACGGGCGTCTCATGAGCATTGACAATTTGGTGTAATGGGTATGAGTGACGCTGCCGCAATTGGATGACATACAGCTGGAAAATTAGTCAGTTTCTCCTCAAAATCTGCTGACAGTTTCTGTGCTAATGAAGTGCTTTGTCGAAGAGCGAGACCATTTCTCCTCATAAATCGACGGCACCAACCAATACTCGCATGGAATTCCCTCTTCTGTATTTTTAAGGTTCTTGCAATTGCCAAGGCTTTCAGTTGGATTACTTCTCGTGAAATAGGCATCCCATCTTTTCTCATATAAGCTTCCCGTAGGAAAAAAAAACAGCTTCAAGTTCTGGACATTAGCCATGTTTTGGTCCTCTGAAAGATTTTCTATTTGAAACTGCATTTTTCAATTTCTGCCCTGAAGCAACCCAACGTCACACATTAGATTCGTCCAATCCACATTTTTTTCTAGCCTCTCTGTTGCTTATGGTTTTAGCATAATTAAAAACTGCAAATTTGAAACTTGCATCAGAACTATGCCTCATTCCTAGGCTTGATGATGCTTTTCTCTCCAAATGATCAGCCATAACTGCGAGAAACAGGGTTTCCAATCAGTACTGTATCTATGGTAACTTCTTTTGCGGGTTACAGGCCTAAAAACGAAGCTTGCAAACATTTTAGAATCGCTAAAAAAACACAAATCGCTATTCAATTGCTACAATTCCACAGTCTCAAGCGCGCAAATCGGCAGTCATTTTTATGGTCACAAATATAAGCCCCACCCGTAATTTCCAAGCCCGCAAATCGGCCATCATTTTTTTACGGTCGCTAATTTAAGCAGTACTCGTAATTTCCAAGCTCGGAAATCGCAAAACAACTGTGGCTTATATTCGGACCAATATGGTATTATTGTATTATTAATTATGAATATTACATGCAATTTGATTAACAGCCCTTCAGTGGAATAATAATCCAGAACAGTGTTATAATGTAATGATTTAATAGTATGAACTCCCAAATATCTGTATTACTGTTGGTCACTTAGAAATATGTGATTATAACATTATATTATTTTATTATAATAGTGCTTGATCACACTTTCGCCGTATTAATTCAGGAGACATCTGGGAAACCACATCTGTAATGGGCTATATTGTTCACATGTTTGTTATAGCAAATAAGCCTAAATCCTTCTTCATAACATCATACTTAATGCAAATTTTAGGAGTTTGTGCACCAATATGTGATTTGATGTTAAATAATTATTATATTAACATCAGATTTAACATGAAAAGTATAAATACTTGGTAATAACAACATTAATTAATAATTAGCATGAGATTAGTGACATGAACACATAAGCCTAAAGTAATGAAATGCTCACTCTGCTTCTGGATCGCCTGGAGCAGCCTGGTCATAAAACTTTGCATTGGTACATTGTGGGACCTCATATCCCAATAGATCCTCCTGATGGTACAACCCACAGAGGTAGACTGTGAGGAGATGCAGGTCAGAAGGCTTAACATTGCATTCTCCTGCTGCTGCACCTACACCATCATCTCCTCTAGCATAGCTTCAAAATGTGGGCGAGCAGGTTGGGGTCTGTAGACCTCTGGCTCAGGGCCAACTGTTGGAGGGGACGGTGGTGCTGGCGAAGTGCAAAGGCACTGAAGTGCGGCTGGTGGTGGTGGCACTGGCGGAGGGTGCACAGCAATTTGTATCCAGGAGGTAGTGGTTGGAGGAGGAGATAGTGGTGGAGGAGCTTGCTACCTAGACTGTGAGACAGTCCAATAAGAGGGCCTAGGTGGAGAGTCGATCTGCGGGAGGTGGGGGCCAGTGGGATAAAAAAAAATCATGAGTGGAGTATGAACCAGCAAGTGTCTCCACTGACTACATATAGGTATCGTCCTCCTCCTTATATCCTGAGCCCTCGTAGGTTCACTGTTGTTACTCCTTCTCTTCATACCACAGATCTTGTTCAGAGGAGCATATTTAGGTTTCTCCTCAGACTCTTGTGCTCCTATAAATCAGACATCATGATTTTTTGAGCCTGGATGGTTCCATTATTTGGCATTGTGAGGAGTTTTACAGAGTTACATAGTAATTAAGGTTGAAAAAAGACTTTCAGTCCATCAAGTTCAACCTATTAAGATCTCCTCTGATCTGCAATATGCGGATTAGTTATTAATTAATTAGTTGTTAAATAATTATTAATAGTTCAGTATTGGAGGATGAATAAAGAGTTAGTCCATCAAGTTCAACCTTTTTATATCACTATTGATCTTTTTAATATGTGGACTATTTATTATTAATTGTTAATTGACCCAGAGGAAGGCAAACAGAAAAAAAAAAACATTGAAACTTCGCCAATTGTCTCATAAGGGGAAAAAAAAGCAAAATTCCTTCCTGACCCCAGAAATTGGCGATCAAATTTCTCCCTGTATCAATATTCCTTCGCTAGTTATCTAGGACAGCCTTGAATGCCCTCTTAATTCAAAAATATATGCAACCCCTTTTTGAAGTTTTCTATCGAATTCGCTGTTACCACCTCCTTTGGTAGAGAATTCCACAGTTTAACCACCCTAACTGTGAAGAACCCTTTTCTTTGTTTAAGGTGAAATCTTTTTTCCTCTAACCTCAAAGGATGTCCTCTTGTCAGTTGAAAATCTCTTGCTACAAAAAGTTCACTTGACAAAGCCTTATATTGACCCTGCATGTATTTAAATAAGGTAATCATATCCCCTCATAGACGCATTTTTTCTAGCGAATATAAGTTTAGTTTGGTTAGTCTTTCTTCATAACTTAGCCCCTCCATTCCCCTTATTAGTTTTGTAGCCCTTCTCTGTACTTTTTCCAGCTCTAAAATGTCCTTTTTAAGAAGTGGTGCCCAAAATTGTACTCCATACTCCAAATGAGGGCGTACTAGGGATTTGTATAGTGGTAGAATTATATTTGCTCTCCTTGCTTCTATACCCTTCTTAATACATGCTAATATTTTACTTGCCTTTGCAGCTGCTGCTTGGCATTGAGCACTGTTACCTAGGTGGTTGTCCACTAGTACTCCCAAATCCCTTTCAATATCTGATACCCCTAGATTTGCTCCATTAACATTATAAATTGCATGGCTATTTTTCCTTCCCAAATGCATAACCTTGCATTTATTTGTATTAAATCTCATCTGCCATTTAGCCGCCCATTTCTCTAATGTATGCAAATCCCTTTGTAGGGAAAGTACATCATTATCTGATTTCATTACCTTGCACAACTTAGTGTCATCAGCAAAAAAGGAGACACTAATTTCGAGTCCTACTTCTGTCATTAATAAATATCCTAAAAATGAGAGGACCTAATACTGAACCTTGAGGAACCCCACTTATCACATTAGACCAATCGGAATATGTTCCATTTACAACAACCCTTTGCTTCCTGTCTTTTAGCTAGCTCTCGATCCATGAGCAGATATTTACTGCAATTCCTGTATCCCTTAGTTTGCTCACTAGTCTTCCATGTGGCACTGTATCAAATGCCTTTGAAAAATCTAAAAAGACTACATCCACTGAGTTACATTGATCCAAGTTCCTACTAACCTCCTCATAGAAACTAATTAGATTGGTCTGACACGACCTATCCTTCATAAATCCGTGTTGACTGCTACCTATGATCTTGTTCAAATAGACATATTCTTGTATTCTGTCCCGTGTTAACCCTTCTAAAAGCTTCCCAACTACAGATGTGGGGCTCACTGGTCTATAATTCCCCGGATTTGCTCTTGATGCCTTCTTAAATATAGGTATCACCTCTGCTTTTCTCCAGTCATCCGATAGAGACCCTGTAGTGGGTGAGGCTTGAAAGATTAGATATAATGGTTTGGCTATTACAGAACCCAGCTTCCTCAGTACCCTTGGATGTATTCCATCAGGACCTGGGGCTTTATTAACATTTATTTACTCCAATCTCTTTTGGATTTCTACCTGCGTTAACCAATTATTTAGTGATGGTAGTGTAGCCCCATTATGTTGGTACTGGTACTTCCCTTGTGTATACCGACGAAAAGAACCTATTTAGCTCATCTGCCTTTTCCTGGTCACTAATTATCAGATGGCCTGTGTCACATTGTAATGTTCCTATAGCTTCCTTCCTCGCCTTCTTCCCATTAATATATTTAAAAAATATTTTAGGGTTAGTCTTACTTTCCATTGCAACTGACTTCTCATTTTCTATTTTAGCCAGTCTAATAGCCCTTTTGCAAGCCTTGTTGATTTCCTTATAGTCACATAAAGCTGCCTCTGTTCCATCCTCCTTGTATAATTTAAATGCATGTGTCTTTTTCCTCATCATGATCTCTAAGTCATTGTTAAGCCACATGGGATATGATTTACTCCTATTCATTTTGTTTCCACATGGTACATGCCGATGAGTATGTTTATTTAGTAAGGATTTGAATGTTGTCCATTTATTTTCTGTATTTAGCCCTTTTAAAATGTTGAGTTTTTGTTTCCCCCTTGCAACTCTGTTTTTTGTATTCAATCTCAAATGATACTGTGTTGTGATCACTGTTCCCCGTGGGTTCCCCTATTTTAACATTTGATATTAAATCCAAGATGGCCCCATTTCTAGTAGGTTCTTGTATTACCTGGGCCAGCTAATGATCCCCGAGTGTACTCAAGAACCTGCTCCCCTTAGCTGAGCTGCTGGTCTCATTTATTCAGTTTATTTCAGGGTAATTAAAGTCTCCCATTATTAGAACTTGCCCTTGCTTAGCTGCATTTCCAATCTGTAACAATAATTGTATTTCCTCACTTTCAGCTATATTTGGGGGTTTATAGCATACTCCCACCAATATGCATTTAGAATTAGCTCCTCCACTATTTAGCTCAACCCACAAAGATTCAATGATGCCGTTAGTGCCAGCATACATATCTTCTCTGACTATAGGCTTAAATTCAGGCTTAACATACAGACAGATAGATCCCTCCTCCTCTATTACCATTTACCCTATCTTTCCTAAATAGGTTATAACCATTCAGATTAACAGTCCAGTCATGAGATTCATCCCACCATGTTTCAGTAATGCCCATTAAGCCCCATTTTTCTTGTACCGCTAATATTTCTAGCTCTTCCATTTTCCCAGGCAAACTTCTTGCGTTAGCAAGCATACACTTTATGTTGCTATGGCTCTGCCATTGAGAAGTGCTTGCCACTGTATTTATGGCCCATATTAATACCTCCCTACTGTCTATTGTAATCCCCCGCCCCCCCCCCTTCTCCTCCCTCATGGGTAACTAATTCATCCCTTTCCCTCTCTACCCTATTTAATCCAATACTTCTATATAGTCCCTCCCCCCCACCTACAAGTTTAAAAACTCCCCCAGCCGTTCTACCATCCTATCCCCTATCACAAAAGCTCCCTCATCATTAATGTGCAATCCATCCCTGCTATTGAGATTGTACCCAAGTGAGAAGTCAGCCCAGTGCTCTAAGCCCCCAAAACCCTCTGCACCCTCTGATGTGTCATTGAAGTCATTGATGTGTATTAGTAGCTTGGTTTGTACTTACTCATATCAAACCAATAAATCCTGCTGGGGAGTGCCCTATGCAGTGCATGAAGACACACACTCTACTGAACTTGCTATGCAGCGTTTCATACTAACCAATTGGTGACCAACTCTCAGCAACATTCTGCAACCCGCCCAGGAGTCGTGGTCCCTGATAGGCTAGTACACTACACTGCAAATACAGCCCTACAGAGTCTGTATCTCAACATGCTGCATAGGAACACTCATACTAGAAATCTCAATTGGATGTGTATTCCCTTTCATTATACTCATTGTAAAATGTTATCTCTAAGTATTTCAACAAACAGTTATGTTTTATCCCAGGTCAAATGCAGAAAGCGTTCATTTCTTTTTTAATGGTGGGCAGCATTTAAATTGGATGTGTGTTAACGTGTGTGGTGTACATGTGTGGTTATGTTAGAGGATGGTGTATATGATATTTACTTAGCATGGTGCCTGGCTGCTGAGTGTCCACTGGGCCAGGAAGTCCAGCAAAGGTCGCTGGGGTGATCCAGTCCCTCAGCATCCTCTCCTACTCATTGAACTTGCATTGGAGGGCCAACGCCCGTACCTCTTGCTACTCTGGCCTCCGCAGCCAATGACCTCTGTGTACCTGCAGCTGGGGGATATCCCTTGCCTACAGACCTCCCTTTCACAGAACTTGCCCGGTGTAGTTCTATGTCCAGTTAAAAATATACCTATGTAAACAGATTGATTTAAATTCATAACTGTTTATGAAATAATTGAAAACTGGAGTTGGGAAATACTGATGCCTAAAAGATGATCAGAAATCCGACAATGATAAATAGAAAATTTAAAATTGTCAAATACAAGATCGTTTTGCAAGAAAAATAAAACAGTACATGTAAGAGCTTAATGTGAATGTGTAGGAGGATTACACTCTTTATCAGCAGTAAGGAGTGGCAAGAAGATGTTTTTCATTTTAAGATTATGTCTTGTTCTGAGTAACATTTCTAAAATGGAACATATAGTCATGTTAGTTTAGTCACCAGGGCAATCTGTAAATTCAACATTTGTGCTGTCACATCTTTCAAAGAATTTGGAAAGGTCAGTTCTATAAAATGTACGTATAATTGTGAAACATGCAACAAAATATAACAGCAGTGTAAGATATGGACATAAAAGTATTTTCAATTAAACTCTTCATTTCAGCAGTCTCTACTAAAATGAAGACAGCTATACTTAATTTCCAAGGCACAAAGGGGGAGGTTAAAGAGCAGAACAAGCAAGACTTTCAAGTATACTTGTAAGCTACCACTATGAACCTATGAACCTGAACTTATGAGAGAGAGGCGGAAGATGTTTTCTGCTGAAATCTCATCTGAATCTATCAATGATTAACAATATTGCCCACTTACTTGCCTTCCTCCGCCTTCTTCTTCTCTTTAATAGAAAATAACCAATAGGAGAACATTCACATTTACTGTCCATGCCAGCCGGAAGAGTGGAAGACACAAACATGGTAGCCTTCGGGCATTGTTTACTAAAATAATATTTTTACCAAAAAATTATTTTATGTACAAAATTGCAAAATATTGTTAATTTGGTACAAATATTACAAACACAGAAAGTTTTCTCAAAATACAGTGGTCCTTTAAAATCACAAACTTAGGACAGCCCATTCACGAAGATTTTATCAGATGAAAAGCATTTATGGATATTGATATATGATAATGAGAAGCAATTTTTTCTTGTATATTAAATAATTAGTGGGCAGATATTGTAACACTTGCCTTTCTTTCTGTGTTTTATATTCAATAATTTATGTTTATTGTTTGATAAAAGAATTGTAACAAAATATCACAGAAACATGGTTGTACAAGAAAGTTTTGGCTTTCCCATGATTTCTTGCATGTTTTGCTTTCTTTGAGAATATGAGGATCCCTATAACAACTCCCAATCTCCTTAAAAAACATTAACAAATATGGGAGTTATGTTGAGTAAAGAGAAACCTACAAAGATTTATCTGAAAATGTCCCATTGACACAGCAACTGTTTTAAAAATTTTGAATAATTGAAAAACAATGCACTATAAGAGAAGTGGTTGATGCTATTAAGCCACTACCTAGAGATACCACAATAAGGTTAAGTAGATGTGTGATAAGACATTTAAAACAGGAAGAAAAACAAGGAAGGTAAGGATGAATTCTGAAATCACAATCAAAGTATTTGGTGAGAAACCAAGGTCATGAGAAAAAGGTAACAAGTTAAGACTGGAGAAAACTGCATATTTTCCATAATAGAAATAAGGTCAAGATCTTAGCAGGTATCAAACATGCCTCATAAGAAAGATTATTCTCAGTCCTTGCACAACAGCATAGTTTTTATGACATGCCTTTGGTTCATACATTGCTTCACTAGACTTCAACTGAATCAGACTAAGTCCTAGATCATATTGATTGGGATAGATTTATCAGTAGTCTAATCAGTATATCAGAGTAAAAATATCATAGTGCTGGATACAAACGTCTAGCGGCTTGAGCACCTCTGTGATTTAAAGGAATGTTTGACCTAAAATTCCCTGGTTCTTAAAAACCTATTTGTCACTTTTAACTTTATTGACTGGGAATGATTTAAAAACAAAAAAAACGCTGATTTAAGTGATGTTAAAACATAGCACTGAAACTAATAAAGATTATATAGTGCTTTGGACCTAATGATCCTAGTCAATACCCTGATATGCTGTCAAGACTGAATAGTCAAATCTATATGAAATAAATCCTCACCATTAGGTGTCTATAGTGTAAATAACATATCAATACATGCCATAGGGTACATATAAAGTAATCCTCACATGCAATAAGATTGCTAATCCTAGGATTACTATCTAAATGCAGTACTTGTTAAAAACAAAACTAAAAACAAATAGTGCAAGGATACTTAATCTCCAATGGGGGCATCCTTGCACGCACAGAAATTAAATTCCGACACTCCGACAGTCCATTTCGTCCATTACCAAGAGGATTTGGTCACCTAGTTTTGGCCCTATTCAGTAAAAAAGAAATTTGGGCTGCAATAACCAAAGAAACTGCAAGTATTGTGTTCATGATATGGTATTGTTTAAGCAGTCTTATCTAATATTGTAATTGGACCAATAGGAGTAAAATTGTAGTTGGACCAATAGGAGTTATATGTATATTTAAACCTCCTCGTTTGGTTGGGGATTATGTATCCTTGCACTATTTGTTTTTAGTTTTGTTTTTAACAAGTACTGCACTTAGAAAGCAATCTTATTGCATATGAGGATGACTTTATATTTACCCTATGGCATGTATTGACATGTTATTTATACTATAGACACCTAATGGTGAGGATTTATTTCATATAGATTGGACTATTAAGTCTTCACATCATAGATTTGACTATTCAGTCTTGACAGCATACCAGGGTATTGACTAGGATCATTAGGACCAAAGCACCTCTGTAATAGCTTAATCATTTTGAAAAATAATTTAGAAAAATAATATAACAAACAAACAGCATTATCAGATATAACAACAATGTGCATAAAAAGCATTTTTATAGAAAATATCAATTTAGAAGACTCTGTTTGTGTCATGGATGCTTGCATCTTGGAGTTCAGCGTCTATTATCTTATTCTCATTCATCAACAGTACAGTGTCAGACTATGTGATTAATTCACACTGGATTTAGATGTGATTTATTGCGTGTAAGATAGTTAACTAATTTTCATGAATAAAGCATTTAGTGCATCAATATTCTCAAAACAGCCACGAGTAGTAATTATTATGTATATTATTATATTATAGAAGAAAATGGTTTCATCGTATTGCTTATCAATAAGCAACTCAAAATGTAGATTAGGTAAATAAATGAATCACATTAGTATAAATACTTAAAAAGCTTCCCTAAAGGTACATGGAGTTGTTTGGAAACATGTTTAAACAAGCATGTTTTAAACATTTAAGCTTTATTTATTTTTTCCTAAAAAAAACAAGTGTTTGTAAATGTAGATTGCATGGTGCACTGCAGCACAGGCATGGATTTGCAATGTTTTGGCAAGCATTTAATCATTTTGTACATTCTCATAACCTATTTGGTGGAGGAATTGGGTATTCCACACAAAATACTTCTGCACTGTTTCACATTTGTTGGCTATAATGAGATATTTTTTAACATATGAAGGAGAAAGGTGCTGTGGAATTTCTGGAACATATGTCCTAAAAATGTAAGTATTGATTGGATGTGAAATTGCAGTGTTTATGCCCCACAGGATAACATATTCGGAGGTTATATAAAAATTCTCCAGGCCTCCACTATGAATTTTTTTATATTTAAAAGACCAGTGAGGAATTGACACACTCTGACTTGTGATCTACCCTGGCTCATTGCAGACCAGTGATACCCAGGTGATATTTACTAAATTGCTGGTATTATAATTAAGTCTGCAGAGAGCCATTAGAATGCTGATTCAGCACTATGTATACACCACTTTACACATCACGATCGGAGAAGAGCATGAAGATTATAGGGGTCAGACACGCATAGTGCTGTCCATTGTTGACGGCACCACATCTGATGGCAAACATGCAATCTTTGGCAATATGTCAATATTAACATATAAAACCTACAAACCCGGCAAAAAAATATCGGTCAGTTGCACTACAGATTAATAAAATATCTAGATAACCTTAATATACTACTACCTATGATCCCAGATATCCACTGAAACCCCCTTCAACACATGGGTCCCTCTGTGGCCTTTAAATATAACCAAGGCAGTCCATATGGACCCCAGGACATCTAACATTAACATCTAACATAAACTAAATAATAACAATGGGGATTCCTTTGGAACACTGTGACACCTAATATTGACCCAGTCTCTATGGACCCCCATGGCACCTGACATTAACTGATTACCATGGGTGTTTCTAAGGCCCTCATTGGTAATCTAATGAATAACCATGGGGTCCATATGGATTCCCATATTACCTTAAAATGAACACTTATACCATGGGGTCCCTACAGATTCCCATTGTATATTATCATACTTGAATACAATTGGCTCTTCTCTTTGGCCTGAACCTAAAAACATTCCTAAAAAATAGAACTTAACTAAGAGAGCTCCCCCGCCGACTAATGGCCCTCGCCTTATATATTCATTTTATGGCTCCTGATTGGCTAAGATAATTGTAATCATATTTCTGAATCGAATATTTGAATTGTTTACGCTCCGTTTTTAACTGGTTAATTTTTTTTATCTTTTCCCCATGGTTATACTTAAGACATCTTAAGGGTCTGAAACATTTTACTAACTGTGATGTTAGCAGGCATGTTAGCACACAAAATTCTTTAGTAAATTCCTCCCCATATAGAAGAATTAAAGTTGGTGGTATATTTAGGTTTTCAGCTGGCCTAGGCATACACAAGAGCATGCCCCCCCCCCCCACACTATTGTAAACTAAAATATTTAATATATCTGTAAATATATTGTCATATTTCTGTTTTTTTTATTTTTTATTATGATTTATTTTTATTTACCCCCTCGAGAATCTTGCTGTAAGCACTGAGTCCCTCAGAGGTAGTTACGGGAAGAGAGAAGAGATGTTTGGGTGTCACAGGGGAAACAAATCTTGATGCCTCCAAAGGGGTTTAAGGCATCATCCTGATAAAAAAAAACTGGAAAGAAGACTTCATGATTCACAGGGAAAATTTATATAAAACTGCTTTTTAATTAAGAATTATTTTAAGATCTTACTAGTGAGGTCTCCCCATTCCTTGTGTTATTCTTTTGAGCATTTTACAACATTTGAAAGTTATTTATTAACCTATCGCATTTTGTAAACCTTGTTTAAACATATTGTAAAATAGCAGAAGATAACTCTGTGTGAGCAGAGAGTGTGTACAATAATATATAATGCCTTAAATGGCCCTTTAATCCAAATGTAGGCATTAGAATATTTCAAGGAAACACAGCACTCCCTTCAAACTAGAATGGCCAGCACAGCATATTAAAACGGTCTGTCTGGGAATAAGGGGATGTGTTACATAGTTACATAGTTACATAGGGCCTCATTCTATTATCGGCCGTAAATCGGCCGTAAGGCTGCGATTCCTTGCGGGGGTTCAGTTAACTCGCGATTCTATTATACGGCCCCGCAAGGATCTCATCTTACGGCCGGCCGCATATCTTGAAACCGGCCGTAAGCTGTGAAATATAAAAACGCAAAAATAAATTCAAGCCTGCACTGTACAGCTCTGTAAATGCTAGGGATCATATTGGGGGACATGAGGATTAAAAGAAACCCACTCTCAAGCTTGCACATCTGCCCAAACCAGAGTTCAAATTAACTGTTTATTTTCCGGCTGCGGCGTGGGCGTGTCTGAGGTGCTCCAAGCACTCTGGACTTTTTACATGGATATTTTACGGATATTAAAAATAAAATATTTTACGGATTTGAGTACAGGATAATTATGTACTATTTTTTCTAACACCTAAAATCCCTTTATAGTCTTCTCAAAGTGCAGGATGGCTTTATTTGAGCTATTTTATGTGCTTATTTGGTGCTAGCGGGACCTTTTTCCTGCAAGTAAGCAGCGGCTCGCTTTTAGCCTTGCAGAGAGGTTTCCCGGAGCAATTGAATTGCAAATCTCTTGCGGCCGTTTTAGATCAAAGGCTTTCCTCCGGCGCGAGCGGCCGCAAGAGATAGCAAGGCACCGGCCGCAAGCCTGCCGGAATCCCCGGCCGTAAGGGAATAGAATAGCAGAATAGCTTGCGGCCGGTCCTTGCGGCCCCGCAACGGCTGCGGCCGATAATAGAATGAGGCCCATAGTAATTAAGGTTGAAAAAACACTTTCAGTCCATCAAGTTTTACCTGTTAAGATCTCCTCTGATCTGCAATATGCGGATTAGTTATTAATTAAATTATTGATTAAATAATTATTAATAGTATAGTATTGGAGGATGAATAAAGAGTTAGTCCATCAAGTTCAACCTTTTTAGATCTCTATTGATCTTTTTAATTTGGACTATTTATTATTATTGTTAATTGATCCAGAGGAAGGCAAACATAAAAAAAAAAAACATTGAAACTTTGCCAATTGTCTCATAAGGGGAAAAAAAAGCAAAATTCCTTCCTGACCCCAGAAACTGGCGATCAAATTTCTCCCTGGATCAATATTCCTTGCTAGTTATCTAGGATAGCCTTGAATGCCCTCTTTATTCAGAAATATATCTAACCCCTTTTTGAAGTTGTCTATCGAATTCGCTGTCACCACCTCCTTTGGTGGAGAATTCCACAGTTTAACCACCCTAACTGTGAAGAACCCTTTTCTTTGTTTAAGGTGAAATCTTTTTTCCTCTAACCTCAAAGGATGTCCTCTTGTCAGTTGATAATCTCTTGCTACAAAAAGTTCACTTGACAAAGCCTTATATTGACCCTGGATGTATTTATATAACGTAATCATATCTCCTCTTAGACGCCTTTTTTCTAGCGAAAATAAGTTTAATTTTGCTAGTCTTTCTTCATAACTTAGCCCCTCCATTCCCCTTATTAGTTTTGTAGCCCTTCTCTGTACTTTTTCCAGCTCTAAAATGTCTTTTTTATGAGGTGGTGCCCAAAATTGTACTCCATATTCCAAATGAGGGCGTACTAGAGATTTGAATAGTGGCAGAATTATATCTTCTTCCCTGGCTTCTATACCCTTCCTAATACATGCTAATATTTTATTTGCCTTTGCAGCCGCTGCTTGGCTTTGAGCGCTGTTACCTAGGTGGTTGTCCACTAGTACTCCCAAATCCCTTTCAATATCTGATACCCCTAGATTTGCTCCATTAGGTTATAGATTGCTTGGCTATTGTTCCTTCCCAAATGCATAACCTTACATTTATTTGTATTAAATCTCATCTGCCATTTAGCCGCCCATTTCTCTAATTTATGCAAATCCTTTTGTAGGGAAAGTACATCATTATCTGATTTTATTACCTTGCACAACTTAGTGTCATCAGCAATAATGGAGACACTACATTCGAGTCCTACTTCAATGTCATTAATAAATATGTTAAAAAGGAGAGGACCCAATACTGAGCCCTGAGGAACCCCACTTATCACATTAGACCAATCGGAGTATTTTCCATTTACAACAACCCTTTGCTTCCTGTCTTTTAGCCAGCTCTCGATCCATGAGCAGATATTTACTGCAATTCCTTTATCCCTTAGTTTGCTCACTAGTCTTCCATGTGGCACTGTATCAAATGCCTTTGAAAAATCTAAAAAGACTACATCCACTGAGTTGCCCTGATCCAAGTTCCTACTAACCTCCTCATAAAAACTAATTAGATTGGTCTGACACGACCTTTCCCTCATAAATCCATGTTGACTGCTACCTATGATCCTGTTCAAATAGACATATTCTTGTATTCTGTCCCTTATTAACCCTTCTAAAAGCTTCCCAACTACAGAAGTGAGGCTCACTGGTCTATAATTCCCCGGATTTGCTCTAGATCCCTTCTTAAATATAGCTATCACCTCAGGACCTGGGGCTTTATTAACATTTATTTTCTCCAACCTCTTTTGTATTTCTTCCTGCGTTAACCAATTATTTAGTAAAGGTAGTGTAGCCCCATTTTGTTGCAGTGTCCCAACCACTGGTACCTCCCTTGTGTAAACCGACGAAAAGAACCTATTTAGCTCATCTGCCTTTTCCTGGTCACTAATTATCAGATGGCCTGTGTCACATTGTAATGGTCCTATCGATTCCTTCCTGGCCTTCTTCCCATTAATATATTTATAAAATATTTTAGGGTTAGTCTTACTTTCCATTGCAACTGACTTCTCATTTTCTATTTTAGCCAGTCTAATAGCCCTTTTGCAAGCCTTGTTGATTTCCTTATAGTCACATAAAGCTGCCTCTGTTCCCTCCTTCTTGTATAATTTAAATGCATATTTCTTTTTCCTCATCATGATCTTTAAGTCATTGTTAAGCCACATGGGATGTGATTTACTCCTATTCATTTTATTTCCACATGGTACATGCTGATGAGTATGTTTATTTAGTAAGGATTTGAATGTTGTCCATTTATTTTCAGTATTCTTCCCTGTAAGTTCTTTGTCCCAGTCTATATGTTGTATTGCTGCCCGTAGCCCATTACATTTAAGCCCTTTTAAAATTTAGAGTTTTTGTTGGCCCCTTACAACTCTGTTTTTTGTATTCAATCTCAAATGAGACTGTGTTGTGATCACTGTTCCCCAAGGGTTCCCCTATTTTTACATTTGATATTATATCAATATTACTTGTGATGACTAAATCCAAGATGGCCCCATTTCTAGTAGGTTCTTGTATTACCTGGGCTAGATAATGATCCCTGAGTGTACTCAAGAACCTGCTCCCCTTAGCTGAGCTGCTGGTCTCGTTTATCCAGTTTATGTCAGGGTAATTAAAGTCTCCCATTATTAGAACTTGCCCATGCTTAGCTGCATTTCCAATCTGTAACAATAATTGTATTTCCTCACTTTCAGCTATATTTGGGGGTTTATAGCATACTCCCACCAATATGCATTTAGAATTAGCTCCTCCACTATTTAGCTCAACCCACAAGGATTCAATGATGCCGTTAGTGCCAGCATAAATATCTTCTCTGACTATAGGCTTAAATTCAGGCTTAACATAAAGACAGATCCCTCCTCCTCTTTTACCATTTCCCCTATCTTTCCTAAATAGGTTATAACCATCCAGATTAACAGTCCAGTCATGAGATTCATCCCACCATGTTTCCGTAATGCCTATTAAGCCCCATTTTTCTTGTACTGCTAATATTTCTAGCTCATCCATTTTCCCAGGCAAACTTCTTGCGTTTGCAATCATACACTTTATGTTGCTATGGCTCTGCTGTTGTGAAGTGCCTGCCACTGTATTTGAGGCCCCTATTAATATCTCCCTACTTTCTATTGTAACCCTCCCCCCTTCTCCTCCCCCATGGGTAAATAATTCATCCCTTTCCCTCTCTACCCTATTTACCCCAATACTTCTATATAGTCCCTCCCCCCCACCTACAAGTTTAAAAACTCCCCCAGCTGTTCTACCATCCTATCCCCTAGCACAAAAGCGCCCTCATCATTAAGGTGCAATCCATCCCTGCTATAGAGATTGTACCCAAGTGAGAAGTCAGCCCAGTGCTCTAAAAACCCAAAACCCTCTGCACTGCACCACCTTTTTAGCCACGCATTAACCTCCCTAAGCTCCTTCTGCCTCCCTGGGCTAGCACGTGGCACTGGTAGTATCTCAGAAAATACTACCTCGGAGGTCCTTGCTTTTTGCTTATTCCCTAATTCTCTAAAATCATTCTTTAGGACGCTCCATCTTCCACTAACTTTGTCATTGGTACCAATGTGTACCAAGACCGCCGGTTCATTACCAGCCCCTCCCAATAATTTATCCACCCGATCCACAACATGGCGAACCCGAGCACCCGGGAGACAGCAAACTGTTCGATTGCTGGGATCTGGGTGACAAATTACCCTGTCTACCTTCCTAATAATAGAGTCCCCTACCACCAAAACATGTCTGTTGCTCTGCCTATTCTGCCCTCCCTCTCCTCCAGTAGAACTGTTCTCCCGGCTGTTAGAGGGAACAGCTCTATCTGGAATTGCCATTCCTGAATGGACATCCCCAACAGTTTCACTCAATCTCGCAAATCTGTTGGTGTTTGCCAACTCAGAACTGGCCTGCCTCCTCCTGTACCCCCTGATTCCCCTTCTAACTGTAACCCAGCTACCTCCCTGGCCATCCTCACTAGCCCCAGCTCCTCCCTCCATACTAGGCCCAGCTAAACTGTGCTCCGTGAGCACCAACTCCCTTTCCAGTGGAGCAATATCACTAAGTGCTGCAATTCTCCTCTCCAGATCTTCAATTTGAGCTTCCAAAGAGGCAACATGCTCACACCTGTCACAGAGGTATGGACCCTGGATCATCTGTTCCAGTAGTGCATACATTTGGCAGGATGTACACTGAGTGAGGTTTCCACTGGACTGACTCATGATTATCAGTTACAAAAATACAGTGAGAAAACAAATCAATGTATTTGTATAAAGATTTATTTTCCACACCTTAAACCAAACAAAACAGAAACAATATGTACGTTTGTTTTCTGTTTTTTCTTATAATACCCCTTATTTGGATTTCCTCCTTTTATTTAATCTCCTACACACCAACTACACTAGAAATGATTGCAAGCTCCCAAGCTCTCCCTTCCCTTGTTAAAATAGACCCCGCCTACTTCCCTGTACAATGATAAAAGAGCACAGGATAGAAAACACGGTCCTGCCCCACAGAACTGATTCAACAGAAAACAACAAAATACACACAGATATAACTTACACAGCCCAAGCTACACCCACACTCACCTGTACTCTGATTAATGCAACAGACAGAAAACTCTGCACTGACTTAGAGCAGATTCAAACAGAACTCACACAATTTCACCCAGATATAACTTACACAGCCCAAGCCACACCCACTCTCACCTGCACTCTGATTAATGCAACAGACAGAAACTGTGCACTGACTTAGAGCAGATTCAAACCTGACCTCACACAAATGCACCCAGATATAACTACACAGGCCAAGCCACACCCACTCTCACCTGTACTCTGATTAATGCAACAGACAGAAACTGTGCACTGACTTAGAGCAGATTCAGATTCTTAGAGTTTTAAGAGTATATCCTTTATTTATTATTTTTTAAATAAATATAAAAAAAAATACAAACTCTTTCAGTTGGTGCAGTTTTTCCAATGAGCCGAACATCTGCAGAATTGTGTTCTTTTCAGGTTAATAAAACAAAAAAAAAATAATGTGTATATGTATCTAATATGTATTGTTAATGCCCATTAACTTACATATCACAGAACTGAATAGTGGTCTAAACTACTAATTACTTTTTTACATACTTGCTCAACTTTAACAGTTCTGTGCGATCAGGCTTAAGACAAAAGTCAACAGGAGTATGCAAAAGTTATTTACTTTTTCACTGAAACAAATCAATACTAGAGGACATCTGATACAACTGTTTGTGTATTGGAGGCATTTAAATCAATGAGGAGGGATTAATTTATATTACAGTTTGAATAGCTTCTGTGGGGTATTGATTTATCTGCTACGGCCAAATACATCCACAGGATTTATGGCTTCAATGTATGTTCATGATTTTTTCTATAAACTATTATTTAATTCTCTGGTAAAAATGTCAGCTTTTCATTGATAAAGTAATAATAAAGAACATTTTATGTAAATGACGCAACTGTCAATAAACTAAAAGTGTATATATTTTCAGCCATTTTTATTTTTAATTTATTAGTATTTTATTCAATCCGTGAATATTACAATAAAGATTAGGAATACTCCAATACTTCTTTTACAATATACAGTACATATTAGTACACTTTGTTTTACATAAAACATTATTTGCGTCACATTACACAAACAATGAATTAAACTACATTCCATACACAGCCCATCCACATACACATACTCTTATAAGTTGCGTAAATAACACTCTCTTTAACATGGGGAGTTAGGGGGTTAAACCCTTGAGAAAGCGGAAGGGGACTTATTCAAAAAGAGTGGTTCCTTCTGAAGGGACTTCGGTGAACCTTTTCAAATGCCCATACACAATCATCTGTATTTACTCCAAATTTCGAATTTTTTATAAGATCTAGTAGTGACTCCCATTTCACTGAAATTTCCTTCCAATTCCCAATTATGGTCTATTTTATTCCATACTTCCTCCCAAGTAGGTCCATTTTTATTTTTCCATTTTCTGCTTTTTAAAGATTTGGCCACAATAAGAGTCTGAAGCAAAAATGCTTTTACTTCCAGAGGGAGAGTATTGGGAAAAATATGTAGGAGAGCCATCTCAGGACTGAGATTTATCTCTATTTGTAATATTTTTGAAATTTGTTGCTTAAAGTTATGCTAAAATTCCTGAAACACCGGACAATCCCACCATACATGTAGATACATGCCCACTTCCCCACATTCCCTCCAGCAATACTTGTTGTAATCATTTTGCGTTATATGAGCCATCCTTAAGGGAACTAGATGCCATCTATTATAAATCTTACAATAAATCTCTCTATAAGTAGCGTTTTTTATGAATCTTTCCGTTAAGGAAAAAGCTTCTTGCCAGATGTCTGTAGACCAAGTTGTCTCTAGGTCTTTTTCCCCTCTTAACATTGCATTAGCTTTCTTTTCTTCTATCCTACCTCTTGTTATATCATAACATTTGTACAATAAGTGCTGTTTATTATCAGCTATAGTCAATTCCTCACAATAAGTCAGCTCTCTACGCTCTTTCAAGTGGTACTTTGATGCTTTTAGTTTATTAACTAATGAGATATACTCTAGCCAATCCTTAGCTTGGGTTGAGTCTGTCTTTTTTATTTCTTCCAATGTTTTAATCTTTTTGCTAGAGTATAGATCTTTAGGAAATATTAAACGCTGATTCACCAATTTTCCTAGCCAGAGTGATTCCCATTTTTCCACTAAGAATGCCAGTGGTGTAATTGGACTGGGAAAAGGAATTAATAAATATTTTTTATTTAACCTATTCCATAGTTTGAAATTATTTCTTAACCAAACTCCCTCTGATAAAGTGCTGATCTTTCCAGGGTTGTGTTGAAATAACCTATGGATTACATCACCTTCAGTAACAAGTTATTTTTCTATTTGTAACCATTCATTCAAATGAATAGATTCATTCATCCTTATTATATGAGAAATTAATACTGAATCCTGAAACTGTTTCAATAATGTGTATGCCATGCCTCCCCTATCCAACCTACACCCTAAGTCCATTCTTTGTATTCTCATCTTTTTCCCCTTGTGAATTAAATTGTCTGTACTCCTCTGAAATTTCTTCATCAGAAGGATTGATATTGGTGTAGGAATACATCTTAAGACGTAGCTGATTTTAGGTAATACAACCATTTAGTTGCTATAATTCTCCCTGACCAGGAAATATTTCGGCCCTTCCAGTCTTTAATTGTATCTTCAATTTTCTTATAAACTGCTTTGTAATTGATACTTAATTTATCTTTTATGTCCTGATCAAGAGAGATCCCCAGATGTTTTACCCAATTTTGCCATTCCACAAGATATCTATTTCTTAAAATTTGTAATTCTTCCTCCAGGACATTAAAAGGTAAGATTTCAGATTTTTCTAAATTGAGTAATAATTTGAAACTTGACTATATTCTTCTATCAGAGAAAATAAACTTCCCAAAGAAGAGAATGGTTCCTCTTATGTAATCATTATATCGTCTGCGAATGCTGATGTTTTATATTCTAAAGTGATGACTTTTATTCCCTTAATTTCTTTAGAGCTCTTAATCAATGCCAAAAGAGGTTCCAAAGTCAAGGCAAAGATCATAGGGGACAGTGGGCACCCCTGTCTTGTCCCATTGGACACAGAGAATCGAGCTGAGGAAAAACCTATTCCCCTGACAGAGGCAGTTAGGGATCCATACAAGGCCTTTATGGCCTTAGAACCGAACACCCCAAAACCAAATCTTGCCAGCGCTTGGTCCATGAATCCCCAACCGACCCTGTCAAAAGCTTTCTCGGCATCCAGTGACAGAATGACTGATCCTATCCGTCTACTCTTCACATAAGATATTAAATTGAATAATTTCAAGACATTATCTGCCCCCTGCCTGTTTGGTACAAATCCCTTCTGCTCCAATGAAATTAATTTCTCTATAATGGGGTTTAAACGGTTAGCTATGATTTTTGAATACATTTTAATGTCCGTGTCATGATTTAATTGTTTAAGGACTCATATTGCCAGTAATTTATGAATATGGCCAAGGAAGCATTACATTGTTGCATTGGGATTATGTGTTATTGTGTGGTTATATGTTGCCTGTACATGGTTATTATGTATCCTAGTTATAATATATTATAAGAGGGAAAATATGTTATAGAACATATGTGGAATTGGTAAAAATGCTCTGCATAGAATTTGGCTGCAGATCATTGCACACTCACACATACAGACCTTGGGTCAAGACAAATATATGAACTTCAAGTAGTCCTAAGCAAACACTTGAGTTTAACATAAAGTTTTTTTCACTAGCCAGCTATAGATATCTGGTGAATTTGATCTCAAGAGCTTTGCTAGCCCAAGGTTGCAAGCCAGATGAGCTGACATCACACAAACACAAATGTACACAAGGGTGTAATATTGGAGAGTATTGGGTTGAGAGATAGTTTTCACATATACAAGGTGTGAGACTATTTCTGTATCCTGACTTAGGAAGTGGTCTTGCCATTGCCACTAGTAACCTGTATGCAGTTCTCTCTGCCTTTTGGGCCTTGCCCTATTCAGAAGTCATATTTTGTGCCACAGAGAACAGGAACTTCATGATTATGCTGGGGTAGGTTTGAACTAGGTTCATATCAAGCCCCCTTGAAGAAGCAGATCGTGACAGTCCATATTAAGGAGACAAATTGGATGGAAGTTCTTACATTCTGGGCATTTCTGGCCTTCCTTTGAGATCATTACAATATCTGCTTCCAACATTTCAGCAGGTGCATAACCCTCTTTTTAAATCTGATTTAGTTCATCTTTCAATGGCTCAACCAACTTTCCCTGACATATTTTATAGTAGTGGTTCCTCAATCCATCTGGACCAGGTGAGGAATTTAATTTTAATTTCCCCACAACTTTACTAGAAACTTCCCTGTTTAAACTCTCCAGGTCTTCCTACGATACTCTAGGCAAGTTCACCTTATCAAAAAGTGTCTGTTTTTCTTCAGTTTTAGGTTTCACAAAGTCCTTATTTTCTTTTAAATTATACAGTTTTTGATAATACTGTGCACATTTTTCACCTATCTCCTTAGGGTTTGTTAAAATGTATCTTTTGTGTCTGAGGCAATCTATTCTTTTACCTGTCGTAATTTTCAATTTAAGTTTATTTGCTAGTATTCTACCTGCCTTGTTCCCAAAATGATATAATTTTTGTAGGACCACCCATGTGGGATTATCATAAATCTCTTGCTCAATTTTTTTTATTTTTTGTTGAATTACATTTAGTTGAGCTCATATTGATGTATCAAAATGTCTCTTTAACTGACTATCCAGCTTGGCCAACTCAATATAGAGTTCTCGTAAGGGGCAACCCCCTTTGTTTTTTCCCAAACTGTTGCCAGCTGATTAGAAGCCCCTAATTCAGGCCTTATGGGCCTTCCACACCATTACTTTGGACTGGATAAACTATTGATTTTGAAAAATGTTGCTACTACTCTCCTAAGGACTTCTTTGATTTTTGAGTCTTGCGTAATATTTTTATTATACCTGCATGGGGGTCGCTCCAAGGTCGGTTGTCCTGTTTTTATCTTTATTGATGTCATCCTGTGGTCTGACCATGTTATTGGAGATAATTCTGTATTTAATACCCTTTTTAATATAGATTCCGAAACAAGGATATAGTCTAATCTAACAAATGTTTGATGTCTATATGAGTAAAATGATAAATCTCCCTCCTTAGTGTGAAATGTTCTCCATGAATCATATATTCCTTGTCTAAATAGGAGATCTTGAAAGAGTTTTGCATTTTGTTTAACTTGGGCAGCAGGAATGGGATGCTTTTCCGATTTCCTATCCATATCTACATTATGGCACCGGTTAAAATCTCCACAAATTATTAATTTACTGTTAGCATATCTTCTAATTGTTTTAAATGTTCTATTTAGGAACCTTATTTGACCTGTAGTTTGGAACATAAACATTGACTATTATAAACTTCTCTTTATTTATAAGGCCACTCCATATTAAATACCTGCTGTTAGGGTCCTTCATCACTATATCCTCTGCTACATTAAACATTTTTGTAAAAAATACAGATACTCCCTGCTTCTTATTTTTATAGGTTGCATTTAAGCCTTCGTCAGTAATTTTTCATCCTAAATAAAGGTATTTTTTCTGTTTCCCAATGGGTTTTTTGCAAACAGACTATATCAAAATGTCCTTTGCCCAAATTATGGTTAGTCAAGTGTCAATGGTGCGTTAAGTCCTTGAACATTCTGACTGCAAATTTTTAGTATCCCCATCTTATTTCTTTATTCTATCATCTTGCCCACTATCTCCAGGTCCACCCAACTCCAATATAGAAGAAAGTCTGCAACTACATTCACACATTCTTACAACATTCATACCCACCCTCCAAGGTGAATCCTTATCACCCCCACCCGAACCCCCCCAAAAAACTGAAGGGCCCGGAGGAAGGAGTGGTAAAGTTGAACTTAGTCAAATCCAAAAATAAGACCATGACAGGGTACTTTCCACAGAGACCCCTAGCCCGAGATCAAAAGACAACTGTAGAGTAGCTCCCATCCAAACCTTCCTCTCTATCCTCATATATACTTTTTCCTTAAATATCCCGTTTGCACTCATATTAACTACCAGTATCCCCCTAAGATTATTTATCTCATAACCTGAGATTTAAACCATGAGAAAGCAATGTTAATTCCTAAAAGTTAAATTTGTAAGCACAATTGTATGACAGTAAATCAGTCAAGTCTTTCCAATCCCCAATATCTATTCTGTTACAAGTAGTCATACCCAAAAATAAACACCTCTAGGTTGTGTTAATCCATTTCAATAAGTCATTTTCTTAAAAAAAAGAGGAGTTTGTGAATAATGAAATGCCCATACTTCGATTTTCTCCTTATTATTCCATAATTTTTAACTACAAGTACTTAGTGATATTTCATCATTATATCCTTTGGACCTTAAGTGCATTAAGTGCATCATGATGACCCAATCTATTCCTTCCTATTTTTAAGTGACACTAATTCAAAAAAGGTTAATTTCTCAAACAGGATTAGATATCAATAAATCCATCAGATCTTTCTGGTTCCCAAGAGTTGTATCTGAGAACCAATAGACCTATAATAATTTAAATACCTCCAATCCATGTTAATCTACTCTATCTAATTCTCTTTTCTCAAAATCCAAGAGTGTATAAACATACCAATCTTCTCAATATATTAAGTTTTGAACCATAAGTTATTAATAATAAAAAATACTTTAAGTGCATTAAGTGCATAACATTAATTCAGTTTCTTCCTTCCAAACCCTAATGAAATTATCTTTATCAAGGAATCATATACAAAAATAATTAACTCCAAGTGCATAAAATATTAGGGCAATGGTTGACCTTTATCTTATTATTAAAAATGAACCCCCCCCCCCATCCTCTCCCTGTTTGCCTTCAACTTATATTAAGGTCTTGTAAAACCTTTTCCCCAACCCTTACGCTGTTTACCATTATTACCATTATTATTTCCCACCGTTAGTATCGATTTTGTGGGATAACCCCATTTGTAAGGGACATGATTGTCTCTCAAACTTTTAGTTATATTTTTCCACTTCTTTCTTTTGCTAAGTGTCTCAGCTGATAAGTCAGCAAATATCTTCAAGTTCTCATATGGGGCGTCGAAGTTCCCTTTTTCAAACAATTTCCTCATAACTGAATCTTTAATAGCCAAATAGAGCAATCTTATTATCACATCCCTGGAAAGATCCTTTTGTGAGCTTCTGGATGAATCGGGTTGTAATACTGGCCCAATCAAAGAAGTCAAAAATTAGATAACATATCCAGGTAATTCTGAGAATGCAATACCTTCAACTATGCCCCTTACACGTATATTTATTTTTGAATAATTTTCCATTTTTTCATATCGACTTTTAAGCATCTGAATATCTAGGTTTGTTTTTTTTTTGCATTTCCTGAGCTAACCCCTGAAATTCTTCTCTAATTTGTACAAATTTTTTTTCAAGTGCTTCTGTTTTCACCAGTTCTTCATATATAACTATTCTATTCTGAACTATTTTAGTAGTCAGTTCTGAAACAATAGATGCCTTAAGTTCTTGTAGAAGTTCTTTCATTAATTCGATAGTCAACTTCTGTTCTCCTATTTCTGACTCTCTAGATGAATCTTCTAATCTATAGGCTTCATTACTGTTAGATTGGGACATTGTCAAATCTAAATTAACTTCAGATTTTAGCATTGGAAACGTTTCCTCTGTAGTGTTCGATTTACTAAGAGGTCCAAAGAAATATCCTGTTTTTTTATTTTTATCATTTGACTCTTTTCTTCTCTCTATTTATTCTTCCCCCATGTCCTTTTTTTCTTCATTCTCTATTCCATAGATTCACTTCCCTTTTAAATAGATTTCTCTATATACAGTGCCTTGCAAAAGTATTCACCCTTCTTGGCATTTTTCGTGTTTTGGTGCCTCACAACCTGGAATTAACATGGATTGTTTGAGAATTTGCATCATTTAATTTACAGAACATGCCCACAACTTTGAAGATGTTTTTTTTTTCTTTTTATTGTGAAGCAAACAACAAATAGGGCAAAAATGTGCATAACTATTCACCCCCATAAAGTCAATACTTTGTAGAGCCACCTTTTGAGGCAATCAAAGCTCCAAGTCGCTTTGGATAAGTCTCTATGAGAATGCCACATCTTACCACTGGGATTTTTGACCATTCCTCTTTGCAAAACTGCTCCAGCTCCTTCAAGTTGAATGGTTTGCGCTTGTGAACAGTAATCTTTAAGTCTGACCACAAATTTAACTAGGCCATTACAACAAATTTACATGTATCCCCTTAAACCACTTAAGTGCTGCTTTAGCAGTGTGTTTGGGGTCAATGTCCTGCTGGATGGTGAATCTCTGTCCTAGCCTCAAATCATGCAGTTAAATTTTAGTCTCATCAGACCAGAGCACCTTCCTCCATACATTTTGGGAATCTCCCACATGCCTTTTCGTCTCCCACATGCCTTTTTGGTGCTCCTGGGGATCATCAAAGATTTAGATATTTTTTTATAACCTAACCCTGACTTGTACTTCTCAACAACATTGTCCCTTACTTGTTTGGAGAGTTCCTTGGTCTTCATGGCAGTGTTTGGTTAGTGGTGCCTCTTGCTTAGGTGTTGCAGCCTCTGGGCCTTTGAAAAAAGGTGTATGTGACAATCCAAGTGATTGGGGCTATACGAGCCCAGGGCCACCTGCTATGGACTACAGATTACTACCAACTAAGACCATTTTGGGTTCTTTGAAATATCGGCACCATACTGTAAATATCTTTTGGGCAATAATATTCTTGAACACATTTGCGCCACTTCTTTTCTTAAGCTGATGTAATAGTGCAATATGGATAGGTTAAAAATAATGGGACAAAATAATTATTTAAATGTCAAAAGTCATATTATTATTAATAATAATAATAATTATAATAAAATAATAATACAAAATATACTATAAATATGAATACTATTATTATCTACTAGTGACTTGCCCGTCAAAAATGACGGGGCAATAAAAAAGTGTTGAAATGCTGTTTATCACACAATGTGAGTGTACAGGGTGCCTCAACTATATAGACCCCTATAGCACACTAATGAACCCATGTAATAATACTATAAGTGCCATGCGGGTCATCCAGGACCCTCATGTAAGATATGGCTTACAGTGATCATTTTTAAACATTAAGTGTATCTTATAAAATATATGTAGTTGTATAAATCTTTATAAGTGATAAAATATAAATTGTATTCAGTCACAACCAACTTATCACAAACAAACTGTGCCCTGGGAAACTTGAGATGTGACTATCTATTCCATTGATACTATAACAAAAGACTTATTCCTGAGGTTGTTTATGGGTAAACAAAAGAACAGTTAGGTGTGGTGGACTCTTGCATCTATCATATAGACAACATAATAGGGGGTTTCTTGGCCCAGAGTGTTTATATGTAAACAAGGGGACATCTGTGTGTGTGAGTTTCCCATTTATGGAGTTTTTATGGAGTTTGGGGGCAGGTGAGATGATTTCAGTTGAGATGAACAGTCACATATCAAGGGGGAGTGTCCAAGAAAGATATACAAAGTCCAGAGAGTTTTTTAGTAAGTCTAGGAGTGTGTTTGCCCATGAAGAGGTGTCCAGAAGAGCCAGCCAGAGGAGTGCCCAGCTGAGCAGAAGCCATGCTGTGGTGTGACCTGAGGCCTAAAGACATGGAGTCTGAAGATATTGCTGACCTTTGGTGTAATATCTAGGAAAAATGTGGTATATCCAATTAAGTATCTTTTTGTAAATATCGTTTTATCCCTACTGTCTATCTGTTTGTCTAAAACCCATTGTTTAACCGTATATTAATTTATGTAAAATATATCATTTTAAATAGCTTATGGGTATGTTTATTGATTTGTCCAAAAGAACTTATTATTTGTAGAAATTATACATTAATTATTTAATTATTGGTTAATTTCTTACACTCATGACACAAAGTGTAAGCACTACACTATTTTAACCCGGTCTCTTATGGGTGTTTATACAGACCCTCATAAGCCTCTATTTAACCACGTTAGTCCCATAAGGCAATATAAAGACCCTCATGGGATTGTCTAACATTAGCCCATAAGTGTTATGAGGGTTCTCCAGGACCCTCATGACACTAAGTACACATACTACACTGCACTATACCCCCCAAAAAACATTAAATCTAAACTAACCCCCCTGTGCACTAACCTATTAACACCTACACTACCTACCTACCCGCCCCACCCCACTAATTACAGAAAAAAATAAAAACCTAAGCCACAGAATATAAAAAAGCCTAAGTCACAGAAAATAACAAATCTACATTACAGAAAATAAAAAAAACTAAGTCACAAAAAATAAAAAATCAGCATTACAGAAAAATAAAAAAAAATACATTACAACCCCCCCCCACACATCTGAGATGGAAATATATACAATATATATATACATTACAATACAATACAAATCAAATATAATAACCCCTAGATAAAATACATGAAATCCTATCTAACATACATATATACCGCTCTATCTAAAATACATTTAATCCTATCTAAAATACACACATACCCCTATCTAAAATACATTAAATCCTATCTAAAATACATACATACCCCTCTATCTAAAATACATTAAATCCTATCTAAAATACATACATACCCCTCTATCTAAAATACATAAAATCATGTCTAAAATAGATACATATCCCCTATCTAAAATACATTAAATCCTATCTAAAATACACACATACCCCTCTATCTAAAATACATTAAATCATATCTAAAATACATACATACCCCTCTAGCTAAAATACATTAAATCCTATCTAACATACAATAAATCCTATCTAAAATACATACATACACCCTATCTAACATACAATAAATCCTATCTAAATCCACAAACCTTAAATCTAACCTAAAATAAAATAATTGAGGCCACTTACCTTTGCAGATGTCCCTTCAGATTGCCCCCCCCTAGGGAAAAAACAAAACAAAACAAATTAGTATAACACACTACTCACCTTTCCAGCATGTCTCCATCCTTCTTATTTTCTTCTCTGGTGCGGTCCCTGTTAAAAATAAACATTAGATTACTACACATGAATACACACAGACAAAATAAAATAAAATAAACATAATATACATTGAACTTACCTTGGCGTGATGTCCCTGTGCTCCTCCTCTTCTGCCCCGTCTGGCCCCTGGAACAATCTGCGCAAAAAAAAACAACCTAAAAACTAACGGTGGTCCGCACTCGCGGACCTCCCCGACACTAATGAGCCTTTTCCGGAAGAAAATTGGCAATGGCGCCTTCTGATTGGCTGAAAACGCTGTCAATCAAATTTCAGCCAATCGGAAGCCACCAAGGTGTGAGCCAGTCATATCGGAAGCCGCTATTCCCTTCTGCCAATCACAATGGGATACACCCCCACTGGGTGATTGGCTGAAGGCATCTGCACCTTCTGATTGGCTGTTGTCACTGTCAATCAGATTACAGCCAATTTTATTTTCTGTGTATGTATGTATTCTTGTGTAGTAATCTAATATTTATTTTTAGGGGCCAGAGAAGAAAATAAGAAGGATGGGGACATGCTGGAAAGGTGAGTAGAATATTTAGAATATTTAGAATGTTTATTTATTATATGTAAACTAGAGGCTTGCCCGTCAAAAATGATGGGGCAATAAAATTTCAAGCCATGGGAATGCTGTTTGTCACAGAATGTAAACCGTTTTGTACTGTGAGGACCTTCGGCGCTCATTGGGAGACTTGCGCTGTCGTGTAATTTGGTCCTCTGAGAGAGATATATATATTTCTATGTATATGTATTTAAGTAATAATGAATGATTTCTTAAATAAATTAATATACTTTAATTATTTATAATTTATATATGCAGCGAGCAATAGGCTGAAGAGCTAACAATCTGTTTGTATTTTCCATCTGCATAGAATATACATTTTGAGTGTTGGTGCCCTGCTTATAAAGGTTAATGAATGTTTGAAGTGTGCATTCTAAATAGGCTGCCTGCGCGAGTTAAAGCCGTCGGTTTATTGTGTAAAGCGGCATTGTATAGTCGTAACATTATTATTCCGGCTTTTGTAATAGTGCATTTTGTAGGTTGTAGTGTGATGTGTAAAGTACTACGCATTTGGCAGTGTTTTGCGCGGTCCATTGTCTTGTAGCCTTGTTTTAATTTTTTTCGGCTGCCATTTTTTTCTTGCTTAGGCGATTTTCGTGTGGTGAAAATCGTCTAAAACAAGTTAAATTTGCGTTCCAGCTAACTCCCAGACCTCCTGGCTGTTGCCCCGTGATGTTTTCATAATTTTTTGATTGATAATAATTGATTTTCGACGTTTGGCCGCTAATCTTGTAATTTTTTGCATATCGTATCTTTTTTTTTCTAATTCCCGCGTCTCGTATTTTTTTTTCTAAGTCCCACGGTTGTCAACCGCTTGCACGCCAAAGCGATCCCGCGTTTATGAAGTTGTTTTCGGCTAAGTCCCGCGTCTCATATTTTTTTTTCTAAGTCCCGCGGTTGTCAACCGCTTGCACGCCAATGTGATCCTGCGTTTATGAAGTTGTATTCGGCTAAGTCCTGCTTGTTGTAGTGGGTTAACGGCTCGCTTTTGGCGCTCATCGGCTAAGTGCTACGTGTGAAATGGCTCACTTCGCGGGGCTTGCAGCTATGAGCGGCTTTGGGGCTCATCGGCTAAGTCATATGCGTTAACAGCTCGTACGCACCTCGCAAAGCGTGACAACGTCTCGCAGTTTGACAACTATTATATGTGATGTATTGTACTAATTTGTTTTTTTGTTTTTTTTTCCTTTGGGGCCGATTTGGAGGGACATCTGCAAAGGTAAGTGACCTCAATTATTTTATTTTAGGTTAGATTCAGGGTTTGTGGATGTAGATAGGATTTATTGTGTGTTAGATAGGGGGTATGTATGTATGTTAGATAGGATTGAATGTATTTTAGATAGAGGGATATGTATTTTAGATAGGATTGAATGTATTTTAGATAGAGGGGTATGTATGTATTTTAGATAGGATTTAATGTATTTTAGATAGAGGGGTATGTATGTATTTTAGACATGATTTAATGTATTTTATTTCTATTGTATTGTAAAGTAATGCATATATTCTGTATGTATTTCCTTTTCATGTATGTCATTTTTTTTTCTGTAGTGGGGGGGGGGGGGGGGTTGTAATGTAAGTTTTTTTTATTTTCCGTAATGTAGATTTTTTATTTTTTGTGACTTAGGTTTTTTTATTTTCTGTAATGTAGATTATTTATTTTCCGTGACTTAGGTTTTATTATTTTTTGTGACTTAGGTTTTATTATTTTCTGTAATTAGTGGGGTTATTATGGGTTAGGTAGGTAGTGTAGGTAGGTAGTGTAGTGTTAATAGGTTAGTGTAGAGGGGGGGGGATTTTAGATTTAATGGTTTATTGGGTGCTATAGTGCAGTGTAGTATTTGTACTTAGTGTCATGTGGGTGCATGACCGTCATGGAACTTATGTTGTTAATGTTAGGGTTGTAATTTCCCCATAAGGGTCTTTCTATACCCGTATGGGACTGATGGGGTTAAATAGAGGCTTATGAGGGTCTGCATAGACCCCCATAAGAGGCCATGTTAAATAGGCTTTGATGGGGTTGAATAGGCCCAGTTAGGGTTACATAGGTACTGTTAGGGTTAATTGCATACTGTAAGGATTTAATAGGTCCAGCGTTGGGTTAATGGGGTATAGTAGGGTTAATAGTGTAGTGCTTACACTTTGTGTCATGAGTGTCCTGGATGACCCTCATGGCACTTATAGTGTTATTACATTAGAGTCCTATAGGGGTCTATATAGACACCTATTGGACTGATAGGGTTAATTATTGGCTTATGGGGGTCTGTATTAACCCTCATGAGTGTCAGGGTTAATTAATGGATTATGGGGGTCTGTATTGACCCTCATGAGTGACAGGGTTACTTAAGGGATGATGGGGGGTCTGTATTGACACCCATGAGTGTTAGGGTTAATTAAGGGATTATGGGGTTTGTATTGACCCCTTTGAGTGACAGGGTTAATTAATGGATTATGGGGGTCTGTATTGAGCCCCATGAGTGACAGGATTAATTAAGGGTTTATGGGTTCTATATTGACCCCTATAAGTGACAGGGCTAATTAATGGATAATGGGGGTCTGTATTGACCCCCATGAGTGACAGGGTTAATGAAGGATTTATGGTGGTCTGTATTGACCCCTATGAGTGACAGGGATAATTAATGGATTATGGGGGTCTGTATTGACACCCATGAGTGACAGGGTTAATTAAGGGCTGATGGAAGTCTGTATTGACCCCCATGAGTGTCAGGGTTATTTAGGGGCTCATGGGGCTCTGTCTAGAGCCCCATGAGTGACAGGGTTAATTTTTTTTAATTGCGCATGCTTTAAGGACATTTACAGTCCTTTAAGTACCTGCAAGGCAGGAAATTTGAATTTGGATTGCAGCGGGTGTCCCCAATCACGGGCGATCAGGGACCCCCACTCCGAGGGTTAATGTGGGGACCCCCAGCATTGCGGGGTTAATTTTAGTTGCCGGTGGGGGTACTTAAAGTACCCCTGCTGCTGGCCTTAACGGTTTGTGTGCCTTTAAGGACCCGTGGCAGGCACTTGACAGCTTTTAAATGCAGTGGTAAACACGATCGCGACCCCCCACTGCAAGAGATAATGTCGGGATAATTCCAGGGGTCCCCCATGGGGAACCACAGCATGGGGTTAATGTGTGGGGACCCCCAGTAAGCAAGAATAAACCCAATTTTTACAATCAATCTGTATGTGACTGCTTATGTAGGGTTAAATATCTTGCAATATTCTTTTTTTATTTCATGTAAATTTTTATTATTTTATTTGTAGATTTTTTTGTGTATTTTCACTATCTTTTTTTTATTTTATGTATTTTTTGTTTTTATCTCTTTGTAATTTTTGAGGTATTTAGTTTAGTGTAGGTAGATGGGGTGGTTAACGATGGAGACTAGGGGGGTCCTTTTGGACACGCATTGGGAGACAGGGTCCATGGAATTCCATAATGACCCCTATGGTAGTAGTTAGGGTGCCATAGGGGCCATAAGGACTCCTGTGATAGTAGTTAGGTTTCATATGAGTGTCCATATAAACCTGCGTGGCAATTATAAGTACCGTGGGGTTCCATAAGGGCTCCTATGGCCCACTGGGTAATGAGGAGGCATATATATAGGAGTAATTAATCCATTGCCTTTATTTTATTATTATTTAATCACTTTCCTGCCATGGAAAGAGTTTTAGAAAGATAGATAGCTAGAGATACAGGATGTTGGGGCTAATGTAGTGTTTTTACATTACTTAGTGGGTAGTGTTTTGTAGCGCTGCTATGACGGCTACAGAGTTTCAGACTTGGAGTCTCCCATGGATATACGTAGTGCAGGCTGCAAGTACACATTAGAGTTGGAGAGCTACGAGCAAAACACCCTGGGTACAAGGAGCCATCACATATATAGTTGTCAGTGTTGGGAACATTTGCGATGTTGGTCACGCTTTTGCGTCCCTAGCGAAGCGAGGCGAGCAGTTGAGGCATGCAGGACTGAGGCTGCAATGAGCGTGAAGGCGCTCATTTCATTTTGAGCCTTGCAAAGCGAGGCGTGCAGTTGAGGCACGCAGTTAATTCAAACACGTAACTCAAAAAACACCAAAAAACAAACAAAATACTTTGAAAGTATTGGAGCCATATTTTGCGTTTTTCGTTGAGCGAAAATCGGTTAAGCAAGGGAAAAAATGCTGAATGAAAAACGTAAAATTTCTGAATGAAAACGAGGCGCTGCAACGCCACGCACGCAGAACTTAGAAAATACACGACGCCGAACACAGTAACACACGAACAACGTGGGACTTAGAAAATACACAACAGCAAAAACAGTAACACTTAAACTAACAACGCCAGGCATGCAGGACTTTAAAAATAAAACCAACGCAGGTGCTCAGAGGAGCCATTTTTGACGGGCAATTTCCCAGTGTAATAGTACAGAAATTATGTATTTGAGCTTATAGCTGATATTTTTTTCTAGTTTGTAACATATACTTCACAAATATGTGAAGTTTTACCCAAACTACAGTGGTCATTTATGTGAAGACTCTTTCATATTCTGTTTTTATTGGAATTTTCTACACAGCCATATACCTATATTACATGTACAATAATCCATATGTGAACTGCTGTAAATTAAATGATAGATGTGAGAGGAAAAACAAACCATAAATCACATTGTCACAGAAAGATCTAAATTTAGACGTTTCCAACTAGATTAAATCTGCCTTCATAACTGTTCTTCATAACTGAAAAAATATTATGTGAATAAAGGTGGATGCCAAAATGTGAAAAATGTATTGCTCAGTCTGCAAAATGTGTCAACTAAGCAGAATTTTAATGGAAACTTGTGCAACTTCTTCATGTTTTGCCAAACCAATATATCAAAGACAGCTCACACGTCCCTCTGCTGTTTAATGCTTTAATTATATCTCCACATGGAAGAATAAGACCCATACAATATTCATAAAATAGTAAGTTTGCACATTACATGTGAAATAAACATAATTTACTTGTCGAGTATAGTATTCTCAATGGTTTAGAATGCCTTATATTTATAATTATTAATATTCATGAATTTATTTTTCAATCTAGTGATTCTATATAATGATTTTCCCATAAAAATATACTCAAATCACTTTAAAATTAAAATATTGTAGAGCAAAATGCAATATGAGTAAACAATGAGTAAAAGTATTGTAGGAGGAGACAAAGCAGACGGACAATGGTTGGTAAAATACATCTAAGAGTCATGGGATATTAATAAAAAAAGCCTTATATAAAAAACCCAATGAGTTGATATCTGAATAGAGAAGCAGAGAATTACAAAATATTGGTGCTGTATACACGAGTGGTTCAGATGCATGTTGGGAATAAATTTGTGTACTACTAGAAAAAAACTGAGATAATGTAAGAAGGATGTTTGTCCCCATAGGACATAATATATAGTAGATCAGGAAATAACATGGAATGCATTTCTGAAATGCTTAGTAAATCCCCCCAGTGTCCTCAGGATAACGAGAGAGACAATATTTTGGAAAAATAGGAAGGAGTGTCATGTGGTAGGGATGGAGATGGTTTCCAATTTACTTTTTTGCAGTATTCTGTATTTGCAACCAGCAAAATACTAACAGCCTTATTAAATTTGCGATTCTGCAAATTTAAAAGGGCTCTATTTAAGCACACAGCATATTTTTTTACAGAAGTTTTTAGTTAGTGAAGACCTTGCATTTGGATAGAAGGTCACTAACTAAAAACTTCTGTAAAAAAAATATGCTATGTGCTTAAATAGAGCCCTTTTACATTTGCTGTATTACAATTTAATAAGGCTGTAAATCAGAAAATGTAAAGAAGATTTGCTGTAGTCCATTTGCCATAACAAACACAATATGTTGCATCCTAGGAAATGGGAACCAAATACATATACTAAATGTTGTTGCAATCAGGGGTGAAGGAGCCCGAATAATTTGGATGGGGGGGTTGGGGGGCTTATTGTATACACATGTCGTAAAATAGCTTACACAGTATATACATACATACAAAAATAGAAAAAACCCTATCCCCCCCCCCCCCCCCCAAATGGTTTGGCTATGTTAAAGTCTATTCTAATTGTGTTTCTATCCTCCATATCATATGATACACAGTTGTGAATTTCTGACTAGACTTACAATGCCTAGACTTAGATGTAGCACATTTTAAGGAGGTAGCATTGTGTCTCAAGTTTCAGATACAATGCCATGAAATAGTGTGTGCATATACAAAGAAATGTCTGTATGCAGTGACATTTCTGCCTATAAGTATACCTCACACTTTATGACATGCTGCATATATACATAAACACACAAACCAAACTGTTTATTGTTTGTTTACTGTAATTCTATGATGGGTATACAGTAAGGGAAAAAGATGAGTAGTAACTAGACCCTTAGAGAGTGCACAAATCTAAATGGCTGTTGAGGAACAAAATCGAAATTCAGCCCTGAATATGATTTTTTTTACGCATTGTAATATCAATATAGTTTTATTTAATGCAGGCCTTTTTAAAAGCTTACAGTTTTAGTGTTTGCTTGGTCTAGGACCTTACTACTATTTCTTGAAATGTATATATTTTTTAATAGCTCCCAAACTTTTTTTTTTAGTAATCATACATGGATGAAGGTAGATCAAATCATTAGATGTAATATATTGAACAACAAAACCTACATGTACCGAATGTGCCTACACCATTGTATAAATGTTCCTATTTCTAGTTGCACATCAATGTTAATCACATGGTACTCGAACTTTCAGTTCCTGATCAAATACTGATTTATTTACATTTTACAAAGACATTGGCAAAAAGGAAAACATAATTGATATTTTTACTTTTTTAGTTTAAGTGCTATTTGTTATAAGTTTTTATCTTTAACAGAGGAATGATGCTGCATGTTGTAGCTGGGAAAAAAAGCATTGCACAGCAAGTATCTCATTCACATGTTTGATAGTTTATTTAAGGAGCGGAAAATAAGTTTAGCTGAACTTTCTAACATTTTAGTCTGCTGAGAACATGAAGTTTCCACTGTAATTTTACTGGCTCATGGAAAAAAGCATTGATAGAATCATATGACTGTTGATAGATAGTAATGAATTACTAACAGGTTTCACATTGCAGTGGCACAATGTTATTATTCCTTGAATTCATTTTATATTTAACATGCATGCGCTAGGTGATAATTAAATTATATTGCTTTTTCTGATTCTTTTTCATAGAAAGCTATGTTTTATTAACTAAGTTAAATAACTGTTTACTTTGCCGTTTAAAATAATTCACAGGTTAAACAAAAACAAAAATAAATAAATTGGGAATTACAGGATCATGGAATTACCACTTTCTATCATGCATGTAAGATAACATATTTAATAACACAATGGAGAGCAGGAGGAGTTCCACATTTAGACTATCATTTTTCTAGAGAGATAAAATGTTCACCTATATTTAGGACAATCCCTTTTAAATATGTATTAAATGTTTTGGGTGTTCTTTTACTGTCTACAAATACAATTTTAAAGGGACGAGTAACACAATTCTTTTTCATGCATTTAAAAGAGCATATTTTAAACATTACCGATATTTTCTTTGCATGAGGAATACTAAGTTTTCTTGATTAAAGTTATTAAAACTAACATGAAATGGACAGAGCATACATATGTTCGTGGCAGACAAGTATGACACCTATATTACTGCTCGTTGGCGGACCATGCCAAAACTTGCCAATCAGTTAAACATTTGAATTCTGGTTTGAGAGCATCATTTGGGGAAAAAAACACACACACACAGTAACATTATCAAATTCCTTCTTTCAGATAAAAAAAAGAAAAATGCTCTAAAAGTCCCTTTAAGTCACTTAGAAAAGGATGAGACTATTCAGATTTTTCTGCAATCGCTTTTACGTATAGTTGGCTATGGGTTTTATTTATATTTCATGCTCCATATTTATGGAAAGAGGCAGTTGCCAGTAAAAGCAAATATTTTGTTCTATTTCTGTCACTGACAATTATAATTCTGACCACCTGTGTAATGGTCTTGGCTCAGAAGATCAACACTAATAGTAATAGTAATGCTGTTGTTGTTTAGTTGTTAAGTTGTGTCTGATGCTCATCTGCAGCCACTGCCCCTCTGAGCTCCCTCAAGATCATGTAGATTGCTTCAATGACCTAATCTATCCATCTCTACCTCTGTTATCCACTTCCTCATGTACCTTCAATCTTTCCCAGCATCAGAGTCTTCTCTTGGGAATCCTGTCTTCTCAATATATAAAATATTTGATAGACTGGATCTGGATTTGCATCCCAGTTTTCTCCTTCACCACAATCCAAATGTGTCAATTCTACGATGTTTAGCCTTCTTTATGGTCCAGCTCTCACATCTGTATGTTACTACTAGGAATATCATAGCTCTAAGTATGTGGACCTTTGTTGATAGTGTTATATTTTTTAATTGTATTAACTTGTCCAAAGTTGCCATAGCTTTCCTTCCCAGAAGCAAACATATTTTAATTTCATGGCTGCAGTCACCATCTGCAAAGATCTTGGAGCCCAGGTAAATACAATCTGTCACTGTCTCTTCCTTATCTATTTGCCAGGACCTGAGACTGCTGTTTGCCATGATCACCTAATTCGAAACACAAAACCCTGCAAATTGAACAAAATTTGTAATAATGAACAGTAATTTGCCTAATGATACCAAAATGATACCAGAACTGGAAATTGTACAATCAAAAAAGCCTGAGGAGATAGAAAATGTAAAACAATAAATAAACAGGAACCACACCTATGCAACTGAAATTTGCCACAGTGATGTTCTCAAACAAGCAGCTTTGATATACAATTTATTTATTTTTATAACCCTTTGGAATTATTAACTAAGCTCAATAATGGACAAAATGTTTTATAGAGCAAAAAATAACACATTGGTATCTTTTACATCAAATAGTTCTTTACTACAGGCTTATGTTTTTTGCATCAGCTAGTTCTGCCTGTTACTGTTTCAAAGGGTTTGACATTTATATCGTAAACAGCTTATATTAAATATCTGACCTTGAAAATTTATAGGGGGAACACTTGTCAGTTTCAAAACTTTTCAAATTCTGAATTCAACACATTCTTATGAGAAAAAAAGGCTTCGGCACTCAACGCTTGCTCTGCACTTGTTGCACTTGCTAAAACCTGTATGACGTTTTATCCCATATATCTGGAAGAAATAAAGAGTAGCTCATACTCGTCATTTTCGCCACTCAATGTGCCTTCTGGAACCATTTAATGAGGAGTACCAAGGTACCACTATATTTACTTACTAGGTGAATGGAATGAAAAATAACAAATTGCTCAAGTTTCCAATAGTAGAATAGTATCAAAATAATGTATTATAGTTAAAATTTACAATGATTTAGATTTACCAAGGTTCAAAATTTTAATATGTGAGTGAGAGCAAAAGGTAATAATTGCATAGCTGACATAGGATATCCCTAGAGGCAGAGGCGGAGCTACTGCTGGTGCAGCGGGTGCAAGGCACTGAGGCCCCCACGGCCTTCCTGTGGCCCCCGTGGCCCTGCGGGTCTTTTGTGTCCTATGTGAGCTCACCTGTGGCCCCCGCAGATCCTCTGTGACCGTTGCAGGTCCCCTGTGGCCCCTGCAGGTCCCATGTGGCCCCCACCGGTCCCTGTGGCCCCTATGACGCCCTGTGGCCCCTTATGGTCCCCTGTCACAGGCTCCAGGGGCCCCCTGTGCCCCCTGCTGGCCCAGTGACCCCACAGCCCCTTATGGCCCCACCGAGCCTCCCGTGGGTCCCCTGCAGCCCCTTATGGCCCACTGTGGCCCCCACTGGGCCCCCTTCAGGGCCCGTGGCCCCCACAGCCCCTTACAGCCCCCGTTGACCACTTGTGGCCCCTCACAGACCTCTGCTGCCTCCCTCAGCCCCCTGTGGACCCTTGCGGACATCCGCCACCTCCCTTGGCCCCTTGTGGCCCCATTCGGTCCTAAGATCCAGATTACCGCTACAGGTAGCATTGGTCTCATTAGCCTTTTCATGCCCACCCACTGACAAATAGATTTCATTGACAGGACTGATCCTGTGATCCTGGGTTTCTGATTTCCTGACTGGTGGTCTATATTTACATGCTGGGTGCTGTTAAACACAAACTTTCACAATACTGGGGTGGATTACTGTAACAGGAAACAGGAGGTTTGGAGCTAAAGAGGAAGTTAAAATATAATGTTTTAAAGAAAGTGAACTAAGCAGGTGTACGGAAAATGGTTGGCGGGTAGAGAATCTACAGTGAAATACCAAAAAAAGTTATATATAACTGCATTTACCAACTTGCGAGTAAGTAACTTGGTCTCTACAAAGTGATTTAACAGCCAAAATAATAGAAATGAGAATAAAAGTGTGGGCTTTAGAAAAAAAAGGAATTCTAACAAGAAATCATTCTTAAAGTAACATTATAAAAAAAAATTGCAGTCATATAAATATAATATTTAAAAATATAAGATTCATTGAATTTATTAGAAAAACAAAAACAAAATAGTGATAACATACTATACAGTTGTCTTATTTAGTTTTGACTCCTCTGCTTTCCTCTCCCCAGCAAATACATTTTTCAACCTTAATCCTGTGGTCTGATAGTTAATCAAGGCAATTAAAATAACACTCTGGGATGGTTTTCATTATACAACTGTCTTGCTCTATCAGTGGAAACTGCCTCTCTAATCTCATGATTTGTTCAGCCAATAATTTGTGAGAGACACAACAGCTGCTAGAGTAGTGGGAAGCATGGGAAACCACGGTACAATGCAAGACTACTGACTACTTTTGCAAGGATTATTCTCCAGTATATGTATGGCATTATGGCTTATAAACCTAAGCGCTTGGGTTTCTGTACACATAAAAATGTACTGATAATTATATTAAAATATGTTTTTAAAGATATTTAGTGACACTGTTATGTGAGTTCTCTATGGTTCTACACAACGGACATTTTAGATAATTACCTCAAACAAACTAATAAATTGAACAATACATATGTCTCTCTCTAAGTCAAAATGTTCCTCCAGTGTTGACAAGCCTAAATTACTCCAAATGTACTGGAAATAAGTGGGAGCCAGATTCATTCTTTTGGATGTCATTTATTGTAAGTCATTTATTGTGTCGTTAAATGTGACTAATAAAATGAGTAAACTATTTTGAAAGTTCCCTTTTCCTGGTGTGATCTGACATTTACTGGACTGCTGCAGTTTTATTTTAATTTTAGATGTAGCATGACATTTCTTTATGTGCTATGCATATTATGAGAATGTAACAATACTGGTGATAATTTAGTGCTGCTGGTAGAAGGTATTTCTAGTTTTGCCCTTCATTTTTCTTATCACTAAAGTTTCTTCTGGAAAAAGTGATACAGTGGAAAGTCTTGTGATATAATCAAAACACCCTTATTGTATTGTCAAGCACTTATCACACGTTTGTGGTCAAATGGAAAAAATGCACGTGTTTAGAAATATTCCACTTTGATTTAATTGTAATGATTCAGCTAAATAAAAATGCTTTTTCTAAATTACTATTGATAAAAAGGTTCAAATCTATAATTTGTCAATATAAAGCTATTATAATATATCTGCCATTATTTCCTCATTCACTGCTATATGAATGAATTATTTTCAGGAAATAAGTCAAAAGAATGTATCCTTCTTTTGACAAAAGGTATTGTGACTTTCTCAGAATCTCCTCATCCTAGGGCTGTCATTAAAGGACCACTGTGGTCAGATTTTTTGAATGATAAAACTTGATATTAGGGAAAATGTATAAAGTAAAAAGAAATCCTTTAAGTGTTTTTCTGTTGTACGCTATCATTCTATAGTGCAGGCTTCCATTTTCTTTCCTGAGCCTGTTGCCAGCAGGTTCTGTCTCAACAAGGCGTGTCCTTGTGAACAAATGAGCTTTGCATTAGTTCTACTGAGAGCACTGCCCCATTTCTATTGTGTAGATAGAGCTTCCTCTCTGCGTTAAAAGTCTCCTCCCACCACAGGAAGTAGTAGATTCCTCAGCAATATAAGTACTTAATAAAGTATTACATTAGAGGGTGTATATTTATTTTTGCATTCTAAAAACATGTTGCATATTTTCAAGTGAAGTTCTTCAAGGCAGTATATTTTAAATGTGTTACCACAATAATCCTTTATCAACAGTAGCTTCTCCAACACTACCCTTATTAGCATCAGGTAGTGATAACATCCCAGTGATAAGCAATTTCTACCATGATCATAAAGAAATGTAAAAATCTGCTATTATGGAGCCCATAATAATAATAATAATAATAATAATAATAATAATAATAATAATAAAAATATTATTGTAACAAGCCAACATATTCTGTATCTCTATACAAGGTTAAGTAAAAAGAAAAATATACAATATTAAACACATGGAAAACCCTGTTTTTGAGTTTAAAATCTTTTTTCCAAAGCACCTCACAAGACTGAAAACTTCAAATTTACAATCTAAAGGGATTAATGAAACAAAAGGTATAGTAATTAAAAGGAAGAAACAGCGGCTTTGCAAGTAATTGAAAAGAGAGTAGAGGGTTAATTAGTTATTACGTTTGGGCATGTTATATGATTTTAGAGGCGGAAGAGAGGTAGCTTGTGAGGCTCTAGGTCTAGACACAAAAGAAACCAAGGTGAATGGAACAGGAAAAAAATTTGATTGCTGTTGCTCAAGTGGGTGGTATTAGGCCCAGTGACATTGGCTGAGCCCCTGCAGAGGTGACTGCTCAGTCATGATGGTAAATAGAACTGGAAAAATGTCAGTGGTGAGTGCTTTTGCTCAGGTGGAAGTATGAGGCACAGTGACATTGGCTGAGCCCCTGTAGAAGTGACTGCTCAGTCCTGATGGTAAATGCCCTTGCATCTATATCAGATTTTTTTTTACTGGTGTTGGATAAAAGCTATTTTTTTGGATATGCTAAGTAAGCACAGGTAAATAGATCAAATGACTGATTGATTCTACTATATTCAGAAAAGATATCCTAAAATTGTGTCATATTATTAAAGTAGGTCTGCCTTATTATGCTATTTTTCAGACTTGAAATATAAAGCATTCAGTGTTGCTTTTAATTACCGTACATATATTCCATTGTTGCAACCTTCCATATTCTACAAGCTAGATTAATTTTAATGTAAACTTTAAAGTATATAAAACTACTAGTTAGCAAAGCTCCAATGAGGGAGCAACAGCAACTTCTAGTTTGTGTAAGTTCTCCAAGCTTTAACAAAATCACCAAAACAAACTATATGTAGAAAACATACTTTGTGACAGAGACTTAAGATTATAGATGGATCTAATTTGTCTTTGTTCTGTAGTTATGAAGTGGACAACTTGTATGATTTTATTTCTCAATAATACTGTCATTAATGTGTGTAAGTGGGCTCAAGTAGTGTATATCTGTATGTTTCCATAACAGAATCACAGAACAATGTAACCAGGTAAAACTGAGGAGCTGTACTATGTATATGTGTATGCAAATGTACATTTATATAAGTTTATCTTAGAAAATATCAATGAATTTAGCAAACAGACCCCATTAGCATGATTTAGTTCTTCATTACAGACAGCTCGAACCTTGATAATGTTTCTATTTATGGACATAATCTGTGAAGTGCAGACGATCAGACGAGGCTCAAGTATTATCATGGTGTTAGAGATGCTCTGTTGAAAACTAACGATGCTAATGCTTTAGTATTAACTTATCATTTATTTCACTTGTTAGTGGGAGCCAACAGATACTTTGAGGCAGTACATGTTTATAATAGGCTAGACTTTTTAAAATTGTTTGTTTTCAGCTAAACATGCCAGCCATGTATAATTGACATATAAGCACCTTTTTTTGGCAGCAGATAAGAACAAAAAATGCTTATTTTGTCTGATTATGTTAGCTACCTAAAAGTTCACCTTAACTAAACCTTAGTATGACCTTATGCCTAACCCAGGCATGCTTAAATTCCTTAACTGTGTTTGATTACCTCTTCCACTGGAAAACTGCTGCACTTATCTACTTCTGTTTGTCTTGTTTTTGCATTCCCCTTTTCCTGGAATGCACTTTCATCTTGATCTTTATTAAATGCTTTGCTATATTTGAAGGTGTCTATCACATCATCCCTCTCCCTACTGTCCTCCATGCTATACATATTCAGGTCAAGAAGTATTTTCTTATACATTTTGTCTCATTTTAACTGCCCTTCTTTGGATTGTTTTGCTCTTTAAATTTTCTTTCAAATACAAACTCTCCAGGACTGGAGGTCTAACTGGAGATTGATAGAGTGACATTAGTGCATCTCATTTTCTGCTGCTAATTCCTCTACTAATACATCCAAGCATCCTTTGGCGCTCATTGCGAGTCTCTCCCCCTTTCTACTTCCTCCCTTGTGTCTCATGTCCCCCCTCCTCTCCCTCCCTTGTGTCTCATTTCCCCTCCTCTCCCTCCCTTGTGGCTCATTTCCTCCATCCTCTCTCTCCCTTGTGTTTCAGTTCCCCCTCCTCTCTCTCCCTTGTGTCTCATTTACCCCTACTTTCTCTACCTTGTGTTACATTTCCTCCCTCCTCTCTCTCCCTTGTGTCTCATTTCCCCCTCCTCTCCCTCCCTTGTGTCTCATTTGCCTCTCCTCTCTCTCCCTTGTGTCTCATCCCCTTCCTCCCTCCCCTGTGTCTCATTTCCCCCCTCCTCTCTCTGCCTTGCGTCTCATTACCCCCTCTTATCTCTGACTTGTGTCTCATTTCCCCCTCCTCTCTCTCGTTTGTGTCTCCTTTTCCCCTTCCTCTCCCTCCCTTGGGTCTCCTCCCCCCCCCTATGTCTCTTTGCCCTGCTCTTGCTTTCCTGTGTCTCTTCCCTGCTCTCCCTCTCCTGTGTCTCTTCCCCCTCTCCCTACACTATGTCTCTTTCCCCCCTCTCCCTCCCCTGTGTCTCTTCCCTGTGTCTCTTACCCCCTGCTCCATTTCCCCTTATCCTTCTCCTTATCCTCCTCACTCCTTCCCCTCATGCTCCTCCTCCCTCCTCTCTGCTTATCCTCCACCTCCCTTTCCCCCTCTCTAATTACCCCTCCTCTCTCCAATTACATCCCTTTCCCCTCTCTTACTGTGATCAGATGAGCTCCTGCTACTCTCTCCCTTGCAGCATGTGTTCTGGCTGTGTCCGACAGGCATATGCTAATGACGTGATGCGCATGTGACGTCAAGTCATTAGCATATGTCAGTCGGACACAGCCAGAAGACATGCTTCAAGGGAGAGAGCAGCAGGAGCTCATCTGATCACAGTAATTGGAGGGAGGTGGGTAATTGGAGAGGGGGAAAGGGAGGAGGAGGATAAGGGGAAAGGAGGGAGGAGAGAAAGTGGGCCTGCAGCTGGGGGTGATGCGAGCCCTGGGGTCCTCGTAATAAGCAGCCCCCATCAAGGTGAGGAGCCTTGGGGAGGAGCATGAGCCGTGGGGAAGAGGAAGGGGGTGCCTCAATAAGCCGCTTTCGCCGATCATTATGCATGCGCAACAGCGTGCCCAACATCTAAGCGCTCCCCACACTGGCAACTATATATGTGATAACAGGCCCTAGCGCTGAGCCCTGTGGCACTCCACTAGTAACCATCCCCTTTTCTGACTATATTCCATTAACTCTGATACTTTCCTTTCGGACGATCAAAAGGTAGCAGAGCTTTAAGTGTTTTTATATTCGCCGCAGTGAATAAAATTAAACTAAGGAAATAAAGTGACAAGATATGTGAAATAAACCCTTTTTTTGGTAAATTTAATTACATCAAAAGCAAAATAGGCAGGAATTCTCTGTTCACCAGCCCGCATACACATTACTTTAGCTCCCTTCTCATCACATAGACACACTTAACTACTTTACACCATCAGAGAGCACAAGGTATCCAAACTCCTTTCTTCCTCTCATCTCACTTTTTGCCCTTTTGACCCCATTGCTTTTTATGTTGCCTCATCTCTTTCAGCCACCTTAACCCCATCTCTTTAACCTATTTCTCTGCTGACATATTCCCATCTTTGTTCAAGCAGGCTCTCATCACACCCATTCTAGAAAACCCCTCGCTTGATCCTTCATGCCTCTCTAACTATTGCCATATATCTTCACTCCTACTAACCTCCAAACTGCTGGAACAGCTAGACTACAACTCCTTACTAATTTTCTTTATTACAATCCGTTACTTGACCCACTGTAATCTGATTTTCATCCCCAATACTAAATAAAAAAGAACTTCTCCTTTTTCATGCTCATTGATCTATCTTTTGACAAGGTTGACACACTCCTCCTTCACACTCTCTACTTACTGGGTCAGTGTCATGGTTTGAGATATATCTCTAACCACTTCTTTAGTGTCTACTACTGTGTCACTTCCTCCACTACCACTTCAATTGGGGTACTTCAAGGCTCTTTCCTGGGTCCTTTGTTTTTTTTTTCAAACTACAGTTTGTCTCTTGGCAAACTAACCAGCTCTTTTGGGGTTCAGTACCATCACTATGCTGACAATCTATCTCTTCTCTCCAGACTGATCCCCCTCCCTAATCCATGCTCTAATTATCTTCCACTTCAACTCCATTTAAATTTGTCTTCCACTCAGATGCCTAGCCTTACTCCGATCTATCATAAATGCTTCTGCCAGGCTTATTACTTAACACTTATTCAACTTACATGCATTGGCTCCCTTACCAAGTTACCAACAATAATATTCAAAGTCCTAACCTAACCTACAAAGCCATTATTATTATTATTGTTTATTTATAATGCGCCAACATATTCCGTAGCGCTATACATAAGTTAAGTTACAGGCAATAACAAGTTCAAGATCCACATACTGCAATAAATGGAGGGCCCTGTCTTTGAGCTTGGAATCCGGTGTCCATAGCGCTTTCCCTAAAGCACCGCACAGGATTGAAACTCGCAGACTTACAATCTAAAGGTTGAAGTTTGTATGTGGTACAGTAGGGAGAGAATAGTGATGAGCATGTTAGGGAGGAAGGTTATAGGCTTCTTTAAAGAGGTGCATTTTTATTGAAGTTTTGAAGGATTTAAGGCAGGAGGATAGTCTGGTGAAGCGAGGCAAGGAGTTCAAGAGAATAGGGGCAGCAGGAGAAAAGTCCTGGAGGCGGGAGTGAGAGGAGGTGACAAGAGTGATAGAAAGAAGTAGGTCGTTAGCAGAACGAAGAGGGCGTGTGGGGGAGTATTTGGAGATGAGAGCAGAGATGTATGGGGGTGCGCTGTTGTTGAGGGCTTTATAAGTTAGGGTCAAGATTTTAAACTTTATTCTGGAGGCTAAGGGAAACCAGTGATCGTTAAATGATCGTTCTTGGAGGTATGAGGGAGGAGAGAATGTGGAGTACAAGCGGATGGTCAACTGTGTCAAAGGTGGCAGAGAGATCCAGGAGAAGCAAAATGGAAAAGTGGCCTTTAGACTTGGCAGTGAGCAGATCATTGGTGACTTTTATGAGGGTTGTCTCAGTGGAGTGTTGGGGCCTGAAAGCCGGATTGGAAGGTGTCCAGAAGAGAGTTAGAGGAGATGAAACTGGTAAGGCGGTTATAGACGAGCCGCTCCAGCAGTTTGGAAGCCAGGGAAGTAGAGAGATAGGGTGATAGTTAGATGCAACGTCAGAATCAGATGAGGGTTTCTTGAGAGTGGGTGTAATTATGGCATGTTTTAGAGATGATGGAAACATGCTAGTGTATAGGGAAAGGTTGAAAATGTGTGTGAGAGCTGGGATTAGTGTAGTAGAGAGAGGAGGGATGAGCTGAGATGGAATAGGATCCAAAGGACAGGATTGAGGTGAGAGGATGATATTAGGATGGAGACTTCACCTTTGTTGCAGGGGTAAAGTAGTTCAAAGTTTGTGGGAATGGGGAGGGGATTGGTTAGTTGAGAGGGTGCAGTGTGTGAGCCACAATGAGAGGAGAGTTAATTGCGGATAGATTGAATTTTATGTGTAAAATGGTTGGCGAAGTCTTCAGCCGTGAGACAGGAAGGGATGGGGGGAGGTGGTGGGCGGAGGAGAGTATTAAAAGTGGCAAACAGACGTTTAGGGTTGGAGGACACAGTTGATATTAGTGATGTGAAGTAGTGCTGTTTGGCCAGGTTGAGGGCTGAGGAGTAGGAACATAGCATAAACTTGTAGTGAAGGAAAACTGCTGTGGAGCGTGATTTCCTCCATAGTTGTTCAGCAGTGCGGGAGCACTTCTGAATGTAACATGTGTGTGTAGTAAACAAGCCATGAACAACAATGCTCCTCCTCCATCTCTGCTCTTGTCTCCCAACATCCCAACTTTCCTTCTCCTCTTTGTCCATAATTTGCTCATTTTATCCTCCATCATTACCTCCTCCTATGCTCACCTACACAATTTCTTAAGAGTAGTCCCGCTATCTGGAATTCCCTACCCCTATCTATTAAACTCCCCACAAGACTTGGGATATTTAAACATTCTCTGAAAATCCAACTATTTGCAGAAGTATATCACTTACTTTCTTAACTCCACTACTAAAGGCCCACTAAGGTAATCATTTGTGCTCTGCACCGTCAGATAGAGGGTAGAACATCATGTGGAAACTTGCTTAAATATTTTTAAAATGGATCAATTGTCATTTTTAGTTACTGTTTGTGTAGGCCTTGAAGGCAGCCCTCCCATAAGGTAATTGGAGTCTGTAATTGTGACACATTCTGATCAGGATATATTATCTTCTATATTATTTTATAAAAGGTGCCAAAGGCGCTCATCGCGAGGCCCCCAGGGCTCGCATCACCACCAGCTGCAATGAGCGTGCATGGCAGGGCTTGTATCACCCTTGCCGAAGCCGCGTCGCCCACTTGGACTTCGCTGCCACTGCAGAAGGGTGCGCGGGCACAGGGAGACAGAAGACCAGAAGAGGATATACCGGTAAGTCTGCGGGGGATCTGGGGTGGGAGTGGGGGTGCTGAGGGGGTCATGAAGAGGCAGAGGGGGGGGGGGGAGATAGAGGAAGGAGAGAAGGGGCAAAAAGACAGGGGTGGGAGAGAGGGGGCAAAGAGAGACAGGGGAGGAAGAGAGGGGGCAAAGAGAGACAGGAGAGGGAGAGAGGGGGCAAAGAGAGGCAGGGGATGGAGAGGGGTGCAAAGAAAGACAGTGAGGTGAGAGAGGGGGGAAAGAGAGACAGGGGAGGGAGAGGGGGCAAAGAGATACAGTAGAGGCCGGAAAAAGACACAGGGGAGGGAGAGGCGGGGGGAAGAGAGACAAGGAGGAGAGGAGGGGGGAAGAGAGACAGAGAAGGGAGAGAGGGGGCAAAGAGACAGGGGAGGGAGAGAGGGGATAAAGAGAGACAGGGGAGAGAGAGAGGGGGTAAAGAGAGACAGGGGATTGAGAGAGGGGGCAAAGAGACACAGGGGATGGAGAGGAGGGGGAAGAGAGACACAAGAGGGAGAGGAAGGGGAAGAGAGAAACAGGGGAGAGGGGAGAAGAGACACAGGGGAGGGAGAGGAGGGGGAAGGGAGACACAGGGGGGGGGAAGGGAGACACAGGTGAGGGAGAGTAGGGGAAAGAGAGACACAGGAGAGGGAGGAGGGGGAAGGAGGCACAGGGGAGGGGGGAGACACAAGGGAGGAAGATGGGGGAAGGAGAAACAAGGAAGGGAGAGGGGGGAAAGAGACACAGAGGTGGGGAAAGAGACACAGGGAGAGAGGAGGGGGGAAAAGACATGGGGGAAGAGACACAGGGGAGGGAGATGGGGGAAAGAGACACAGGGGCGGGAGAGGAAGTAGAGGGGGAGAGGCTCGCAATGAGCGCCAAATGCGCTCATTGCGAGGCCAGTAAAGAAGAAGGGGGGGGAGGCTTGCAATGATCGCTTCCCATGAAGTAGAGGGTGGGAGAGGTAGAGGGGGGGAGAGGTTTGCAATGTGTGACAAATTGTCTTGCCGTCATTTTTGACTGGCATGTCGCTAGTATATATATAGTTAGTAAATAAATAGTACATCTGTGTTCACATTTGAATGTCTACAACAAGTTAAAAAACCTGTTTCCAGCTAAAAATTTGATAACTATAGAAGGTGGAGTATTAATCCAGCAAGTAATCCTATTGCTAGAATCTGGGGTCAGAATTTTTTTTTTTCCCCGTTATATTATTTCTCCAAATTGGCAATGTTTTACTGTTTTTTTTTCTGTTTGTCTTCCTCTGGATCAGTTAAAAATTAGCCCACAAATTACAAGAATCAGAGGAGATATAAAAAGGTTAAACTTGATGGTCTTTTTTTTTAACCTCTATTAACTATTTAATATGTTAGTCTACAAAAACCAAATATCACTTATCAATATTTGACTATCTAGTACAACTGTCCTATCAAAACTGAAAGCTGGAAATCATTATCAACTTGTCTAATCATCACATAAACTCACGTATGAATTACTAAGTCAGACATAAAATAGTCTAAGTATTATGCACAAGGATTGTCATTTGTTCCCCTCTTTTATACTTCTGAGTCAGTGCTTTTAGTAAGTCAAGGACATTCAGTGACAAATTAAAAATAGAGTAAGATAAGTTAAAGTCATGTGTTTGATCTTTTTTATACGATACTCATAATGTTAATCATACAGTACAATGGTTGTATTTTTTAAACAGCTAGTATCCACTATCTGTTCTATTATTCTTTATTTGCATAATGCAAGATTTTTGTTCTGTATTTGATGTTTTCAGTTATCATTTAAAATGCTTACATTATTATGTAATTGTGAAGACTTGTTTTATTCCGTTTAATCAAATTTAAAATTCTTGGGCCTGACTTCTGCACAATCCTTATTTTTCATTATTCCTGATATTTTACTTTCATTTATTAGTTTCCTACCACTAGAGGAAGAGCTCCACACACACACAAACATATATATATATATATATATATATATATATATATATATATATATATATATACAGTATATATAACAGATGCGTTAGATAGTCTAGCAGAGGGAGGCACAAGAGTTCCACAGAGCAGGAATAGCTGAGAAAACATAAAACAAGAGGAGGAAAACTATTATTATTATTATTATTATCGTTTATTTGTAATGTGCCAACATATTCCGTAGCGCTATACATAAGTTAAGTTACAGGCAATGACAAGTTCAAGATTCACACATCCGGTGTCCATAGCACTTTCCCTAAAGCACCTTGCAGGATTGAAACTCGCAGACTTACAATCTAAAGGTTGAAGTTTGTATGTGGTACAGTAGGGAGAGAGTAGTGCTGAGCATGCTAGGGAGGAAGGTTATAGGCTTCTTTAAAGAGGTGCACTTTTATTGATGTTTTGAAGGATTTAAGGCAGGAGGATAGTCTGGTTAAGCGAGGCAAGGAGTTCAAGAGAATAGGGGCAGCATGAGAAAAGTCCTGGAGGCGGGAGTGAGAGGAGGTGACAAGAGTGGTAGAAAGAAGAAGGTCGTTAGCAGAACGAAGAGGGCGTGTGGGGGGAGTATTTGGAGATGAGAGCAGAGATGTATGGGGGTGCGCTGTTGTTGAGGGCTTTATAAGTTAGGGTCAAGATTTTAAACTTTATTCTGGAGGCTAAGGGAAGCCAGTGAAGTGATTGACAAAGAGGAGCTGCCGACACGGAACCATGTGTACTGAAGATGAGTCTGGCAGAGGCATTTTTTATGGATTGAAGTGGGGAGAGGCGAGTGATGGGCAGGCCAACAAGGAGCGAGTTGCAATAGTCAAGACGAGAAATGATGAGAGAGTGTATTAGAATCTTATTAGTGTCTTGTGTAAGGTAATGGTGTATTTTGGATATGTTTTCAGATGGAAAAGACAGGATTTGGTTTGAGACTGTATGTGTGGGATGAAAGAGAGGGCAGGGTCCAGTAGAACCCCGAGACAATGGCTTGGGAGGTGGGAGGGATGATGGCATTGTTGACAGAGAGAGAGATGTGAGGAATTGAAGCTGTAGTAGAGGGTGGGAAGATTAAGAGTTCAGTCTTAGACATGTTGAGTTTCAGATGGTGGGCGGACATCCAAGAGGCTATACTAGAGAGGCAGTCTGAGACGTGTGCTAGAAGAGAGGGGGATAGATCTGGTGCTGAGAGGTAGATTTGGGTGTCATCTGCATAGAAATGGTACTGGAACCCAAAATAGTTTATTATTTACAAAGGACCCTATTCTATTGCCCAAATTATACATTTACACACACTTAAAACAGTCTTAAAATTGCCACATATTCTATTAGCTACTTGCAATCCGATTAAAAGCTTGAACATTACGGGTGCTAAATAATTAAAGTTACACAAAATCAATATTCTATTAGACCCTCAGCTCTAGCTCACGAATAAAGTCTGACCCGCAACTGAAAAAAGTAGGTTCTGTCAAAAATATTACGAGGTCTAAATAGGACTTGCAAGGGATTTTGCAAACACTTATTAGAGCTGTAACAGCAATTAAACATACAATATTGTACTTTAAAAGCATGGGAAGGCATGGAAAGACATTAGAATTTATTGCACAACAGATATGCAATCAAAAAATATAATTTTTAACTGTTATTTCTGAGTAATATCGATCACGGGACTCAAGGGTTTAATACATATCATGAAACCTACATGGACTAGAACAGATGACCTAATGCATTTTATCGCCTGCTAGATTACTTGATTGCGAGTCTGATCAGCAAATATTACTTACTGGCTCTCAATTAATTTGTAGCCTCCGATTGCAGGTTATGTCTAACTTCCATGTTTTACTGATGTCATGATGATGGTCTAACTTACTATTGGCTGTGACTAAGAAACATCAAAGGAGTAGATAGAACGGAATTAAGTTTTTTACAACCGCAGTGATTTTGAGCCTGTAACTAGCAAATGGCTACCTTTTACAAGCTACATTACTGGCTCCAGTAATTACAATTTGGTCAATAGAATAAGGGGCTATTTATAATACCACCAACAATTATAGGCATGGAAAGACATTAGAATTAATTACACAACAGTCTCTAAATATGCAATAAAAAATATTGTGAGCCTGATCGGCAAATATTAATTACTGGCTCTCAATTAATTTGTAGCCTCCGATTGCAGGTTATGTCTAACTTCCATGTTTTACTGATGTCATGATGATGGTCTCACTTACTATTGGCTGTGACTAAGAAGTAAATTACGGACTTGCTTAAATATTGTCAGACCATATGATCACTCCCCCGGAAATCCTACTAAAAAAAAACAAAAAAAAACACCTGCAGCCAAAATCACAGGTTAGAGTCACGTATGGGCTTCTAATAGAATCGTCTCAAAGTCACTGACAGAATGAATAGGGAGTTTTGAGATAAGGCCATATATATATATATATCACATATTATAATTGTCAGACTGCGATTTGTCGTCACGCTTGCGTGGCTTGCAAAGTGAGGCAAGCCATATGCGGCCCAGGGGGGCGCAACTGCGAGCCTCGCAACAGCGAGCCTCGCAAAGCGAGGCAAGCCTTTTAGGCAATGAAGACTTCCGAGCTCGCAGGACTTAGGCAATGAACGCCTAAAGCGCTCATTGCCCTGCGAACCGCACAAAGCGTGCAGTTGAGGCATTGAAGCACGTGGGACTTAGGCTGAAATGAGCTCCAAAGGCGCTCCTGCGAGCCTCGCAAAGCGAGCAGTTGAGGCACGTGGGACTTAAGCTGCAAGCAGTTGAGCAAGCTGACCTCTGAAAAATATGAAGTAAACGGCCAAACCTCGGAAATCAAAAAATAGAAAATAGGAAAAATAATAAAAAATGAATTAAAACACACTCACACACAGCACAGGGGGGGGAGCCAGGAAGCCTGGGAGTGAGGTTGCAGGTGATTTTGAGCCTTATTTGACGTGTTTTTAGTCACTTGAAAATCGGCTAAGGGAGTAAAAAAATGGCGGATATAAAAATAGCATAGCCTGGCTTACAATTTTATTGCTGTCATATTTTGACGGGCAATTCACTAGTATATATATACTATAGAATTAGACTTCTTCTCACATAAAGGCAGCAAATTGAAAATGTGCCTCCTTAATGAACAATGACCCCCATTCAATTGCAAGCCTGTAATTACCTCCGTAAAGGCCGCATGTCTGCGGGTTAGAAATGTGTTACAATTTTGACTGTATTCAATTGACAAGCCCGTAATTACAGGGATAAAGCCTGAACCCATAAACCATGAACCCGTATGAGGCAATTCAGGGCATGATCATGATCAATTAAGCAAGCCCAAATGTTACAATTTAGACAGAGCCAATAGTGAATGAGACCATCATCATGACATCAATAAAACAGGGAGTTTAATCTACAATCAATTAGTGTCTCGAAGTCCGATATGCAATCGTACTCGCAATACAGCAATGTAGAAATAAAAAAAAATGAAAGAAGAACTGTGCTAGTCCATGTGGGTGGCCGAATATGTAACTCCTTGATTCCCGGGATTGATATAACATGGAAATAAAATGTAAAAAAAAAATGTTTTATTGCACGTTTGCGAGCTTGAGACTGTTATGCAATTAATTCTAATGCCTTTCATTGCTTTCCCAGTTTATCAAAGTACAGTAGTGTGTTTATATTTGGTTTTACAGTGTTACAAACAGGTGTTTAACCCACTTGCGAGTCCTCTCTAGTACTTGTAGAAATGTTTTATACATTTGCCATTTACGGGTTTGAAGGAAATTGCAGGCTTGTGGAATTGTAATTGAATATGGATTTTGCATCTTTAGCACTGGTAGCATTTGCGGGCTTGAAACATCTAAGGAGTAGATAGAACAGAGTTACGTTTTTTACAACCGCAGTAACTTGCAAATGGCTACATTTTACAGGCTACATTACAGGCTCCAGTAATTACAATTTGGTCAATAGAATAAGGGGCTATGTGTAATACCATCAACAATTATATGTGTAAAAAGATAGAATTGATATTGTTAATTACACTTGCTCTTTATGAAGTTACTTGTGTGCTATAAATCAGAGTTCCTGAACTGTGGTCCATAGTATCATAATATAAAATAACATTTATAATTTTGTTCTCTCGTTTAGTAATTTATGCATGTATGTCAATTCATTGCAAGTTAATTATAAAAAGGATTTCCGTTACAAAACAATTCCAGAGTGAAGGGACTGTTATATACAGTACATCAGCGTAAAGAGGACATCTCAAAATAGACCTTTCAGCAAATAAATAAGCATGCAGGGAGGGACACCAGAGGCTCTGCGAGGAAGAACATGTGATGAGAGAGAAGTCTGACAGCTGAAGGGATTTACAGTAGGAAATAGTGGTTCCCCCAGATCACAAGAGAAACTTCCTGTTCTTTATAGACAGACTATTACTGGAATACACCTGCCCACGGTTAATTCTCAGAATGGATCAACAGAACAGTAATAATTAACTCACCAAAAATGATTCACATAGGTTGAGAGTGAAAACCAACCTGTCATGATTGTGGTTTTCAGTTTGCAACAGAATGAAATTGCTGATACACCAATAGCTTTTTATATGGTAATGAAATGTTAACAGTTAAAGGGTCACTGTAGTTCTAAATGTCGGAATAACTGCAGATAATAATGGGTAACTTGTTTTAAAAATAAAATGCAGTCTCTTAGCTATTACTTTTTATATACAGTGTTGCTAACTTCCTGAGGTTGAATAAAACTTTACATGCAGAGAGGAAACTTCTATGGAAAGTGGTAAATGCCAGTGCTTTCTTTAGGTCTAATGGAAAACTTAGCTTACAGTGACACAACCTCCTGAGACAAAAGCACAATTAAGATAAATAAAGGAACTGTGCACGTAGAAGTGAAACATTTAAATTCTTTTTAAACATGATTTCTCATTTTTCAAAAGATCATATAGAAAAAATGACCACAGTGGCCCTTTAAGATGATGAGCGCATGGAACAGTATTTTTGTTCAACAAAGAATTAAACAATGTAAATTTTATGCAGGAAGTCTGGAGGGGAATTTAAATAAAGCAAACAAAACTCAGGATGCACATATTGTATGGAGAACAGAAAGTGCCAGCAGAACGGCACATTGAGAAGTAATTTGATTCCTTAAGTATGATTTTTTTATGATTTCTCTGGAATGAAACATAATCTTCCCTTGGGGCTTCTTGAGTAAAATTATATTAAAGTAGAATTCATCAATTTTTGAACACTATTATTTTAATATAATCATGGCGATAAAAAATATATGTAAACACTTCCCCAAGAGAAAAACGGCTAGATAATATTCCTCTGGATACATTTATTAATAGATTTCTCACTGAATTTCTTCATAGACTTTCTGTGGGAAAATTCTTGAAGTTAATAAAGCTGGTGACTAACTCAAAATTGGGTCTATGTATAAAACTAACATAATTTATAAGAAGCAACCCTTCATACAGTGTATAATATGAACTGTTTATTATTATAATTGTTAATATAATTATTAAAATAATATGTATATCTTACTAAGGGCCTCATTCTATTAGCGGCCGCAGCCGTTGCGGGGCCGCAAGGACCGGCCGCAAGCTATTCTGCTATTCTATTCCCTTACGGCCGGAGGCTCCGGCAGGCTTGCGGCCGGTGCCTTGCTATCTCTTGCGGCCGCTCGCGCCAGAGGAAAGCCTTTGATCTAAAACGGCCGCAAGAGTTTTGCAATTCAATTGCTCCGGGAAACCTCTCTGCAAGGCTAAAAGCGAGCCGCAGGTTACTTGCAGGAAAGAGGTATCGCTAGCACCAATTAAGCACATAAAATAGCTCAAATAAAGCCATCCTGCACTTTGAGAAGACTATAAAGGGATTTAAGGTGTTAGAAAAAATAGCACATAATTATCCTGTACTCAAATCCGTAAAATATTTTATTTTTAATATCCGTAAAATATCCATGTAAAAAGTCCAGAGTGCTTGGAGCACCTCAGACACACCCACGCCGCAGCCGGAAAATAAACAGTTAATTTGAACTCGGTTTTGGGCAGATGTGCAAGCTTGAGAGTGGGTTTCTTTTAATCCTCATGTCCCCCAATATGATCCCTAGCATTTACAGAGCTGTACAGTGCAGGCTTGAATTTATTTTTGCGTTTTTATATTTCACAGCTTACGGCCGGTTCCAAGATATGCGGCCGGCTGTAAGATGAGATCCTTGCGGGGCCGTATAATAGAATCGCGAGTTAACTGAACCCCGCAAGGAATCGCAGCCTTACGGCCGATTTACGGCCGATAATAGAATGAGGCCCTAAGTGTTTTTGTCATGTGACATCTCAAGTCCATATCCTTGTCACTTCATGCATGCCGTAGAAGGTATCCAAAATAGCCAGGGCATCTGCCCCAAGTACCTCACACCCTGGGGTTTTAGGTCTATAGGGTTGCACCTAAAATTATAAGTGGGAGACAGCTATTAATATCAACCAGTGGACTCTCAGGGATAATATATTTCCTATTTAAATTTGGTTCAATTTTAAGATTAATCAGTCAATACAATAATCTAAGTGTGTGCTTGACAGACTAGGCAGAGATAGCAAAATAGAAAAGTATTCACTTTATCTAAAACATTTTTTACAAGTTTATTTAGTGACAAATACATCACTGATCAACCATACTGATTTCAGATTGTGTGCTGCCCCATAAAGGAGAGAGGGAGAGGCAGAAGGGAGTTAGAGAGAAGCCGAACGGAGAGAGGGAGAGGCAGAAGTTAGAGAGGGAAATGCAGGAGAGAGATTTTGAGAGGCAGAAGGGAGAGAGTGAGAAACATAAAATAGGATGGGAGAATGGTAGAGAGGAAGATGGGGAGAGAAGGAGAGGCAGAAGGGAGAGAGGTAGGGGCAGAATGAAGGGAGAGAGAGAGGGAGAAGGGAAGAGAGGTATGGGCAGAAGGAAGAGAGAGAGAGAGAGAAAGAAGACAAAGGGAGAGAAGGCAGAGGGAGAAGGGAGAGAGAGGGAGACATATAGGGAGAGGGGGGAGAAGGGAGAGAGAGAGGGAGAGGCAGAAGGGAGATAAGGGAAAGGGAGAATGGAGAGAGTGAGAGAGTTGGGTGAGAATGAGAGAGAAGAGGGAGAAGGAGGGAGAAAGGAAGAGGCATAAGGGAGAGAGTCAAGAATTACAGTTTGAAAAGGTAAAATGAATAAAAATATGGCTTTAACCGATTTGCAAGAAAAATTAATATAAAAAAATATTTAGTGATACCAGTATACTGTTAATTAAAATGTCTGACTGTGACATCAAACTTAATTTCGAGATGTAGCACTTAATTGTGAGATGCTGCTATCACAAAATGATTATTATTATTAATAACAATATTAATATTATTTTTATTATTATCCTTTATTTGTCGTCGCCAACATGTTTATGTAGCCCTATACAAGGGTTAAGTACAAAGAAAAATACAATATTAACCATGGCAAAGATTGAAGGGCTGTGTCTAAGAGCTTAAAATGTTTTATAATTTAAAGGGAGTGGGAGAGACAGAAACCCGTGCAAGAGTGACACATAATGATTTGGATGCGCCAGTAATCAAGTGAAAGTTGAGTGTGATAGAGGATGAAATAAAAGGTTAGACAATTCTGTTGCTGGAAGACATGTGTAAAGTTTACCTGGGTAGACCAATTTGCAAAGTTGGGAAGATGTTTTTCCTTTAGTTGGAAGAGAAAGTATTGTGGTGAGAATATTGCAAATATGCAGTTTATTATCTTCACCTAATGGTCAGAAAGTATATTCAGACCTGCCAATGCGAATGTCATTTGTTTTTTGAACTCCAATTAGGGGTCGATGAGTGTCTTAGAGGTGAATGGAGTTGAGAAATTAGTGGGGTGTTTGCCTCTGCTAAACTAGATGGTATGAGACCCAGTGTCATTGGTTCAGCCTTTGTAGCAGTGGTTTCTTGAGTCCTAAGGTGAATGGAGCTGGGGAAATTTTGGGAGGTAGGGAAACAGAATGAATCTAGTTAATTATATAAGAGTGTGGAAAGAGGGGGCATCAAGGAGGAGTTTAGCTCCAGATGTGGACTCCTTGCTCACTGTGTCTTAGGGAGTACAGCTGCACCTCACTGACGAGGCCCACAGAGGCCGAAAAGTACATCTGGGGTTTGCTGTTTCTCCTTTTCAGGGTAGAATTGCCTGGTATTTTGCGGCTGGGTCACTATTTTGAGTGAGACTAGACTGATATACTATAGAATATTTCTCCCTGTGAATGGCACAAGTGGCTAAAAGATGCAGCCCTCTGAGTAGGTAACCAGACCTATAGAACAAACCTATTTAGGTATTGTTCGTTCCCAGAGGAGCGCCTCTACTCTTTTTGCTTCGTTTTTTTGAGCCTCATTCAATTGCTGCGATTTTGAGATCCAGGCTCGCAAGTGGAGGTCGCAAGTTATTTTGCTATTCAATTGCCTTCCGTTTGCAGGCTTCGATCGAGTTATGTCTTGCAAGCTGCGATCCATTGCGATTTGTAAAATCACAAGTTAATGCCCTCCAAGCCTTTGATCTTTCATGGCCCCAAGAGTCCCGAAGGCTAAAATCGCAAATCGCTATTCAATTGCTCCGATTTCCCCTCGCTAACCACTCTGTCAAGCCCGCAAATGGCAAATATCTAAACACAAGTTACTGGTACCAAAGTGGTCTGACAAAGTGCTTAATGACAAATCGGAGCACTTTAAAAGCAAATAAAAAAGCAAAACTGTTCCTTTATGAAGAGTAAAAGTGATGATAGATCTTCGAATTAATAGCACAACATTCTCCAATACATGTTTAATTTTTGTGTTATATCGAGCACGGAATTCAATGTAAAGTCCTACAGGCTTCAACCTCCAAGCCCGTAGGAGTTTGAAATCCAACTTCCATTTTCCTACAGCTTGGAGGTTGAAGCCCATAGGACTTCGAAAATGGATGCTGGATGTCAAAGTCCTAGGGCCTTCACATACCAGTTACGGGCTCAAAGGTTGGACATGATGACAAGCTCTTTTTCCATTGGTTGTTTCTGCATCGGGAGTTACGGGCTAGCACCTAAGCCCGCAAATGGTACTTCCTATGGCAATGGTTTCCGATTTTCGCTAAGTTGCAGGCCCGGCCAATTGAATAGCACCTTAACTCGGGCCCGCAGCAGGCCCGCAAATGTAGGTCCAATATTAAGTAACTTACGATGCCTGAATTGAATGAGGATCTTTGTTTTTATTAATGAAAAGCAAAAATTGCATACACTACTGATTCTCCTCGATCAGATGCATTCATAATCCAGGAAATTTAAATTTGCCTTTAATTTCAGAGCCTTTCTATCTAATGCTAGTTACTTTTCATATGCATTCATTCTATTCTTAGTTATCTAATTTTATGTAGCAACCAGTTTTGTTGCTGTGTGTACACTTCATGGAAATGTAATTTGCAATCCTGTATTAAAGGGCACATGTCAACAGTGGAGGGTATCAGCAAAATGGATTCAGGTTTTTCTTCCCCACATCTAGGTTATGGTTGGAGGGGTCCAGAACATGTCAAATTGTTTCATCCTATTTCATTCATACATGAGATTGGAAAGCAGTTGAAAGGACCTTATCATTAAAGTCATCTAAGGAATATTAGTACATATACTGTATATATTGAACGACATGGTTCTTCTGGTTTGCCACTCCATCTTTAAAGTGTCTGGTGCCTTCTATATATCAACTTGGAGATCTTTTGTTGTAAATTACTTTGCATTTTTAAAATGTAGACTCTCAATTCCTTGTGCTGTCAACAGAACGGTGAATCTTTGCTTACTTATAACTTTCTAATAAATATGGCACTAACCTTGAGGCACTTCACTAGTAATATTTACCAAATCTGTTGAGTAGCATATACCAATATATCAAACACTGAATTTAGTCATTTAATTTGAATACATTCCATATCCAATTAAATTTCCTTATCAAGTGAACAGTTGTGAAGTGGTTTGAATGTCACTATTATTACTGTTATTACCATTACTAATACTATTATTAGTACTGGTATTATTAACATTCCTTTCCTCTTCATACTATCCAATTAGCCATTAAACACTGCTTCCTGTTTTATCCACCCATTTTATGTGTGCTCACTTGTTCTACAATTTAGATTAATTTCTGTAATTTCTGTAGTCAAATATAAGCAGATTATTAGTGTTAGGGAACAATAAACATGGGGCTAAGCATTATAATTATTAACTTTATTATTATTTGTTAAACGTAAGCAGGTTCTGTAGCGCTGGGGGAACAATAAACACATGGCTATACTTTTTATACAGTGCTGATGAAATGAGTCATGCCATGTATATACATAATGGTAGAGAAGGAGATAAGGCCAGTAGAGTCATGAGGTGAGGAGACTGCTTAATGGATAAATGTTATAGCATGATAAAGGGAATGGTGTGAGAGGTCCAGAACATATAAATATATTATCCCCAATTTCATTAACATTAGGTAGGTGATATGCTTCTCGAAACATAGTTGGGTTTTCAGAGATCATTTGAATGTATAAGGATTAGGGAATAAACTAATAAAGTGAGGCAGATAATTTCATAGATAGGTGCAGCTCTTGAAAGTTCTGTAGGAGGGCATGAGAAGAGGTAAAGATGGAGCATGAGAGGTATAACTGATTGAAGTGCATCTGAAGACAAGAGAGTTGCTGTGTAGGGGGGTGTGCTTCTGTTTTGTATGTGAATCTTAATTTTTTTAAATTGTGTCTATGATGAAATAGGGAGCCTCAGAGGTGAGAAGCTGATCATGACGTCTGTGTGGAGTCTTGAGATGGAGGTCAGAAGATTTTTGAGTGGGTGAATGAGTGGAAGGCCAATAAGGAGGAAGTTGCAACAGTGAAGGCAGGGTATGATGGGAGAGTGGATTAGGGTATTTCTGGTGATATGGGTGAGGAAGTCCCAAATGCTGTAGACATTCCAGAGGTGGAAATTCAAATATTAACAGCTATAGAGAAAAAGAGAAAAAATAGGTCATGAAATCACTTGAATTAAAAAAAAAAACTGTCTAGTGACTAGAGTTACTTAAAGGGGAAGCTCATGTCAATTAAAACCTACAAATGACTCAATCCAGTGTGTTGTCCGAGGTTCCAAAACTGAATCATATTAAAGCATGTAGAGAAAAATGAGAGTAGTCAGTCATGAACCTCAAAGTGTACCTCCTAACTGGAAGGAGCAGAAGAGCTCTCTAAAAAGTTGATTCATATCCCTATAATTATAGAGATGTAGCCTGCTTATATTAAGTTACAGGAGGAAAAAATCAAAGTACACTAGTTTAAATACTAGAGTGAAAACATCTAAATCAGCTTTCCTTCAGCAGTACAATATCAGCATACATGCTGGGTAGGGTACTACAAAATGTGGGTTGAAATGGCTAATCCTGGGGCCACCCTCCATTTCTGGCCGCATCCAGCTCAGCATTTTTTGTTTTCTTTCTTGGCCTTTTCCTTCTTTTTTCCTTTTCTTTCTGCTTTGACTTTCAGTCCCATTTCTCTTTCTTCTCTTTTGTAATCTCTGTATTTTATTTGTGATGAATATTTCTTGATGATATATCGATCAGCACTTTCTGTTTGGTCCATACTTTCTGTTTCCATACTTCCACTTATATTTTAATATAAATATTTATAAAACAAAATAATAAAAAAGTTGCTGCAAGCCAAAACTAAACAAATAAATAATTTGAAGTAAATAAAACATATTATTTTGTTCAAAGACCAGTTTCGCATCCTCTACATGGGTTCCTTTTCCCCACAGCTGCTATCTGTTTATCTGTTATCATATGGTGTATGTCTAGTTTTTATTACCTTTGCTTTTCTCATTTTACTAGTGTTCTAAAAATCACAAAATTCTATCACACATTTTCCACAATGCCTTTCTTACATTCAATGACCATCATGTCATTATTTGTAGCATTCACTTTTGAATAACTTATCTTCATAATGTGCAGACTAGATGGAAAAAGTACTCACCATAGAATAACACTCTACCTTAAACCTCATACAGTTTAACTATATACATTAATTTCCCCCAAAATATTTTATTATCTTGTTTTCCATAGCTGGTTAAGTTGCTAGTTTTTCTACACTTCAAGTGCATATCATATTTTCCCCAAAGTATGTTGCCCAGTTAATCTCACATTACCTGCCAATCAGCCTTTCTGATCCACCCTCAAAACCTGTATGTCTATCAATGTAATGGTCTTTCTTAATTGATTATTACTCCCTGTGCATCTGATTGCATATGTATCAGTCTAAAGCCATCTAATATTAGAGAGAATGAGCCATCGCAGACCACATGGAGTAATTTTGCCAAGTTTGGATATAATATATAAAAAAGTAATGGAAAACAAAATACAAATAAAACCCTATTGCAAGAGCAGTTCAGTGACCCTTTAATGATATATTTATTTAGTAATCATATAAGTAAATGTAGGTAGGGATTAGGTATGGGTACTATGGGTAAGGAACAAAGTGGAGTTTGGCATCACAGACATTCCCATAATTTTTCCTAAGCGTTATAGGGGCTCAACATCATTAGGATTTTAATATAAATAAATAGGATTATATTAAATGAAGATAACTATTTACCTATGTTCATCTGTGATTATGATTAATCAATCTATTTACTGTTTAGATAAACCATACAATCAAATATGACATTGCTGGAGACAAGGGAACTTATTTCTACAATAATTGCTAATTTGCTAAATATATACATATGCAACTTGCAAGTACAACATAGTTTATTTGCAATGTCGCAAGAAAGAAGCAAATAATGTGCTCATTTATCTCCTCATACATTATTCAAATTCAAATATCCATATGCTGTGTTATAAAAATCAACAGCCTTATTAAATTGCAATTCGGCCAATTGAATAGGGCTCTAAGCACATAGCATATTTTCTTTACAGAAGTTTTTAGTTAGTGAACTTCTATCCAAAAGGAAGGTCTTTACTAACTAATAACTTCTGTAAAAAAAATATGATATGTGCTTAAATAGAGCCCTAGTCAATTGGCTGAATCGCAATTTAATAGGGCTGCAAATATCTACAAATGGCCTATACAAGACACCTTCATCTATATTTATTATAAAAGCGATTAATAATATTTCAAAGCAAAAACCTTAATGTTTATGTTTTCTTGTGGATACCATTATAGATTAATTTGTGGTTATGTTACTCAGATATTTGAGCAGTCATTTATCATTTTTAGCATTCTAGTTTGACATGAATCTAAATGCAATTGTTGAAGCAGGGCTCCCTCTACAGCAAATGTTAATAACGTCGGTAACTCATTGATTCACCAAATGACTGGCATTGACCTTAACATGCTGGTATGAAAAAGATTTTCTGGTTGGTTGTAATGATCTCATTATATCACTAAAGCCATGTCCTTGGAGTTGCTCTTATTCAAGCTCAAACATGTTTTTTTTTTTCTTTCTTCAAAGACACAGTAGGAGTCAGGACTTAAAAATAAGGTAGTGAAACCAATTGATGTAACAAGGATACTTGCTCATAACTGTGTCTCCGGAAACTGGAAGTTCACACATAACCTCGACAGCAGCAGAGTATAAATGAAACATGAACATTAGATAACTTTGATATAGTTACTCGTTGGAATGATATTTCTTTTGTACAGGAAAAAAAATCCTCATTGGCTGGACTTTTTTCATATCAAGCAAGGCAATTGAATACAACATTTTTAAATTATTATGATGTGGATATAGAATGTGTTAATGATGTTGCAAAATGATATGTCCAGCATGCAAACTGTGAATCCAACAATTGGTTGTAATGTCACATTTTTAACAAGAAAGCTTAAAACTATTTCAGCTGCCTGCAACCCCAGTAATCCCTTCTCTATTTTTAGTGACTTAAATCCCTAGCTTCAGCAATGCTCTGATGGTTAGAATAAGAAGCTTGTGAAAGTGTGGAGGATTAGCCAGAAGCATTGTATGACAAAGCAATACACATGCCACTGATAAGACAGTGGTGGGAAGAAGACTTCATACTTCATTACTTATACAAATGTTTCCTTTTCATTGCACATTTAGTGGTGGTTTTTGAAAAACATTAGCTCTTTCTCCATATGTTCAAATATTAAATAGATGTGATAGTATTGTCTGCAAAATCTTTTGTGGGATATTAACCTCAAGGCAAAGCAGGCACTATGAATTAGTACAGTGAATGTTAGCATGCTACACATCATATCACTGAGAATAAATGGAGTTCTGGTTTGGATAACCTTCTGAAACCTAGCAGACAGTATCTTACTTTGCTGTGACAGATATGGACAATGCAAGCAGAGCTTGGCAGTGCAAAGATGAACAGATTTATCTGTTAAATTGTTTGAAAGTGAGCATCAGTCTGAAATAAAAGCAGAAACATATAGAGCAGCTTTAATAACAAATAGTATAATAATAATAATATATATATATATATAACATTTTTATTTATATACCGAATATACTCGAGTATAAGCCGACCCGAGTATAAGCCGAGGCACCTGTTTTACAACAAAATACTGGGTAAAATGAGTGACTCGAGTATAAGCCGAGGGTGGGAAATGTGCTGCCCCCTGTGTCCCTCTTGAGCCCTCTGTGTCCCCCTCTTGTGTCCCACTCTCTCTCCCATGTCTCTTCTCCCCTCTCCTCATTCTCAACCTCCCTCCTCAACCCCACTCCTCATCCTCAACCTCCCTCCTCAACTCCACTCCTCATCCTCAACCTCCCTCCTCATCATCCCTCCTCATCCTCATCCTCAACCTCCCTCCTCAACCCCCTCATCCTCAACCCCCTCCTCCTCATCCCCACTCCTCAACCTCCCTCCTCAACCCCCATCCTCATCCTCAACCCCCCATCCTCAACCCCATCCTTAACCTCAACCCCCCTCCTCATCCTCAACCCCCTCCTCAACCTCCTCCTCAACCTCAACCCCCCTCATCATCCTCAAACCACTCCTCAACCTCCCTCCTCAACCTCCCTCCTCATCCTCAACCTCCCTCCTCATCCTCAGGCCCCCTCCTCATCCTCAGCCCCCCTCCTCATCCTCAACCCCCCTCTGCAACCTCCCTCCTCAACCTCAACCCCCCCATCCACCTCCCTCCTCATCCTCAATCTCCCGTCCACCTCCCTCCTCCACCTCCCTCCTCACCTGATACCCCCATTCTAAACCCCTCCCTCCTCATTCTAAACCCCCCCTCATTCTAAAACCCCCCTCACATGCGCGCCACGTCATTAGCATATACCGGGTGCCGGCACCCGGTATATGCTAATGCCGTGACATCACATGGGCGCCACGTCACATGCGCGCCAGAAGTAGCGGAGGCCGGAGCAGGAGCTTCAGATCCAGGTAAGTGAGGGGCAGAATGAGGGGGGGCGGGGGTTTAGAATGGGGGGGGGTTAGAATGAGGTGGTTAGAGAGACACGGGGGGTTAGAGAGACACGGGGGGGGGGGGAAGTGTGACTCGAGTATAAGCCGTGGGGGCTCTTTTAGCCTTAAAAAAAGGGCTGAAAAACTCTTAAAGCTTATACTCGAGTATATACGGTGTATATATATATATATATATATATATATATATATATATATACAAATATGTGTTTTTATAAATATGTGTATAAATATTTATTTATATCTATATCGTATACATATATATATATTTATATAATGAGTGACTCGAGTATAAGCCGAGGGTGGGAAATGTGCTGCCCCCTGTGTCCCTCTTGTGCCCTCTGTGTCCCCCTCTTGTTTCCCCCTCTCTCTCCCATGTCTCTTCTCCCCTCTCCCTTCCCTGTGTCTCTTCCCCCCCTCTCCCTTCCCTGTGTCTCTTCCCCCTCTCCCTTCCCTGTGTCTCTACCCCCTTCCTCATTCTCAACCTCCCTCCTCAACCCCACTCCTCATCCTCAACCTCCCTCCTCAACCCCCCATCCTCATCCTCAACCCCCCCCATCCTCAACCCCCTCCTCAACCTCAACCCCCCTCCTCATCCTCAACCCCCTCCTCAACCTCCCTCCTCAACCTCAACCCCCCTCATCATCCTCAAAACCCTTCTCAACCTCCCTCCTCAACCTCTCTCCTCATCCTCAGGCCCCCTCCCTCTCCTCATCCTCAGCCCCCCTCCTCATTCTCAACCCCCCTCTGCAACCTCCCTCCTCAACCTCAACCACCCCATCCACCTCCCTCCTCAACCTCAATCTCCCATCCACCTCCCTTCTCCACCTCCCTCCTCATCCTTAACCCTCTTCATTCTAAACCCTTCCCTCCTCATTCTAAACCCCCCCTCATTCTATCTCTCCCATGTCTCTTCTCCCCTCTCCCTTCCCTGTGTCTCTTCCCCCCCTCTCCCTTCCCTGTGTCTCTTCCCCCTCTCCCTTCCCTGTGTCTCTACCCCCTTCCTCATTCTCAACCTCCCTCCTCAACCCCACTCCTCATCCTCAACCTCCCTCCTCAACCCCCCATCCTCATCCTCAACCCCCCCCATCCTCAACCCCCTCCTCAACCTCAACCCCCCTCCTCATCCTCAACCCCCTTCTCAACCTCCCTCCTCAACCTCAACCCCCCTCATCATCCTCAAAACCCTTCTCAACCTCCCTCCTCAACCTCTCTCCTCATCCTCAGGCCCCCTCCCTCTCCTCATCCTCAGCCCCCCTCCTCATCCTCAACCCCCCTCTGCAACCTCCCTCCTCAACCTCAACCACCCCATCCACCTCCCTCCTCAACCTCAATCTCCCATCCACCTCCCTTCTCCACCTCCCTCCTCATCCTTAACCCTCTTCATTCTAAACCCTTCCCTCCTCATTCTAAACCCCCCCTCATTCTATACCCCCCTCACATGCACGCCATGTCATTAGCATATACCGGGTGCAGGCACCCGGTATATGCTAATGCCGTGACGTCACATGCGCGCCACGTCACATGCGCGCCGGAAGGAGCAGAGACCGGAGCAGGAGCTTCAGATGCCAGTAAGTGAGGGGCAGAATGAGGGGGGGGGGGGGGTTAGAATGGGGGGGGGGTTAGAATGAGGTGGTTAGAGAGAAACGGGGGGTTAGAGCGACACGGGGGGGGGGGGGTTGAGTGACTCGAGTTTTAGCCTCAAAAAAAGGGCTGAAAAACTTGGCTTATACTCGACTATATACGGTATATATATATATATATATATATATATATATACACAAATATGTGTTTTTATAAATATGTCTATAAATATTTATTTATATCTATACCGTATACATATATATATATATTTATATAATGAGTGACTCGAGTATAAGCCAAGGGTGGGAAATGTGCTGCCCCCTGTCTCCCTCTTGTGCCCTCTGTGTCCCCCTCTTGTGTCCCCCTCTCTCTCCCGTGTCTCTTCTCCCCTCTCCCTTCCCTGTGTCTCTTCCCCCTCTCCCTTCCCTGTGTCTCTTCCCCCCTCTCCCTTCCCTGTGTCTCTTTCCCCCCTCCTCATTCTCAACCTCCCTCATCAACCCCACTCCTCATCCTCAACCTCCCTCCTCAACCCCACTCCTCATCCTCAACCTCCCTCCTCATCATCCCTCCTCATCCTCAACCTCCCTCCTCAACCCCCTCATCCTCAACCCCCTCCTCCTCAACCACCCTCCTCAACATCCCTCCTCAACCCCCCATCCTCATCCTCAAACCCCCCCATCCTCAACCCCCTCCTCAACCTCAACCCCCCTCCTTATCCTCAACCCCCTCCTCAACCTCCCTCCTCAACCTCAACCCCCCTTATCATCCTTAAACCCTTCCTCAACCTCCCTCCTCAACCTCCCTCCTCATCTTCAACCTCCCTCCTCATCCTCAGCCCCCCTCCTCATCCTCAGCCCCCCTCCTCATCCTCAGCCCCCCTCCTCATCCTCAACCCCCCTCTGCAACCTCCCTCCTCAACCTCAACCCCCCATCCACCTCCCTCCTCAATCCCCCATCCACCTCCCTCCTCCACTTCCCTCCACATCCTCAACCCTCCTCATTCTACTCCCCTCCCTCCTCATTCTAAACCCCCCCTCATTCTATACCCCCCTCACATGCGCGCCATGACATTAGCATATACCGGGTGCAGGCACCCGGTATATGCTAATGCCGTGACGTCACATGCGTGCCACGTCACATGCGAGCCGGAAGGAGCAGAGGCCAGAGCAGGAGCTTCAGATGCAGGTAAGTGAGGGGCAGAATGAGGGGGGGGGGTGGGGTTTAGAATGGGGGGGGTTAGAATGAGGTGGTTAGAGAGAAACGGGGGGTTAGAGAGACACGGGGGGGGGGAGAGTGACTCGAGTTTTAGCCTTAAAAAAAGGGCTGAAAAACTTGGCTTATACCCGACTATATACGGTATATATATATATATATATATATATATATATATATATATATACACAAATATGTGTTTTTATAAATATGTCTATAAATATTTATTTATATCTATAACGTATACATATATATATATATATTTATATAATGAGTGACTCGAGTATAAGCCAAGGGTGGGAAATGTGCTGCCCCCTGTCTCCCTCTTGTGCCCTCTGTGTCCCCCTCTTGTGTCCCCCTCTCTCTCCCGTGTCTCTTCTCCCCTCTCCCTTCCCTGTGTCTCTTCCCCCCCTCTCCCTTCCCTGTGTCTCTTCCCCCCTCTCCCTTCCCTGTGTCTCTTCCCCCCTCCTCATTCTCAACCTCCCTCCTCAACCCCACTCCTCATCCTCAACCTCCCTCCTCAACCCCACTCCTCAACCTCCCTCCTCATCATCCCTCCTCATCCTCAACCTCCCTCCTCAACCCCCTCATCCTCAACCCCCTCCTCCTCAACCACCCTCCTCAACCTCCCTTCTCAACCCCCCATCCTCATCCTCAACCCCCCCATCCTCAACCCCCTCCTCAACCTCAACCCCCCTCCTCATCCTCAAACCCCTCCTCAACCTCCCTCCTCAACCTCAACCCCCCTTATCATCCTCAAACCCCTCCTCAACCTCCCTGCTCATCTTCAACCTCCCTCCTCATCCTCAGCCCCCTCCTCATCCTCAGCCCCCCTCCTCATCCTCAACCCCCCTCTGCAACCTCCCTCCTCAACCTCAACCCCCCCATCGACCTCCCTCCTCAACCTCAATCCCCCATCCACCTCCCTCTTCCACCTCCCTCCTCATCCTCCACCCCCCCCATTCTGAAACCCCTCCCTGACTCGAGTATAAGCCGAGGGGGCCCTTGTAGTCTTAAAAAAGGGCTGAAAACTTGGCTTATACTTGAGTATATACGGTATATATATATATATATATATATATATATATATAAATATGTGTTTTTATAAATATATGTATAAATATTTATTTATATCTATACCGTATACATATATATATTTATATATATATATATATATATATAAAATATATATATATATATATAAATATTTATATAGATATATATATATATATATATATATATATATATATATATATATATATATATATATATATATATATATATATGTATATATATATATATATATATTTCAGTAGAATCTGTAATTACAGATTATATATTAGAAACTATAGTCCACCTATAACATCGGTGTGTGGGTCAAACATTTATCCACAAAACAGCTTATCTAAGCTAACCGTCGCCTACAGTGCCTTTAAAATCAATGGCATCAGTGGTGGAGCTTGTGAACGGAGGGCCCCCGGTGCCAATTTTTTTTAGATCTATCTATCTATCTATCTATCTATCTATCTATCTATCTATCTATCTATCTATCTATCTATCTATCTATCTATACAGTATCTTACAAAAGTGAGTATACCCCTCACATTTTTGTACATATTTTGTTATATCTTTTCATGTGATAACACTGAAGAAATGACACTCTGCTACAATGTAAACACACAGCCATTAATGTCCAAAGTAGGCCCAAAGTGTCAATATTTTGTGTGTCCGATATTATTTTCCAGCACTGCCTTAAACCTTATGGACATGGAGTTCACCAGAGCTACACAGGTTGTTACTGGAGTCCTCTTCCACTACTCCATGGAGCTGGTGGATGTCAGAGACCACCTTCCGTTTGAGAATGCCTCACAGATGCTCAATAGGCTTTAGGTCTGGAGACATGCTTGGCCAGTCCATCACCTTTACCTTCAGCTTCTTTATCAGGGCAGTGGTCGTCTTGGAGGTGTGTTTGGGGTGGTTATCATGTTGGAATACTGCCCTGTGGCCCAGTCTCCGAATGGAGGAGATCATGCTCTGCTTCAGTATGTCACAGTACATGTTGGCATTCATGGTTCCCTCAATGAACTGTAGCTCCCCAGTGCCGGTAGCACTCATGCAGGCCCAGACCATGACACTCCACCACCAAAAGCATATATCTATACTGAGGAAAGGTAGTTGAAATAATATCTAAATGACAGATAAAAGGATATGGCACAAAGAGCACAAAACACTGATGAGATGAAACCCTCAGTTTTAAAGTAAACAGCGATGCAGAGATTGTGGAGGCAGCATCTGACATCATCAAGTAAATGGATATAGGGGGATTCAACACAACATTTTATAGAAAACATATACACACATGTCAGAGGTGCTCATCAGAGAACGAACTATCCTTAACAGGTCAGTTCTATGGACATGATAACCCACTCTGAGAGCAACCTCTTTTAGCTCACTTGTGCGCTTCACAGTGAGAAATATCCTGCAGTATATCAGTCTGGTCTCACTGAAAGAGTGACCCAGCCCTGAAATACCAGGCAATTCTACCCTGAATAGGAGAAATAGCAAACCCCAGGGCGTTTAGGCCTCTACAGGCCTCATCAGTGAGATGCAGCTGAACTCCCTAAGGCACGATGAGCAAGGAGTCCCCTATCACCCTTAGGGAGACTAAAGCCTAAGGGTAAATTGCATAAACAAAACAGCTAGAAGTCCCGAAACGTAAGCCTGGGGTTTGATGTTTCTCCTGTGCAGGGTAGAATTGCCTGGTATTTTGTGGCTGGATCACTCTAGTGATATACTACAGGATATTTCACCCTGTGAAGGGCACAAGTGAGCTAAAAGAGGTTGCTCTCAGAGAGGGTTATCATGTCCACAGAACTAACCTATTAAGGTTAGTTTGTTCTCTGATTGAGCACCTCTGTTTTTGTTTTTTGTTTTTTCAAATGACCCTTAGGGATTAGTCTCCCTAAGGGTGATAGGGGAATCCAGACATGAACCCCTTGCTCACTGTGCCTTAGGGAGTTATCAGCTACACCTCACTGATGGGGCCCAATGAAGGCTGAAATGTACGTCTGGGGTTTGGTGTTTGCCTGGTATTTTGGGGCTGGATCACTCTAGTGAGTGGGACCAGACTGATATATTACAGGATATTTTTCCCTGTGAAAGGCACAAGTGAGCTAAAAGAGGTTGCTCTCAGAGTGGGCTATCGTGTCCACAGAACTAACCTATTAAGGTTAGTTCGTTCTCTGATTGAGCACCTCTATTTTATTTATGTATATATATTTTCGGTCTGCTCCTGCATGAGTGCTGCCCACACTGGGGAGCTACAGTTCATTGAGGAACCCATGAATGCTAAAATGTACTGTGGCACACTAAAGCAGAGCATGATCCCCTCCCTTCGGAGACTGGGCCGCAGGGCAGTATTCCAACATGATAACAACCCCAAACACACCTCCAAGACTACCACTGCTTTACTAAAGAAACTGAAGGTAAAGGCGATAGACTGGCCAAGCATGTCCCCAGAACTAAACCCTATTGAGCATCTGTGGGGCATCCTCAAAAGGAAGGCGAGGGAGTGCAAGGTCTCTAACATCCACCAGTTCTGTGATGTCATTATGGAGGAGTAGAAGAGGACTCCAGTGGCAACCTGTGAAGCTCTGGTGAACTCCCTGCCCATGAGGGTTAAGGTAGTGCTCAAAAATAATGGTAGCCACACAAAATATTGACACTTTGGGCCCAATTTGGACATTACTCACTTTTGTTGTGGAGTTATTTTTAGGGGACAGCAAATTTACACTGTTATACAGGCGGTACACTTACTATTTTACATTGTAGCAGAGTGTCATTTCTTCGATTTTGTCACATAAAAAGATATAATACAATATTTACAAAAATGTGAGGGGTGTATTCACTTTTATGAGACACTGTATGTATATTGTAATGGTGTCCAGCAAGGACAGATAACCTGAACTAGAATCTAGCAAGGGATCTACATAAGCAGAAGAATGAGTAGGGCTGTACATCCATGCTTGAACAGAAGGGGAGCGTGTGAGCTGCGGCCTAATCAAGCCAGTACACCTGATCTAAGTAAGGAGGATTTAAAAGGCTGCGGTGTGAGCAGAGAGGGGGCTAGCTAAGTTCACAGGAGATAAGGAGGCTGGAAGAAACCTTGAGCAGAGAGCTGTTTTTGAGAAGCTGCAATACTGAATGCTGGAGTGCTGTTTTTCTGGAACTACAAGTAAAAGGTTTTGCTGGATCTGCAAAGAAATCCTTATTAAGTACCTGTGGGATACTGCTGAGTTACCTGACTGGAGAAAGCTGCATGGCAGACTGAAGCTAGAGAGGAGACTGACACTCCATTTACCATAAGGTCAGAAACCTTTTACTTAAATTATTATACCCCAGGGAAGAGGCTGAGTGCTTGTCCTGTTAAATTGCAGGGTTCCTATTGCAATATCAAAGGGTCCCTGGGGTGAAGCATATGGGAGAGAAGGGCGGGCCCTATGCTTCATCCAGGGTTATTTAAGTGAAGACGGGCAAAGGCCACAAGGTGGCACTACACCACATAGTCGTAACCTGGCCACAAGGTGGCACTACACCACATATACAAGACTACGGATAGTGTAAGAGACTATCTGTATCCGGGCCACAAGCTGGCACTATAAGGGACTGTTTGTATCCTGGCCACAAGGTGGCACTACAAGAGACTGTTTGTTTTCTTTATGAATTATAATTTAACCTGTAGTAGAAAAGCTGCTCAGGTTATAGTCACGGTGTTCCAGAGTATAAGTAAGCCCGTTTACGTAGATGTTTATTTTCCTGACTATAAGCTATTTAATTTGTGTTTTGTAACTACTCAATAAAATATATAAAAAGAGCCCAGAAGTCTCTACCATTTACAGTCCATCAAAGGGTACAATGTTACAATATATAAACATACACACACAATGTGTAAACTACAGATTGTAAACAATTATATATATATATATATATATATATATTTATATATATATATATATATATATATATATATATATATATATCAGTCATATATCCATATATATATATATATATATATATATATATATATATATATATATATACAATATAGATTATAAATATATATATTAAATTATATATATATATATATATATATATATATATATATAAGTGTAAATATAAATAACTGTATATGTAAATTAATATTTATTATATGTACATATATATATATATATATATATATATATATGTATATATATATATATATATAAATAAAATATATTTAAGATCTAAATGATATATATATAATATATTTATGATATAAATTATATATATATATAAAATATATTTATGAACATATATACACATACACACAAATAATAAATATATATTTATATATATTTATATATTAAATTATATATATATATATATATATATATATATATAAATATATACACATAGTGACGTAGTTACATAGTAATTGAGGTTGAAAATAGACTTTTAGTCCATCAAGCTCAACCTTTTTAGATCTCCTCTTATGTGGATTAATTGTTAATTGTTAATTGATCCAGAGGAAGGCAAACAGAAAAATAAAACCCAGTGAAACTTTGCCAATTACATCGAAATGGGAAAAAATAAATCCTTCCTGACCCCAGATACTGGCGATCAGTCTCGTCACTGGATCAATACTCCCTCTCTAATTATCCAGGATAACAAGGAATGCCCTTTTTATTAAAAAATATAACCAATCCCTTTTTAAAGTTATCTATCAAATACGCTGTAACCACCTCCTTTGGTAGAGAATTCCACAGATTAACCACCCTTACTGTGATGAACCCTTTTCTTTCTTTAAGGTGGATATTTTTACTTCTAACCTCAAGGGATGTCCTCTTGTCAGTTGAAAATCTCTTGGCACAAAAATCTCGCTTGACAAAGCCCTGTATTGACCCTGGATATATTTATATAAGGTAATCATATCCCCTCTTAGGCGCCTTATTTCTAGAATTTTTTTTTTTAAATTTGGTTAGTCTTTCTTCATATCTTAGGCCCTCCATTCCGCTTATTAGTTTTGTTGCCATTCTCTAAAATGTCCTTTTTATGTAGTGGTGCCCAAAATTGTACTCCATATTCCAAATGAGGGCGTACTGGGAATTTGTATAGTGGCAGAATTATATTTGCTTCCCTGACATCCATACCCTTCTTAATATATGGTAATATTTTACTTGCTTTTGCAGATGTTGCTTGGCATTGAGCACTGTTACCTAGTTGGTTGTCCACAAGTACTCCCAAATCTCTTTAATATCTGATACCCCTAGATCTGCTTCATTAAGATTATAAATTGCATGACTATTTTTCTTTCCCAGGTGCATAACTTTACATTTATTCGTATTAAATCTCATCTGCCATTTAGTGACCCATTTCTCTAATTTATGCAAATCCCTTTGGAGGGAAATCACATCATTATCTGTTTTAATTACCTTGCACAACTTAGTGTCATCAGCAAAAATGAAGACAATACTTTCCAATCCTACTGCTAAGTCATTAATAAATATGTTAAAAAGGAGATTACCAAACACTGAACCCTGAGGATCCCCACTTACCACATTAGTCCAATCTGAATATGTCCCATTAACAACAACTATTTGCTTCCTGTCTTTTAGCCAACTCTCAATCCATGAGCAGATATTTACTGCAATTCCTGTATCCTTTAGTTTGCTCAATAGTCTCTCATGTGGCACTGTATCTAAAGCATTTGCAAAATCCAAAAATACTACAACCCCTGAGTTACCTTGATCCAAGTTCCTACTATCCTCTTCATAGAAACTAATTAGGTTTGCTTGACATGACCTATGCCTCATAAATCTGCTTTTCTCCAGTCATCTGGTAGGGACCCTGTGTTGAGTGCATATTTGGAACTAACTTTTCATGTTCTATTTTAGCCAGTCTAATCGCCATTTTACAAGCCTTGTTGACTTCCCTGTACTCACGTAAAGCAGTCTCTGTCCCCTCTTTTTTGTACAATTTAAATGCCTGTTCTTTACTCCTCATCTTCTTTTTTAAATCATTGTTAAGCCACATGGGTTGTGATTTACTCCTACTTTTATTTCCACATGGTTATATGGTGATAAGTATGTATATTTAGTAAGGATTTGAATGTTGTCCTTTTATGTTCTGATTTGTTTACCTGACAGTGCTCTGTCCCAGTCTATACCTTGTATTGCCTTGTATAGACCATTAAAATCTGCCCTTTTAAAATTAGAAGTTTTTGTTGGCCATTTACAGTTTTTCTTTCCATTTATTCTCAAATGAGACAGTGTTGTGATCACTTTTAACTAAATCCAAGATAGCCTCATTTCTAGTAGGTTATTGTATAACCTGGGCCAGATAATTATCCCTGAGTGTGCTCAAGAACCTGCTCCCCTTAGCTGAACTGCTGGGCTCATTCATCCAGTTTATTTCAGGGATGTTAAAATATCCCATTAATTAAAACTTGACCCTGCTTAGCTGTATTTTCAATCTGTAATAATAATTGTATTTCCTCCCTTTCAATTATATTTGGAGGTTTATAGCATAGTTCTTTTAGAATTTGCTCCTCCTCTATTTAACTCTACCCACAAACATTCAACATTATCTCTAGTTCCACCATAAATTTATTCTCTGACTATAGGCTTAAATTTAGGCTTAACATACAGACAAATCCCTCCTACCCTTTTACCATTACCACTAGTCCCAGTCCAGTCATGAGAATCATCCCACCACTTTTCAGTAATGTCTCCCATCTACACTTTCTACCCAGTCCCCACGACAACCCCATTACTTCTATTTAGTCCTTAGCCCCACCTACTAGTTTAAAAACTCCCCCAGCCTTTCTACCATCCTATCCTCTAGCACACCAGCTCCCTCTTCATTAAGGTGCAATCCATCACTGCTATAGAGATTGTACCCAAGTGAAAAGTCAGCCCAGTGCTCTAAAAACCCAAACCCCTCCGTAGTACACCACTTTTTTAGCACATGGCACTGGTACTATCTCGGAAATTACTACCTTGGAGGTCCTTGCTTTCAGCTTATAAAATCATTCTTTAGGACATTCCATCTTCCAATAACTTTGTCATTGGTACCAATATGTACCAAGGCCGCCGGTTAATTTCCAGCGCCTACCAATAATTTATCTACTTGATCCACAACATGCCGAGCCCGAGCACTCGGGAAATAGCAAACTGATTGCTGGGTTCTGGATGACAAATCACCCTGTCTACCTTTCTAATAATAGAGTCCCATGCCACCAGAACCTCTCCTCTAGTAGAACTGTTCTTCCAGCTGTTAGAGAGAACAGCACTATCTGACATTGCCATTCCTGAATGGACATCCCCAACAATTTCACTCAATCTGGCAAATCTGTTGGTGCTTTCCAACTCAGAATTGGCCCGCCTCCTCCTGTTCCCCCTGCTTCCCCTTCTAACTGTAACCCAGCTACCTCCCTGGACATCCTCACTAGCCCCATCTCCACCCTCCATGCTAAGCCCAGCTAAACTGTGCTCCGTGAGCACCAACCCCCTTTCCAGTGGAACAATATCACTAAGTGCTGAAAATTCTCCTTTCCATTTCTCCAATTTGTGCTTCAAGAGAGGCAACATGCTCACACCTGTCACAGAGTTATGGACTCTGGATCAGCTAACAGTTCATATACACACTTATATAACACATGTATATAGATATGATGTCATCAAGACGTGCCAGTAGGGGAAGAGCAGAAGAGACACAATATTAAGTACAGTGAATCAGGGTAAGTATCTGGGGGGGGGGGGGGGGATCCAAGGGAGGCTGAGGGGGCATAGCATAAGGTGGGGGGTCTTACAAATTAAGTAATAATATTGCACTGGAGCCCATTTCAGAGGCAGGCCCCCGGTGCTTTGCACCCCTTGCACTGGCGGTTACTCCGCCGCTGAATGGCATAACACTGCCATCATCAATGCAATTGAAGGTGTAACGATATAGGAACTCCTTTAGATTGTATAAAATGTATGTTTGCGTTTTTCAGTCGTGTCCAACTCTTCATGATCTCGTGGATTGTAACACACCATGCTGATCCACTTGGTATTCATTGCAGAGATACTGGAGTGGGTTGCCAGTTCCTTCTCCAATGGGCTACAGCATACAGCTCCTGGTATTCTAAGGTGGTCTCTCATCCAAGTACTGGTCAGGCCAAACCCTGTATGGCTCAGGGGGGGTGTTACCTCTTGGTTCCCTGACTGAAATCAAATCCAGGTTGCAGCGGTCAAAGCACTGAATCCTTACCACTCGACCACCAGGAAACCATTAAAAGTCATCAAAAAAGTTATACAGAGCCCTAGAGTGAACACTAGGGTATCCCTTTTATTGTCAGCTCCTGTTTGTTACTTGCTCAAGTAGGTGTTCTTTTGTAAACTAATGAACATTCCATTAATGAATGTACTAGCAGTTGTAGAAACTGCGGCCCTCGCGAAGTGGCCAGGCAAAGAGCGCCGGCCCCGTTCAACTTTCGGACCGCAAATGAGCGAGGGGCCGCATTTGCAGAGGTGGAGGCTCCCACGTCGGCTGCTATAAGACTCATTGCAGACCGCAAATGCCGACAAAACACCCAATGAGTAAATACGGACGTACAGAAAAATAAATACGACCCACAGGACTTAGAAAAAATACATTACGGACTCGCAAAAATACGACCTCAACGGACAGCCCGCGCACAGCCGCAAACATTAAAAATACACTAAATACACACAAATAACAAACAAAAATAATACCCACAGCAAGGGGGAACACCCAGAACATCTGCACGACAGGTTACACATCGATTTCAGTAGAATTAAAAAAGTTTAGACACTCCAAACTCCCCTCGCCGCTGAAAAAAACGAAAATGAGACTACACGACTCCTAAAGCCGCAAAAAAACGCCCGGCACATACGACTTTTACTAAAACCCGTACGACCTACAACATACACCATTAGTAAGGACGCTAAATCATCCAAACCCGCGTACCACATACACATTTGGCGCCATTTTACAACACTACCTTACAGAATGTGGAAGTACCCTGTTACACTAACGGTTTCCCTCGCGCACGCAGCCTATTTACACTACACACTGCACACATTGCTGATACTTATACCTCAGCTCAAATCTACATTGGATTCTGCAAGAACATCAAAACCGATTGTTAACTTTTCAGACCATTGCTTGCTGCATATATTTATTACAAATAAGTAAGGTATCGTTTAATTAATTTACTAATTAATTATCATTGAAACATACACCTATACAACACTTTAAAAAACACCACTATACACGATCACAATCAACTGCGAAGGCGCTCATTGCCAGCCACACGATGAGCGCCGAAGGATCTCAGCCGGCCAAAACACTCACTGTCTGGGGCAAACAGCATTACCTGCCTTACAATTTTATTGCCCCGTCATTTTTGACGGTCAAGTCGCTAGTATACTATAAATATGTGGCTATAGTTTTTTTTTAGTGTTTTTTAGAGCTCCTTTAATTGTTTTGGCTTTTTGTTATGCTATGCATATTGTTCCACTACGTCAATAATTGAATACTAAATATTGACTATTTAATATTAGGTTGAATAGTTCAGTAAAACCTACTCCATGTTACTAATTAAGTAATCAATTTAAGATTTCCTTTCCAGGAGAGAGAGAGAGTTGTAACCAACCGTAGATTAACGCAGTTATAAAGCTTGTGGTGACCAAAGCTTTCATCTATTGCTCCCAGTCATATTGGCATTAGTTTAAAGATACTGGTAAATAAATTCAATTACACAGAAAATAAAAAAATATTTGTAGTGCTCAGTGTACCTACTAAAACTATACTTGTGCCAAATGGGTGTTGCCAGTTTGTAAGTGCTGGCAGCGTCTTGCAGTGCCTGTGCCAGCATTATAGAAGATCAGTTGCAGAATTCTTTCTAGGCTCAGCTAAATAGTTATTAACTATGGTCTAAGAATTAGCTTAGTCAAAAAACATTATGATCTCAATGTGCCTGATTTATAATGTCATGCTGAGCCTGTGTGCTGTCTGCTGTTATCATACAGAATATTTTATCACATTAAATGTCATTACTATAATTATTACACATAAAATATGTTAAATGCCATTGTGTGTTTGGTTATAGAAGCCTATATGAAGGTGCCTCATACAAAATACTAGGGAAATAAATCCAGAAAGTTTGCAAGAATAATGAGTAAGCAACAGGAATTTGATATATAAAAAAAATTAAGCAATCTTATTTTTTTTAATAAAGGGTAATGAGAATGTATTAGCGCAATGCACGGGGCTATGTTTTCATCTCTCAGATGACTTATTTGTGCAGAAAAAATATTCAGTAAATAATGTACAATTGACAAAAATTTGTAATACAGTTCTGTATAGTTACCATCCCTTTGTTTTACCTTATAAAAATCTACCTTCCCTTCAAATATATATATAGTATATTACTTATAACGTATATAAGGTAAAAGGGCAGAGAATATGGTATCATTCAAACTTACATTTCAAAGCAATTACTTTTGCATTTGACTGGTATTAAAATAACTATTTTATGTACATGCATTAGTTTCGTTAATCTCCCCCACCCTACCCCCTGCAGACTATCTGCATGATTAGCAAATGCTCACACACCCTCTCCTTCATTTGCTGAAATCACTATGAGCATGTTCTAGCCACCAGAGAATAATACTATTTATTAGTGGTATGTCCAATCTTTAACTTAACATACTAAGAGCCCGATTAATTTGAGCAATTGTAAATTACTGGAGACCGTAAGTGAGGCCGTAAATTAATTTGCTATTCAATTGGTGTCTTTTTGCGCGTCTCAATTGGTTTACGGGTTACGGCCTTGTAAACTTTGCGGTGGTTAAACCCGGCCTGTATCCCACGAGATGCGGTCTTGAAATTGAATCAGGCTCTAAATTCCTGCTGACACTGGTAATAATGGGATAGCCAATGCTGCTGGGGGTATAAATGGCTATATGCAATATGTTGGCATGTTACAAATAAATGATACTAAATTAGATAACTGCTGATGCTACTTTTATCTGTTACATAGTTATATTGTAATTAAGATTGAAGAAAGGCTTTTCGTCCATCAAGATCAACCTATTTATAATTCCTCTAAACGTATAACATATGGATTAATTGTTATTTAATCCAGAGGATGGCAAACAGAAAAAAGCCAACTAAAACATTGCCAATTGTCTCATAAGGGAAAAGGTATAATTCCTTCCTGACACAGATACTGGTAATCAAATTTCTCCTTGGCTCAATACTCCTCTCTAGTTATCCAGGGTGACACTGAACAACCTTTTTATTCATAATTATATCAAACCCCTTTTGAAAGTTATCTATCAAATCCGCTGTCACAACCTGTTAGATAATTACCACATTTAGTGATAGTAAAAAAAGGTTATCTTATACACTTATAATAAGTTAGATAATAAACGCTGTTAGATAATTCCACAGTTTAACCACCCTTACTGTGAAGAACCCTTTTCTTTCTTTAAGGTTGAATCTTTTTCCTAACCTCAAAGGATATTACTAATCTAAAAACAAAACAGGGGACAAAGCTGATGAGGTAATACATTTTAGGTGCTTACCACCACTGTGTGTTTGAGTACTATAGACTACACCATAGCCAGGCTTTACCTAAGCATTTTCATGAAGAAACAAATAGTAACTTCAAACACCTCAATTAGGAAGTTTGTATTTTATTTTTGAACTAAGTCCCCTGTATAACAATTAGTTAAATTGAAAGTGTGACCTTTCACCTCTCTTATAATATGTGTGCGTGTATTGTTTTTTTTATTTTCTCAAATAGTTTTTGCATTCACAACTGGGAGTTAATGATAAATGGTTGTGATTAACTTGTATTTAAAGAAGTTAGTTATCTGTAACTTGCTTTTACAGTGCTCTTTAGTTATTCTTTACTTAATGTTGCCGCTATGAGATGTAGAACTCTGTTTTACTTCCTTTGGTTCTTCCAATTGTATCATTATGACTTTTTTTTTAATTATGGATGTGTTTGTTATGAGTTTGAATAGTAGAAATACATTGAGTTAATTAACTCATATGTTTCTAGCCAGTTATATATTTTTGCCCACAAAGTCAAGGCATAGGATACCAATTTTTAGAAGAGCATCAGGCTGCCCTTTTGAAAATAGTGTATATCAGGTTGCATAAACATATTGTGACAAGCAGTCAGTCTCCATTGGGGGAACACAATTACTGAAGACTTTAATGCTTTTCCACATTTTACCATAGGATATATTCACCAGTGTTACAACATATACACCCAAACACTACTGTGACAGTTCCCTGTCTATCAGAGCTCTCATCCAGCTAAACCTGGATGAAGCAAAAACAAACAATGCAATTACTGCCTTTCTTTAGCTTCAGACACCAGTATGGACACTCCTCTCTGGTGTGCCTTTTTTAAAATCCAAACCAGGGTGCAAACTTCCGATCTTTTCTCTGCTTCAGTAAACACCTCCCTGTGTTTCTCTCCTTGAAACTCCAATAAACAGAAGATACATAATTTGCACACAATCCTTTATCAGCTGTACTCAACTGGAAATAATCAAACTATTATTCCTGGAGGAAAGGAAGCTTTATAAAAATATTTGATTCATACAAATCCCCTGCATCAATCTGTCACACATGCTCCTCCCCAGTTTGATATGGGGTTAATCGACCAATGCAGTGAGGTTGTGTATGTACTCCAACACATCTGCTGTACCATGCTAATTGCCATCTTTGTAAATTCTCCCTATCACCTTTGTACTGGTGAGACTCTCTTGTAGTTGCCGAAGCTTCTGCTCTTCCTGCTCTTTCACAACTCTCTTTCCAGTAACCTCTGCACACTGTGTAACAGCTCACCCCTCCATTTTTCTGCAGTATCATGTGCATAGTTTTCCTTTGTTGGTGCCATCTGCATTAAAGCATTCCATAGTGACTGGATGGCATTTTGGAGATTCAACTTCTCTTTATGGCAAATGGCCAGCTTCTGCTGACAGTCTTGGGATGATGTTTTGTTGTCAGTAGTGTGCTTAGACAGAGCCATAATCTTACAGCTCTTCTTATAGACCATCAATAACATAATCTGTAACTTTACTGTATGTCCATTCCCAATTAATACATTTGCCTTCTGCTTCTGGACTATTTCACAGACTCTCTGTGAAGCTTTGGGCTAGACCATTTTGGTCAGAGGGTTTCTTCTATAACTCCTGTGTTATACTAATGATTGTGGCCTACTGTGAAGCTTCTGCAGCTTGACTTATTCTTTAACATCTCTGCTCTCACTCTCTACTTTTAGCTCTGCCAGCTCTTCACTAAAAACTCCACATCACTCCGTTGCTCCTTCAACACATTTAGATGGGGGTTGATGTCTGGCTCAGATAGCAGCTGACTCTTTGCTGTCAATCTCTGTAACTCTTGGTCAAACTCTGTGACAGCTTGTCAAGCTCCATTCCAACTCTCCCTCTTTAGGTTCATCACTTTCGCTATGACTGTGGGACAGCAACTTTGGTGTATGTTTCTCTTCCCACTTCTCTTTCTACTTCATAATCCTGCAAACTTTCCTGAGCCCAGTGTTTGTGAGGATAGATGAACTGGCTTTTTATTCTAGATGCCACAAAAGATTGGCTTATAATTCTCACCAAACTGTATCAGCTTCATATGCCCAACATGCTTCTGCTCTGGGACATTATAATTAACAGGCTCCTATTTTAACCCCATCCCTTTATCTTTTTTTTTCTGCTTTCTTCTTGTGTTGCCTCCAAGGCTTCCAGCTTTTAACTTTTCTTCTATTCCTGCAGCCGCAGCTTCTCCTCCTTACCTTGTTGCATGTACAGTTCACTATTGCTTACGCTGGATCTCTTTCTGCATGTTCAGCTTTCTGCATGTTCCTTTGTCTTGTTCAATAGGTCTTTCCTGAATAACTTTGGCTGCTCACATTTTCTTCCTCCTTCTGTCTCTCCTGCTTTATGCTTTGCAGATGAGCTTTCTCCCGACATCATTCTGCTGGTCCTAGAGGTCAGTGTCAGTATCTTCTGGACCAGCATGCCTCTGAGCCAACTGTGTTTCCAGATCAGAGAGATTGGTCACTCCGCTCTTGTAGAATACATACCAGCAGCTGCTTCCCTGCTTTCCTCTGCTATCATCAATCTCTTGTTTCTGTTTTTCTCTGAGACAAACTATTAATAAGGAGTTCTCAGTTCTCCTATTTGCCATTGTGCTGCAGCTCCTGCACAACTTGCTCTTTCAGCATATAGATGGGAGGTCTCTTCCTTTGCCCTACGATAGACATCTGTGTCTTCTTCTTGTCTGTACTTTGATACCTATGGTAACTCCAACTCTGTTATGAATCTCTTCTTTCAGATCAACATAATTTATTGCCTTTCTTCATCAAAAACAACAAATGCATTTTGAGCTTCACCACATAAGAAAGCGGTGAGGATTGTAGCCCATTTACTTTCCCTAGTAGCCATTCTTTCAAAATTCAGGAGGTATGTTTTCACATCATCCTTACTGGTCCTTTTCTGTAGGAAGAGATTAGGGTTAATGCTTCCACTTGCTTCTGAAGTCACACTTGCAGACCTCAGATGCTGTAGCTGGGCCTCTTGTGCTCCCAAATCGACTTGTGCTCTGCCCTCTGCTGCTTGACTTAGCCATTGCTATGTAGTCTCTCTATGTCATGCAGTGGTCTCTCTCATATGGGCTTTTTCTTCTGTGGCTTTGGTCTGTTGTGCTGCAAAGCCTTGTCATCTGAGCCTTCTTCTTCTGCTTGTCTCAACAATTTCTGTATATTCTCTGTCTCCATTGGGTTTGTCCATTGTTTCCTGCACCTTTGATGGGGAACACAATTACAAGAGGCTTTAATGCTTGTCCAAGTTTTACTATAGAATATATTCACCAGTGTTACAAAATATACACCAAAACAAATGAAGGAAAACAACCGGCCTAGCTCCCACCAAAGCACTACCTATATTGTTACAGTTCCCTAACGCTCTTAGCTCCCATCTAGCTAAATCTGGATGAAGCAAAAATTACAACAAACAGTCCAATACTCTGCTTTCAACTACTGGCATCTATCCTTTAAAGTCCAAGTTTCCACTCTTCTTCTGCAGATTGCTCATCTGCTCCACAAGTCTGTAATCATGTGTGTGCCTTTTTTAGATTCAACTCCAATCAGCTGTACACACATCTGATCTTTTCTTAGCTCCAGTAAACACCTCTCTGTGTTTCTCTCTTTGCAGCTCCAATAAACAGCATATACTTCTGTGCATATTTCCTCTGCTCCAACCAAACTTTGCACACAGTTTGCATACTTTACACACTTCATAACCTTTCCCAGCTTGTAGACCCAAAAACAGGCTCTTCACACTGGTAGCAGCAGTGCATAAATGGTCACAACTAGTGATGTCGCGAACATCAAATTTTGGGTTTGCGAGCAGCGAACGCGAACTTCCAGCAAATGTTCGCGAACGGGAGAACATCGGTGAACCCCATAGATTTCAATGGGCAGGCGAATTTAAAAACCCACAGGGACTCTTTCTGGCCACAATAGTGATGGGAAAGTTGTTTCAAGGGGACTAACACCTGGACTGTGGCATGCCGGAGGGGGATCCATGGCAAAACTCCCACGGAAAATTACATAGTTGATTCAGAGTCTGGTTTTAAGCCATAAAGGGCATAAATTACCTAACATTCCTAAATTGCTTGGAATAACATGCTTTAAAACATCAGGTATGATGTTGTATCGATCAGGTAGTGTAAGGGTTACACCCGCTTCACAGTAACAGACCAATCTCCACATTTAATGCACCGCAAACAACCGCAAACAGTCCCTTTGCACAACCGCAAACTCCCCATTTGCACAAGGTTGGATACCAAGCTAGCCATGTCCCGTTCCTTGTCCTCACTGATGTCATTGAAGGTCTCTTCCTCCACCCAGCCACCAAGGGTCCCCGAAAGGTGACAACAAGCCCCCTGGGACGCCTGCTGTGTTTAGTCTTCCACCTCCTCAAAGCCACCTTCCTCCTCTGACTCCTCTTCTTCAGACTTCCAGAGTCTGGGGGCTTCCACTGCCCAGCATGGAAGATTATACACAGGTCTGAGTCTGGGGGCTTCCACTGCCCAGCATGGAAGATTATACACAGGTCTGAGTCTGGGGGCTTCCACTGCCCAGCATGGAAGATTATACACAGGTCTGAGTCTGGGGGCTTCCACTGCACAGCATGGAAGATTATACACAGGTCAGAGTCTGGGGGCTTCCACTGCACAGCATGGAAGATTATACACAGGTCATAGTCTGGGGGCTTCCACTGCACAGCATGGAAGATTATACACAGGTCATAGTCTGGGGGCTTCCACTGCACAGCATGGAAGGTTATACACAGGTCATAGTCTGGGGGCTTCCACTGCACAGCATGGAAGATTATATGCATTGCCTCTGTCTGCATTATTATAAGGTGTGTACTGTTAAGTAGTACTATTCTATTGGTTTATTCCCTGTTACGTCCACTATTAGGGGACGTGTATGTGGCACTGATTTTTGGAACAGGAAGATGGAAAAAGGTGCTTGGCCAGTCCTCCCACTTCAAATTTGGAGCACTGCGCGTGCAATCTAAGGTGCCACCAGATATGAGTGTCACTGTGCACTGGCAAAAGTTGGCAGAGTAGGCGCTGTAGGCCTTACACACATGCCTGTAGGCAGGCAACTGATATTCAATTGATTACAGTCAGAAAAGTGTTGTTTTATGTCACTGTACACTACGGTTGCACCAGATATGACGTATCACTGTGCACTGGCAAAAGTTGGCAGAGTAGATGCAATAGGCTTCACACACACGCCTGTAGGCAGGCAATTGCTATTCAATCTATTACAGTCAAAAAAGTGTTGTTTTATTTCACTGAGCACAATATAAGCTGTGAGCCTGACACAGGCGGGCAGCTGAAATTAGATTACAGGAAAAAAATGGTTGTTTTCAATGTATGTTACACCACCAGGTATGAGTAGTGAAAATAAGCACAATATAAGCTGTTAGGTGTTAGCCTGTCACACACACACGCTGGCAGACAGGCATAGATTACACAAAAAAAATTATAAAATAAAATAAATGATGTTCAAAGTTTGTTTGGGACATCACTAGTCACAACATATGATACTATTGTTATGATCTTTACAAAGGGGTTACAGGTCATGAAATTTGCCCTGTTACATGTATCATGCAATTTATTTTCTTTTACAAATGTCTTTCTTTTATCTGAAACTGGAGTAGAAGTGTATCTATAGTTATTTCTCTTTCTTGCATCATTTTAAATCATTGGAGAAGCACTGAGAGCAAAAATCATCTAAAACACCAACATTCAATGTATTTAAATATGTTCCTAAAAATCAACTGCACATAGTTTCCTCTCTGTAAAATGAGTCCAGAGCCAATATTGAAATAAATACATTTGTTTTTCTAACTATGTTTCAAACTAGTGGTCTGTGGGCACCTCTCATTTTCAACTGATTATTGAACATGCAATGGCTAACTCTGACAGTGTCATTGGTTCCCCAATCTTAATTCCTAAATATTCTTGTATATTAGAACTGGATTTTTGAATCCTAATGTTCAACCAGTTCTCAATGCTAAAGCTCTGCAGCTTGCCCTGACATCCTAGCTCACTACCGACATAGATCAAATAGTTCAACATCAGGCCTAATAGACCATTTACAATCAGAAACTTATACCAATATACTATTAACATTTGGACTTTTTTACATAAAACATATTTTAACATATTGATGCTCAAATATTAACAACATAGTTAAATAGCAAAATGAATAATGACGGCAATCTAATATTCTCATATATTGTATTAAAAACCTTATGAATGCTCATATTTAATATCCAACAGGCCATTTTAATATGAAACATGCATCAAGGGGAGGATTTTTAGAGTTTTGTTGGTGGATGGTTAACACCCAGTTATGTCTCTAAATATAATGAGACATCTATAGTTCCCTATTATTATAAAAAATTTATGTATTATGTTTATGACTGCTGAGAAGACATAGGCCAATTTCCAGAGCCAGTAATGGAGACTGTAAAAGTTACAGAATTTTAATTGTCTACATTTTACAAGTCGCAATCCATTTGCGAGTTACAAGCTCAAAATCCTTGCATGGTCAAAATCGTAACTCCGTCCATTCTTTTCCTTTGATGTTTCAAGGCCACAAATGTTACCAGTGCTTAAGACGCAAAATCCATATTTAAATACACCAATTCAACAAGCCTGCAATTGCCTTCTAACACTTAAATGGCAAAAGTAGCAAATAGTATGGGTTCCACATAGGACTCACAAAGGCTTTTTCAGACCTTAAAAAGACAGTAAACCACTTTTAAACAATACAAAAGCAGGGAAGTTCCTCATAATTAATCTCAAAACATTCTCCAATGAAGAAATAACATGACAAATATATTTCTGAAAATATGTTGGACAGTAAATATGTCTAATTATGTGATAAGGATGACACACTGCAAACTATTAAGTGTTATGTGCATCAGTATGTGAAAGGATGGACTATGCTCAGCCATATGACCCCAGTCTGGGGCCTCATGGTGCTTTCCCCCTATGTATTAGAGTTCTGGGTGTATGGTGACACATATGTTGTTCCATGGCTCAGTTCCTTTAATGTATCATTGTTCCAATGTTTGCTGATTATTACATGTAGGTTGTGTGGTCTTCCTTGCATGGTAATTCAGGACCTCCTTAAACAGGTCTAGTGGGAGGGCTGGGAGTCTTTGCTTCCCTCCCACAATTGCTGGAGGAAGTGATGCAACTAAGGGTATATCCAGGCAGGAAACTGCTGTTGCTTCCTGTTTCTTCCTTGATGGTGAGGGTGATGGAGGTGATGGCGATGGTCTAACCGTGGGTGAGATAAAGCGTTTGGGAAAGGGGATTACTATATATAGGTAGATAGATTTAAAAAGGGTTGTTGCTCCGTGGGTCTGGGCTGTGTGTTTGTGATACATTTATAGTATTGTGTTGTTGCCTTTTAATAAATACCTTTTAATGTAGACGAACCATGTGTAATATTTATATATATATTAATTTGGTGATACACCACAGGTTGTTGTAATATTATGTAGATGATTGCTATGAAACTGATGGTCTGTCTAAGTCTAAGTAAGCTAATAAAATATAGGGATGTGGTCCCAGGGACAGGGGAACCAGAGTGACAGATACTGGACACAAGTAGTGCATTCTGCACAGACATTGTCAGACATGAATATACCCATAGGAGATCAGATTAGATGGACAGGGGCCTAATGAAAATAAGCAGGTCATGTAAGCAAATAGAATAGATGATCTGCAGTATTGTTCTACTTGACGTACTACTGTGTGGTCAACAACCCAGAACAAGATAACTTCCCCTGATGATTAGGTTACTGCACCACAAGGGTAGATTACAGGCCTGACATCTATTAATGGACATATGTCCTACTTGGTTATACATGAAGATGAGCTCTGTACATACATATGATTGTGAAATACATGTAATGTACAGTATGTGGATGTCCCAAAACCTTAAACTTTGAAAACACAAAGAAACAGTGAAAACGGTATAACAAAACGTTATAATATCATGGGTGTGGTGTCGGCGGATCCCGGAAGGGCAAGAGGCTTTCTTGAGAAAAAGGGGATACCTAAAGAGTGAAATGTAATGCTGCATAATAATGATGATGATGCACAGCATCTACTAGGGTCACATGGGATCACTACACCACTGTAACCAGAATATGATGAAGAAAAGGATCATCATAAATCACTCCATTTATTAGAAGTTGCCATTAATGCGCATAGCACTTACATCTGGTCTTCATCCGCTCAATTAAAGAGATGCATAAACTTCTGGACTATGTAAACCAATCCAGTTACACACATGCAGTGCGTTCCCAAAACAACAATCTGAAAAAAGGTGGTCCAAACATAAAAAATTATAACTGTAACAATATACCAACTTACCCAATCTTCATCTGCAAGCATTACTAACCATTAAATTAATGTCATGCTATATCACTAGCCATGACCAGAGATTATGGTGTGTCATGTCACAATGAATGCTTAGCTGTGACTACAGTCAGTGGTCCAGGAGTACTATCACCTTCTCCATCTGATATTTTTAGCAACGTTGATTTCACATTCATCTGCTTAGAGGTGTTAGCATATTTTAAAGGGTACTCATGATATCATAAATTTTGCAAATATATTACAATTGCTTCATATTTGGAACAATGCGGGCAGATGAAGATGCCTTCAAGGACCGGAATTGTGCCTCAAATCAAAAAAGAAAATAAAACTTTTAGAGAATAAGGCCTTAGAAAAAGATAGTGACTGCAGCATCTCTCTGCAACGGCATTCCTCAGTGACCATCAATTGGCAAAACGTTAAACAGAACCCTAAGTGTCCATAGAGAAGAGGATCATGGACCATCATATAGGCCATGATGCTATACTCTGTAGCCAGGTTAGATTACGTTAACATTTGAACCAATAGATTGTCACTGAGGAGTGCTGTTGAGAAGGTACAAACATATGTGCATCCCCTACATAAGGCCCCAGCCCCCTGTGGGCGGCTGTCTTCTCTTTAGCTGCACCAGCTGCCACATCAGGACCAGCATATCCCCTCAGCAGCCACTGGTGGCGTGTACACTGGGATTGAGGTCCTGTGTGTGTGTGGAAGGCTAGGTGAGAAGGCGGCATTGGTTGTGGCCCAGTGTGGTGGGGCTGTGGCCCGGCTGGAGCCTGGCTCCCTTCTGATGTCGGTGGTCGTGGGCCTGGAGGTGGTGGTCGTAGCCAGGATGTGGCGCTGCTGGGAGGAGGAGGAGCTTGTGGAAAGCCACGATAGTCAGCCCAATAGGAGGGCCCTAGTGGTGTCCCAAGTTGTTGGAGGAGGGGCACAGTGGGGTCAAATGCCACTGGTGTTGCCGACGGTTCAGCAAATGACCCCACTGCCCAGATGATTTTGGCTCCTCTTTTTGCCTCCTCCTGTGCCGGGAAGGGGCGGGGGCTCGGTCACAACATCCTGCTCTGATAGAGCCAGTGCCCCTGCCTCTGGCTCAGCAATGGACCAGATTTCCTGCCAGCTGTAAACGAAAGAAGAATAGTATATGTGTTAATTATGTTGAATGATACATTGATTTCTGTTCATTCCTAACTATTTGACATCTTGCCTTGAACCTGGATGTTTCACTTAATCTCTACTATGAGTAGCTATCATTTGCTAGATGTGATCTATTCTTTGGACCATGAGTTTGATTGTTATTGACTCATAACTTTATCTTTATTGTGGTTGCAGTCTGTATCTGCATATGCTGCAGGCCGCACACCCATACATGGACTCGCTATTGGTTGATTACTGGTGTTGTGCCCAGTAATGACAGTGATTTGCCAGCTTCATGAATTTAATGACGCATGAATCATCCATCTATCCCTTGTTAAATCCATGGGAGCTGACATGTCAGTGTCATTGTTGGTTAACAGTTACATGTGTTGTGTGTTTTCTTTGTGTGTGTGCGATGTCCATATGGTGGCATGTTGGTGTATCTGATATTCACCTGACATGGAGGCTGGATCCTGTTGGGCCACCAGGCCTGGAGCTCCAGCAACGGGCACCTGGTTCAGCATCACATTGAGCACCCTCTCCCACTTCTAGCACTTCAATCGCTTGGGGGCCACCACTTGGTGCTGCGGCTGCAATGTCCACCTCACCTTGGCCTGGAGATCACCAAAGCGGTGCTTCACTAACCTCACATCCCTTTTTGCAAAGTCCGCTCCCTCCTCCACACTATCACCACCCCCTAGGATCAGGCCCCTCCTCCTTTGACCCGGAGCTGGGAGTGCCTATAACTATGGTAAAATCTGTCCCCCCCCCTCTACCACTCCTGCACTCCACTCCTTATCCTTCTCCTCCACTCATCGCTCCTCCTGTCCACTCCACTCTCCTCTACGCCTCTTTCCTCCACTGTCCACTCCTCCACTCCTCCTCATCTCCATTCTCCACTCCTATCCACTCTCCTCCACTCCACTCCACTCCCAGCTCTCCACTCTCCTCCACTCTCTACTCCTCCACTTTTCTCTCCTCCACTCCCCAGCGTCACCTCTCTCCCCTCCTCTTCTCTCCTCCTCCTCACTTCTCCCCTCTTCTCCCCTCCTCACTCCACCTTTCATCATAAAACCAAAAATAATAGAAGGGAAAAAAATGTGTATATATTAATGAGGAAAAAATCTATGTTTGATGTATAATTTAAATTTTTGGGGTATAGGGTGGGGGGGTGTGGATGTAGTGACCTATCCACATGTTTATCTATGTGTGTTATTTACTCTATGTGTATTTGTATTATGTGTTATCAGTTAATATGTGTTTTGCAAGATTACGTGTAAAATAGGTATTTGAGAAATAAAAATCAAGAAAAACCTGCTCTGAAAAAACGCCTACACTCGCTTTCTCAATGATCACACCACCAACTCTGGGACCTGCGTGCTACTTTGTGAGAATCTACAACACAGTCAATGCAGGGGTGGGTGGACCGCAGCTTTATTATATCTCCCAGTCAATCATTATACGTTAGCCCATTTTCTATTGACACCAAGAGCTGTGGTACCCACTGTGATTGCGGGATTGGCTTGTAACTGCGGACCCGATGTATTGCAGCCCACAAACAGCTTGTGACAGGGGGAAGGTTTGAGCAATTAAATACATCTGTAACTGTAGCAAATTTATAAACCAATCTAAATACAGCCTGTATGAAGGTAATTACAGGGTTGGAATTGAATGGGGGCCATAGTGTTTTGTTTTTATAGTTTTTTTTTGTAATGTTATAACTCAATTCATTTTACTATTTTATGTGTATGACACACCTATACAAATTCATACAGTATTTTTGCATTGTAGATATTCATTCTACTTGGATTTCTGGAAATATTCAAACAAATACTTCATACAAAGGGTTCCTAAAAAAATGATGAATAAAACCTCAGCCTAAAGAAATATAAGCTTTTGTAAACATTATTAATATACAAAAATGTTTAAAAGTCTGGTCACCACATTGAACACACACTCCATGAATCACTCTCACTTTTTTCTTGCAAGCTTTTACAGACTTCCATCCATAACAAGGCTGCCTACACTGAGTTATTCATCCATCATCTCATAGGTCTTCCGCAGTTTATTTCAATCTGTCAAATAAAGATGTGTGGGCACATTCAAACCCAATTAAGATAGATATCTAGAATGTGTCTAATTATTAAAAATTGCGTACAAAAAAATTGTCCTATGCATCCTATTTAGGAATCCTTGAACAACCAACCAAGGTTATACAGAAACACCTTTTATGCAGCCTTTATTTTAATTATTATTGCCACATACTAATTTAAAAAAATTAAATCTTTATTTGTACATTTAAAATATTGTTAAAAATGGAACGATTAAAAAATTAATGTTAAACCCAAGGTTTTTAATCCTTTGGGTTTTTTGACGTCCAGCAAATTATTAAAGGTTTATTTAGGTTTTATTTTTGTTGTTATTATATTCTTTGCTTTGATCACATCTTTTTTATTTAATTACTTTATGATGCTCCAGTCAATAAAAGATTTTGTTTTTCAATTCAACTGTATTTGTGTATTTTTGGTTATTTTTCCTTGATCAAATCCTTATCAGGTACCCTGATTTTTAATTTACATAAGATAGGATTTTTATTTTATAATCCTTTTAGCTGTTTATAGTTTTGTTTATTCATACAGCACTTCACTTGAGTATATGCTTTAGGTGCCTTTATTTTTCTTTTGTGTTAATCTTTTACTCTCTTTATTTATGTTAATTTCGTGATTCTATTACATAAAGTGCATTTTAATTCAAATTGTGCTATTCAAAACTGTTATCTTAAAGTGCTTGTGCTATTGTTACTTAGTGCTAATTTATTCTTATATTGTTGAATTAACCTTTTGCCTTGTGACTGTTAGTTTGCCACAGTCACTACTTTACCTTATTAATTTAAAGTGCTGGTGCTGTGCTATTTCTTTAAATGTATACACTCCTAATTTTATGCTGTATCTTAAACTGTATGTTTTATTAATGCTTATGTCTATTAGTTTTTTAAAAGGAGGTTGTGTCCTCCTTTTTCTTCCATTTTTTGCTTTAATCATGCTTTCACTCCTTTTTTCTTTTCTTGCTTTTCTATTTTCTTCTTGTATATTACTCTGTTGTTTCTATATTGTAAATTTGTGGTGAAAGTATTAGCTTCATATCTTCTTTTAAGTTAGTAGTTGTACTGGAGCTATAGAGCCTAATAAACAAACTAATATCATTTTTTGAGCAAAAAAATAATTATTAAAAATTGTTTAAAAAAATAGTACAATTTAAGCCATTTTATGTTATTTTGTGTTTTAATTGTGTATATTACACGGTTTGCATTGTTAACAAGTATACCATTTTCCCATTATATATTTAATTACTGCAATGGGTTAGAAATGTATATTAAGAATGTTTTAGTTCTTTGAAGCTCTAAAGCATGACTAGTTATTTTTATTATGGTTCAATCATTTATAAATTCCATATTCAATTATTTAGAACAGAAATATTACATATGTAACTCACTTTTTATAAAAATTTCAGCCTTAAGTTAAGCTGTTTGTCTCCACTCTGAGAGTAGAACTACAATGGTCCTATAACAAGCTTTTTCTTCTTAAACTAGTTTATAATAATTTCTTACTAGACAGAAAGACTGAAAAGACAGAAAGGATGTGGAGGGTTTAATTGAGGGAGAATGTAGAAAGTGTCATGTTCAGGAGGGTCCACTGGGGAAGGATGTCAACCACACACAGGAAGCAATTAGCCTGAAGCAATAAACATTCAATGGCGGAGGCCTAAGTTTGCAGCTAGAGCGTGTTGCTCTTCAGCATTCCCTTGCACAAAGTTTTACAGCCCGGAGTAAGGTTTTTTTTGGTAGCATGGTATCAGATTTGCTTTAATACTGGTACTAGGAATAAGGATGTCTCCCCAAGGGCCAGTGGTATGATTACCACATAATAAGAGCAGCACATGTCGGAGTTGTGAGGAGTCCCACAAAGCGGTGAGACAAGCTGTGTGTGCCCTAACAGCCCAGTGTAATGCAGGAGCAGCTGGCCCGAGAGATCAGCACAAGGATCACAAGGAGGGTGCAGTAATTCTAGGGAGTGGCTGAACAAGCGGCAGAACAAGCTATGATCCCTACGGAGCGGTGGGATAAGCTGTGAGTGCCCTAGCAGTGTACAGCAGGAGCAAGCAGCTGACTTGAGGGAGCAGCACAAGGATGACAAGCTGTGAGCCCTAGGGAGCCCTTCAGAGTGGCGGGTATGCTGTGAGTGCCCAAGCAGTGTATAGTAGGAGCAAGCAGCGGACCCAAGGAGCAGTGGGACAAGCTGTGAGTGCCCTAGTAGTGTACAGTAGGACTGAGCAGCTGACCCAAGGCAGCAGCACAAGGAGGAGATGCAGCGAGTTTCAGTGAGCGCCAGAACAAGCTGTGAACCCAAATGGAGTGGTGGGGTAAGCTGTGAGTTCCACAGTAGTGCATAGCACGAGAAAGCAGCTAACCTAAAGGAGCAACACAAGTAAAAGAGGTGATGAGAGCTTTTGAGCGGTGGAACAAGCAGTCAGCGGCCCAGCAGAGAAATATGGTTATTGTAACTCATATGCTTTTCATGATTATGCAGACTATCAAGACTCTTGGCAGATTATACTCTGTATTTAATACTGTAGTCCTTATCAAAGTAACAAAGTAAGGGGAATAGTTCTTGAAATAATACAAGCTGATATTCAGTATTTATAGCAGGCATAGCCAATTATTGCCAATTATAGCCAAAATAAAAAAAAAACATTTAAACTCAACTATGTTGAAGAAAAAAGTTGATTATTATTAGTGATTACTATAAGTTAATAAGAGGCAGGGTGTAATACCTTAGATAATAAAGCTGTACATAAGTTAGAATGAATCCATTGAGATGGATTGAAGGTAATTAATATAGCCTTAGTGGAATTTTTTAAAGGTGTTGAACCTAACAGGATACTTGCTATAAATAAATTAAAATTAATTAGTACAGATTTGAGATGCAGGGTTGGGAAGGTCCTTTGATAAGGTATAGAATATAGTATAAACTCTTAGGTCTTGGATGATTTAAGACGAATCTTAAAATATATAATATAACTTGATTTGTATAGTTAGGCATAGATATCCTTAAGACAATAATTGATGCAAAATGAGTGGCACAAAAAAAATAATAAATATATATATATATATATATATATATATATATATATATATATTTGGAATAAAATACATTTCCAAGAATTACAGAAGAACAAGCATTAAAACTAAATGAAGAAATAACAGAAAAAAATTTGGAGGATGTAATTTTTAAATTAAAGCTGGGAACTGCATCAGGCCCAAATGGATTTGATAATCAGTATTATATTAGTTGTCAGAAAGAAATTTGTAAAAATGTAACTGAAATTTTAAACAAAATTAAAAATAATGGCATAGCCCCTACAGAAATGCTGGAATCTCGAATAGTTATGATCCCGAAAACAGAAAAACAGAACCCAAAATGCTCGGAACTTAGACCCATTTCGTTGCTTAATAACGATATAAAGATATATTCAAAGATTTTAGCAGAAAGGTTGAATCAGGTAATTCATTATTTAATCTCACAAGATCAAACAGGTTTTTTAAAGGCAGATTGGGTTCGGATAATATCCAGAAATTAATTAATATAATTTCTCACGTGAAATATGATAAAACGGAAGGTGTGCTATTGGCGCTTGATGTGGAGAAAGCTTTTGACAGGGTGGATTTGGTCTACATGTCCCTCACGCTGTCAAAATATGGTTTAGGGGAGTATGCATCTAAAGCAATGTATGCGCTGTACAGTAATCCTTCAGCAAGAGCAATAGGAAATTGTTTCTGTTCTGATAAATTCTGTATATCAAATGGGCAGGGGTGTCCATTATCACCACTAATATTTGCCTTACTTATTTAGGCTTTGGCCATAGTGATAAGAGATTGGGAAGAAATACAGGATATGGAGATAGGTAAAAAAAAGAATATACAATATCACTATATGCAGATGGTGTGATATTAACGATAGGCAATCCAAGTAAATTGTTAGTAACTTTACAAGAAATCATTGAACAGTATAGTGAAGTATTGAATTATAAGATGAACGTAAAAAAAATCAGAAGCAATGCCATTACATATAAGGTGAAACAATCTGCAGTTGCTTAGTACTACATGTACATTTAATTAGCAAGAATAAATTACTTATTTAGGAATTTATTTGTTTGAAGAGATTAAGAGGACAATTAAGTTCAGCTTTCAGAAAATTCATACAAATATAAAAGAGATCTTGAATAAATGGAACAATCTGCATATCCCCTGGATAGGGAGAATTACAGCCATTAAGATAACAATACTACAAAAAATTACTTGTGATGCATTGTATTCCTATACAATGCCCTAAATACATTATTCAGTTATTTCAGAGAACAATAGATTTGTATATTCACCAGGATAAAAACATTAAAGTGAAAGAAAGAATTTGTTTAAAATTTTTAACAAAAGGGGTATAGCATACGCAGATATAGGAAAATATCAAGAAGCTATAGTAATTGCTCACATATTAAGATGGTTAGAGAAAGAAAACTCTAATAACTGGGTTCAGTTAGATGAATCAACTCTTGTACAAGGAAATTTGAAACTTTTACTATTCAAAAACAATTGCTGATAAATACAACCGTGTATAAAGAATGTTTGACATGGAAGCTTTTTAAATCTTGGATTAAGCTAAATAGTAAATATAATCGTATCCCTTTTCTGAGCTTAGTAACACCATTAGAGATATTAAAAGAGGTAATACCTTTGCCAATATTAGAGGTGTTAATAAATAAAAGTTGTAAATACCTACATAAAGTATACATAAATAATAAATTGCTAGACTTTGAATTTTTAAGGGAAAATCATAAAATGCTAGATCAACTATGGCTAGAATGTATTAAATTTAGATCTGAATTGGTAGCATCTCAATTTCACCTAAAAAAAGATAGAACATAGAAAGAACGAAACATACGACTAATAATAATTTAAACTTAATTTCAAAGAGTCTTGGATTTGTTAGAGAAGTAGAAGAAGAATTAAAATCTTACAAAATTAGACTTTGGGAGGAAGATCTGTGTTACTCGTGGGCAATTGATAAATGGTATAAGGCATTTCTTATAACGAAAAGGTTTGTTAAATTGCCTTCATACAGAGAAAACTACTTTAACATTTTGAATAGGTGGTACCTAACCCCAAGTAAATTATTAAAAATTAATAAAAGATAATTCCCAAAAATTATGTTGGAGGAACTGTGGATATACGGGCACAGAACTACATATGTGGTGGACATGCCCACGAATACAGGAATATTGGAGGACATTTTTTGAGTGGGTAACATCAATTGTATGACAAAAGATTAACTTAACACCAGAAATTATATTATTTCATATCTTTCCGGATGATATAGCATTGGAGACCAAGGGCCTCATTCTATTATCGGCCGTAGGAGATGCGGGGCCGCAAGGACCGGCCGCAAGCTATTTGCCTATTCTATTCCCTTCCGGCTGGGGATTCCGGCAGGCTTGCGGCCGGCGCCTTGCTAGCCCTTGCGGCCGCACGCGCCAGAGGAAAGCCTTTGATCTTAAACGGCCGCAAGAGTTTCGGCCGCAAGAAAATCCTGGTGGCTATTCAATTGCTCCGGGAACCCTCTCTGCAAGGCTAAAACCGAGCCGCAGCTTACTTGCAGCAAAAAGGTCCCGCAGGCACACATTTAAGCACATTATAAAGCCATAATAAAGCCATCCTGCACTCTGAGGAGACTATAAAGTGATTGTAGGTGTTAGCATTAATAGCACAACATTCACCTACACTTAAAACCGTAAATAAAATTTTATTTTAATTTATGTCACATATCCAAGTAAAAAGTCCAGAGGGCTTGGAGCACCTCAGACCCGCCCACGCTGCGGCCGGAAAATAAACAGTTAATGAAATATCGGATTTGGGCTGATGTGCACGCTTGAGAGGGGGTTGCTATTAATCCTCATGTCCCCCATTATGATCCCTAGTATTTACAGAGCTTTACAGTGCCGTCTTGAATTTATTTTTGCATTTAAAGATTTCTGAGCTTACGGCCGATTGCAAGATATACGGCCGGCCATAAGGGGATAGCCTTGCGGCGCTGTATAATTGAATTGCAAGGTAATGGGAGCCCCGCAAGGAATCTCAGCTTTGCGGCCGTTTTACGGCCGATAATAGAATGAGGCCCAAGAGTCTAATATTGCAAATCCTTATGGTAGCAAAGTCATTAATTACATTAAAATGGAAAGAGACAATCTTACCTGCTAGGTCTGAAATTAAGAGGTTTATACAAAAAAATAGAGATTTAGAACAAGATTATGGAAATGAAGGTATTTGTAATAGCTCTAGAAAGAAATAATCCATTTGGGATAAGTTTAATTCAGGCGTTGGATGACCTCTCCCATCTTGGTTCCTGCCCAGCCTAGCTCTCTGCAGTAGTATTATTGTGTATGTTTATTGTATGTATGTTATTTAAATGGGAAATGTATGTATCTCTATTACAAGAGTATAATTTGATATGAATGAAATGGTATAATAAGAAAAATTATAGAAATGCTATTTCAAATATAATTGGTATATAATATTTTGTACTCTTGGTAGAGATGGGAAAATTTGTTATGAGATCAATGTGTGTTTGTATATTATAACTGATATTGAAAAAAAAATATATATCTAAAAATAACAATTTCTTACTATTAACATGAAATTTGACTTTACACTATATTTACTTTTGTAATTTTGCCCTCCCCAGTAATTTGTAATTTGCCCACTAACTGAGTTTATGATAGTACTTGAATACCTATCAACTCCTCTGGATTATATTACTGAAATTATTCCTACTTCATTTTATATTTACTATTATTGCACCATGTATTAGTGGAATAAAAAAGTTTGATCACATTAACTTTTTCCAAAATATGCTTCTTCCCAAGATTTGTTAGCAACAAATAATCAGGTATTAAACATGTTGCCTGGAGCCTATAAATGAGGATCACTAACTTAACTTTGTACTGGTTTTGGTTGACATATAGGCCAATGGAGACGTTATGTTTGAATCACAGCATTTGAGGCAATTGACTTTGTTGATTATTTTTGTTTGTATTTTAATACAATGGCATGTGTAAAATTGGTGGAATTGTAGTGCCTTGTTATGCTATCAGTTATTAATGTGTGTTTCCCAGAGTTTTCCAGAACCCAGTAAGGGATCTGTGTTATGAAGTAAATATTTCTGATACACTCACTTTACTACAGTGCCATAACCCAACCTGATGTGTACTTATTTCCAATGGTTATTTATTGTCAATGCTTTTGAACCATGTGAAGCTGATACATAATGTAACCAAAACAAACATAAAGGGATGAAATAAAAACTAGACTCTAACAGGTGCCAGTATTTGTTTCAAATCTTTTCTTGATACATGAGTGTCCTATTCAGCTTATACAAATAAAGTTGTTTTAGTTGATCTGTGAATAAAAACATGTCTTTCCATAATATTTTATCATTACAGTAGCTTTGGTCCTGACACATTTGCAGCTCTGGTTTCATTAAAATGCTTTTATCCATTTTCTATTAGAAAAAAAAAAAAAAAATTCAGAGGTGTAGGGGTGTATTCATTGGTAATAAAGGTATAGAAAATAGGAGTAGAGGGCACTGTTTGTTGACTTTGCATTTTAAGAGATTAATGTATGATTTTTACAAATACTATATTCATTTGAGCTGGTGAATAATCAAACAGACAAATAAGGTGTAATTAAAAACATTGTACATAAATCAAAGACTCGTTTTACTCGGGTTTTAGATGAACAGATATAAAAACAATATTTACAAGAAGAAAACTTTTAAGAATTCTACAATATATTGCATAAAACACATTTTGTTATCATATTACTATATACTATCTCTCTAGGCAGCATATTCTTTATGATCGATATCCATTAGGTTCTCTGCTAACTGGTCATAGATCAGTAGAATTCTGTAAAGATAATTATCTGGCCAAGGCAAACACCCTCTTCTGACAGCCTCCAAGACAATTCTACACATGAACATCCCCAGATGGACAATATAGACATCAGATTGACTATATACTTTGTAGTCAAAGGTAGAGGAGCTCTATTCAAGACCTGGAGCTTACTGCAGCTCAGAGCATGAGCTTCTTATTGCAAAGTTCAGAATTAATACCAATAGAGGTGCTCAGACAGAAACCAAACTATCCTTGATTGGTAGTTCTATGGATAGGGTTATCTACTCTATGAGAATCATCTTTTAGCTCACTTGTGCCCATTACAGGGAGAAATATCCTGTAGTATATCAGTCTGGTCTCACTGAAAAGAGTGATCCAGCCTCAAACTACCAGGCAATTCTATCCTGAACAGGACAAACAGCAAACCCTAGACATAAGTTTCTGCCTTAATTGGGTCTTGTCAGTAGGGTGTAGCTGATAACTCCACAAGGCACAGTGAGCAAGGGGTCCATGTCTGGAGTCCCCTAGCACCCTTAGGGAGACAAATATCTAATGTTCATTTGCATAAGCAATACCAATAATAGAAATGTTCAGAAGTTCAGAATTAAACTGAAGAAAAGAGGCAAAATAATCAGCCCAAGCAGATATGAAATAAATAAGATACCATATACATATACAGTGGAGGTAAAGAATAGATTTAAGGGACTAGACTTGAATGATAGAATGCCTGAAGAACTTTGGACCGAAGTTTGGAACATTATTCAAGAAACAGCAACAAAGAATATCCCTAAAAGAAAGAAAATAAGAAGGCAAACTGGCTATATGAATGGCTTTGAAAGTAGCTCTGTAAAAAAGGAAAGCAAAAGGTAGTGAAGACAGGAAAAGATTTGGATAGGATAGCAAGAAGAGACAAGGAGTCATTCTATAATGAGCAATGTAACGAGATAGAAGAAGATAACAGATATCTCTTCAAGAAAATGTAGTTTTTCAAGAACCTTTCATGCCAAAGTGGGCATGATAAAAGCCAAAAATTCTAGGGCCTTAACAGAAGCAGCTCAGATAAAGAAGAGGTGGCAGGAATACACTGAGGATCTATATAGGAAGGATTTTAGCAGCAGTGATGACCTCAATAGATTGTGCAGGGAGCTGGAGCCAGACATCTTGGATGACTTGCTGATAACAAGACTGATGCTAGGAAATTGTTGCCGGCCTTATGCCAACAAATTAAGAAAACTCAACAGTGCCAATAGACTGGAAAAGTTCAACCTACATTCCAATCCCAAAAATGTCAGTGCCAAAGAATGCTCTAATTATTGAACAATTGCCAGTGTCCAATGGATAATAGAGAAAGAAAGAGAAATGCAGAAAAACATTTACTTCTGCTTTATAGACTATTCTAAAGCCTTTGACTGTGTGGATCACAACAAAATGTGTCATGTTCTTAAAGAGATGGAAGTACCAGATCATCTCATCTGCCTCCTGAGGAATTTGTATTTGGACCAAGAAGCCACAGTCAGAACTGAACATGGGGCAAGTGAATGGTTCAAGATCAGGAAATGTATGCAACAAGGTTTTATTTTGTCACCATTTATTTCAGAGTACATCATGCGTAAGGCAGGGCTGGATGAATCCCAAGCCAGAATCAATATTGCTCGAAGAAATATCAACAAACTTAGATACGTGGATGATACTACTCTGGTGGCTGAAACTGAGAAGAAACTAAAGGACCTATTGATTAGGGTGAAAGAAGAGAGTGCAAAAGTTGGCCTGCTGCTTAATGTTAAAAAGACAAAGATCATGGCAAACAGCAATGTCAGTTCAGGGTAAACTGATGGGGAAGAAGTGGAGGCAGTGACAGATTTTATTTTCTGGGATCCAAGATCTATTTAGATGGTGACTGTAGCCCTAAAATTAAAATATGTTTGCTTCTGGGGAGGAAAGCTACAAGTCTGGTAAAAAGTAAAGATATCACCCTATCAACAAAGGTCCTCATAGTTAGAACAATGGTATTCCCAGTAGTAACATATGGATGTGAGAGCTAGACCATAAAGAAGGCGGAGCGCAGTAGAACTTATGCCTTTGAATTGTGGTGTTGGTGAAAATTGCTTATAGTCCATTCAGGGAATCAAGACAAACTGTTCACTGGAAGATATGATCATGAGGCTGAAGTTCAAATATATTGGCCATATTATGAGAAGACATGATTCCCTAGAAAAGACTATGATGCTGGGAAAGATTGAAGGCACACAAAAGGGAGAGGCAGGGGCGGAGATAGATAGATGAGGTCACTGAAGCAATGAACATGAGCAACGAAGAGGAACAGTGGCTGATAGATGTGCCTGAGATGCCGAGGTTTATAAGGTCACAGAGAATCGGGCATGACTGAGCGACTGAGCAATAACAACATATATACTATATATAGAACTTTTTTATTTATTAAATGGCCTAACAAATGTCTTATTAAAAAATAAAAAATAAAAAATAGACTGCATGAAATGTTGAACTAGGAATACCAAGCTCTGCAGACTGCAGCTTAACTTGCTATATTTTTATATGTAATAAAGCTACTTGGTGAAATACATTCAAACATCTACATAGAGCATATAAATCTTAATGTTGCAGTCTCTAATGGTTACACATTCTTTTATAGATGTACTAACTTTTGTACATGTTTTGAAGGCATAGTATATTGATGTAGCAATTAATGTGTTGTATTTTTTACATTGCTAAGTCTTTGATGCCTTCCAGTTTTTTTTAATTGACTACTGTATTTAAAATACACATATTGCATTATATATATATGTAAATAAATAAGTACAATAATTAAACAAAAAAGTGAGAGGCATGGAATTAAAACCAGTAACTAATTTGTAAACACACAGCACATAATAACAATGAATTTTCATAAAGTGCCATGCCTTTTTACCACTGTAGATTCCCTATTACACAAATATCTTATTTCAACAACTGAAATCAGTAGAATTTTCCGGACCTGTACAAAGTAATTATTTTAATTAATCTTTGAATGTATGCTGCTTTGGGATTTTTTTAAATGGTTGTTGTTGTTATCTCAGTTGACTTCCACAAACTAAAGAGAAGTAACAATGTGTTCAGAGCAGGAAATGGAAAATCAATAGAATGTTTCTGTTTGCTCAGAGCACAAATGACAAATCAATAGAGATAAACAGGTTGCTGTTATAAAGAAATTGCAACACTTTATTGGTCCCCTGTGCTGGTTACTGGACACACATTACATTTTCTATCTTGTTCTATTTAAACAATACAAAAGCATTTCTGCATTGAAGATTTGTGTTGGAATGGATAAAAATGGTCTAAATCTTGTTTAATTGCAGCAATGTCAGTATTTCCTTCTTAGAAGTACTGATTAGATTTTGCCAGGTATAACATTAGGTGTGTTATTGTCCTAGACTGGCAAATTATGCTGGGAGATTTAGTCTTGTCTTCATCTCAAAGCCATGAATTATCAGGCACAAGAACAACAAATGCCAGAATCCTGGTAAAGGCACAGACTTGAGATGTTCTATGAGACTGTGACATTCTGAGACTGTGTACATGAGAAGGTGCTAAAAGCAGGTGTTGCAAATTGCATAGAGGGTTAAGGATCTATCCAGTTATGGTGTGTGGACAGGTCCGCCGCTGCAGTGCGGCCTCCAAACCCTAAATGTCCTTGCCGATACTTTGCAGCGCTGCCGATATAAGAGAGAAATCTTAAGCTTATAATGTTAGCCTAACCCTTGAACTAACCCCAACCCCCACCCTAACCCTTACAGTTTACCTAAGCCTTGACTGTATGATATGGCACCGGAATATCGACCATCTAGCGGATGCTCACCGCCACTGCTGCTGCCTTGTGCTGCGCTACCATAAGAGGATAGGTCTAGGGTTAAAATGACGAATGGTGGTATAAGATATTTATAGGGTTAACTGTTCGTGCCCATTTTCAGTTTTTACCTAAACTTATTATTTACAAATTATTTTTTGGTATTGGACTCTATGAGCTGATAACCAACTATTATGATCCAAATTCTAGACTATACTAATGGAGACACTTCTAACGTGCAACGCTGTTTAATTCCTGTTTTATTTTATTCTCTCACATGTGACATGCTTTTGCCCCAAAAATTATATTGTTATTGTGAAACTGACCCAAGCTATATTTTGTTCGGGAAATGTTTTTCCCCAAAATAATTTTAATAAGCAGCGATTTTCAATCCTGAAAACAGGCAAAATGACCTTGCAACCTTACTCACAGGCTCCCTGGCTCTTCCCTGTGCTGTGTGTGTGTAAGTTAATTTGATTCATATTTGTGTGTTTTTCCAGTTTGGTGTTTCGGCCGATAAAGTCGTATTTTTGCGAGCCCCGCAGTCCACCTACCTGCTTCGGGTCCTAAGTCATACAGCCCGTAATTTTTGCCAAAAAATCCCACGTGTTGGGATGAGCGCCAGCTCATTGCAGCCTAAGTGCCTCAACTGCCTGTAAAGTAGACTTTGGAGCTCATTGCAAGCCACGAGATGAGCGCCAATGGCGCTCCGTGCGGGGCTCACGATGAGCGAGAAGGTGCTCAGATGGGCCATATCCTCGCATTTTGTTGCAAACAGCATTGCCAGGCTTCAAATTTTATTGCCATAATTTTTGATGGGCAAGTCGCTAGTATATATAAAATGGCTATGGATTGAAGAGCGAGGCATTTGTATGCACGTTTGCATGTCCCAGCTCGGCTTCCCAGAATGCAGTGTAATAACTGTTTTTCTCGGAATTCTAAGCTGGAAGCAGGTTTTTAAACTTGCTTTAGACATTAAAATGTGAACACAGATGTACTATTTATTTACTATATATACAGTGCCTTGCAAAAGAATTCACCCCCCTTGACTTTTTACCTATTTTATTACATTACACCCTTAAGTTCAATGTTTTGTTAATCTGAATTTTATGTGATGGATCAGAACACAAAAGTCGAAGATTGGTGAAGTGAAATGAGAAAAATATATACATAAAACTATTTTTTAGAAATAAAAAACATAAAATTGGCATGTGCATATGTATTTACCCCGTTTGTTATGAAGCCCATAAAAAGCATTGGTGCAAACAATTCCCTTCAGAAGTCACATAATTTGTGAAGTGTCTGTTACATATACACACCTTTTTTGAAAGGCCCCAGAGGCTACAACACCTAAGCAAGAGGCACCACTAGCCAAACACTGTCATGAAGATCAAGGAACAAGTAAGGGACAATGTTGTTGGGAAGTACACGTCAGGGTTAGGTTATGAAAAAATATTCAAATCTTTGATGATCCCCAGGAGCACCATCAAATCTATCATAACCAAATGGAAAGAACATGGCACAACAGCAAATCTGCCAAGAGACGGCCGCCCAACAAAACTCACGGACCGGGCAGGCAGGGCATTAATCAGAGAGGCAGCACAGAGACCTAAGGTAACCCTGGAGGATATATATATATATATATATATATATATATACACTAAATAATGTGCGGATATTTGTATTTCTCCACGGTAGCTTGTGGCGCCACCATGTGTTGCTCTAGCACTTGTCATCTCATCCTCAGACATCTTCCTCCTCACCTTGCACTGACAGTCTGTAATGATATACGAATAACAAGGTTTTGGAGACCAGCAGCCTAGGTCCGCAATAATCCAATTCAGCAAGTTGTAGATTTGATGGTGCTCCTGGGGATCATCAAAGATTTGGATATTTTTTTATAACCTAACCCTGACTTGTACTTCCCAACAACATTGTCCCTTACTTATATATACACATATTATTTTTTTACCTAAGTAGTATTTTTCTTTTGCAGGCCATAGGGTATGAAACAGTTAATTTAGCTTTTTCATGATTTTGCAGTTTTTCTAAGGAGACAGTAAACAATTATTTAGTTTAAACAATGATGTATTCCAGTTGTCCACAAGGCCACAAGTTGGTCAAAATGTTAACTTACTCATGCCTATCCACAGAGTAGATGAGCATGGCATATGCGATGATGATATATAGTAACCATGTGGCTAGCCACTATCACATAGTCCATGATAATATATGTGGACACATATGTTTGATGGTCTCTGAGGAATGCAGTTGCGCAGACATGATGTAGGCCCTATTTAGTATGTTTTTTATGCACTTTTATTTATTTTAGGCAAATTTTACATCCATTATGGCAGTTTGATCATATGCAAGCAGTGCTACCAAATAATGTAAGTAGACCTTATACAGTTCCTAACATACAGTATAACCTATTTATTGATGACATCCACCGAGCAGAATGATCTAACACACCATAAATAAACACATATATCATGTTTTAAGCACTGTGATTGATGTTACATGTAATATGTACTAGTACACAGATGGCTGTGACAATGCATAGTCCTACAATACTATGTTACTCAAACCCAGCGTGATACATGCATGAGCTAAGCATGTCATCCTTTTTAAAACAATATGAGAAGATATATGCTTTTATGATCTTATTAAAAGACATTACAGCTGATGATGATTGTCCGCAATAATCATAAATACATGTTTAGCCTTCATGATATCATAAAAAACACTGTTACCATATGATAAAATATGTATACATTAAATATTTGATATCAATATAGCTAAACAATATCATATAGAGATAGTGATAGTACACTGAGCCTTCTGTTTATTGTCACAGCTAAGAATTCCTTGTGAAATCCCACATTATTGCTAAATATCTGCAACTGGTCATGACAACTGATTTATCATTACTGATAGAGTATGGTTTGCAGTGCTTGTAGATGAATATCAAGTAAGTTGGTTTATTGTTACAGTACCAGTATAAAACACTGCACTGTACATACATATATTGCTAGATATTTCTCCTTCTCAGTTTTTTAAATATGACCTTTTACGACCCCAAGACTTGGGGACAACGCTCACCCCAATTTTCTCTATCTAGATCCTGACTTTTTGTGTCTATTACAAAAGACCCAAACCACCTTATTACACACCACATATATAGTTGTTGATGTTGGGATGTTGGTGACGTTTGCGATGTTAGTCATGCAGTTGCGACCTCGCGAAGCACGGCGAGCCGTGCACGGTGCACGACTTAAACTGCCTCAGCGCCGATGGTGCTCATCTGCAATGCCTCACCAAGCAAGGCGAGCCGTGTACGGTGCACAAAGTAGGCTGGATGAGCGCCGAAGGCGCTTATATGCGGGGCCTCACAAAGTGAGGCGAAACGTGTACAACTCACAACTTAGGCTAGATGAGCGCCAAAGCGAGGCAAGTCATGTACCTCGCAGGACTTAGGCTGGATAAGCTCCAAAGGCGCTCATCTGTGAAGCCTCGCAAATCGAAGCAAGCCATTGAAGCACGCAGGATTTAGGCTGCATTGTGAGGGACGCAACTGCGAGCCAAGTGCGTAATTCTAAAAACCCTAAAAAAAAAAACAATGAACAAATATAATAACACACAGACAGGACAGGGGGAGAGCCAGGAAGCCTGCGAGTGAGGTTACAAGCAATTTTTAGCAATATTTGGGGGTTTTCGTCAATACAAAACCGGCTAAGCGAGTAAAAAAAATGACAGACAAAAAACTGAATAAATTCTGAAACTGCATGAAAACGAGGCTGAGCAAAGCCAGGCATGCAGGACTTAGAAAATACACGACCCCAAAGACAATAACACTTACACCAACAACACCAGGACAAACACACAGTGAAGGGATAGGGGGGAGATGGTAGAAAGAGACAAATGGCATTCCCAAGCACAAAACTTGCAGGTTAACGAAACCTGCAATGAGTGAACAGTACAGTAGGCGCTCATCGTGGGGCTCACAATGAGCACCGTGAGCGGGAGAGGCTTGCAATGAGCACCAAAGGCACTCATTGCAAGCCCCGTGATGAGCGCAGAAGGCGCTCAACGTGGGGCTCGCGATGAACTCCGAAGGAGATCAGTGCAAAGCAGGAAAGTTGAAGTACACAGGGGAGGGGCTCCCAATGAGCGCCAAAGGCGCTCAGCGCGGGGCTTGAGATGAGCAACAAAGGTGCTCAGAGGAGCAAAAGCCTCACATTGTGTGGCAAACAGCATTGCCTGCCTTACAATTTTAATCCTGTCATTTTTGACGGGCAAGTTCCTAGTAATACATAAAGGGGAAACATGACACATAACTGAAAGACAAATTGACACCATCATTAAAAAAAATCCCATGTCCATTTAATAGCCTTGGGAATTAACAATTAGATGTCATAGAGTGCCAAAAAACAGAGATTCTTGAAGGGTGCAGGGGGGTCCCATTATGGCCCCAAAATCAGTCATGATATGACCATACACTGATCATTTCTGTGCTGTGTGTCATACTATTTCAAATTGACAGGTTTAATAAAGATTCCTGTAGATTGAGGTAAGTTACCTGAGGCTCCATCTGCCTCTCCACAGACTCCTCTGGCTATTGGTAGCCTTCCTCAACAACTACATCCACATCAATGTGATTCTCCTTGTCAGCATTTGACCCTGTATCCTGAATTTCCTGTGGCCTCTCAAACCCTGTTCCTTACCTGCTCCTCTAACATAATCCAGTGCATGGCCTGTGCTTTATAGTAATTTGTCAGTTGAGGTTAACTTACAGCATGGATTACAGGCCCACATTTACCCATAATCAGTGTCAACCACTCCTCTCTTTAAGGTCTCAGAATTTCCATTATAACAGTTCTCACACCCTGGTGTATAACACATTTACCCATAATCAGTGTCAACCACTCCTCTCTTTAAGGACTCAGAATTGCCATTATAACAGTTCTCACACCCTGGTGTATAACACATAATGGTATTGGGTACATGACATACCTTCCCATGGATGTGACATACATGGTCACACTCAGTATTCTGATGTGCTCTGGAACCGCTTTCTTTATTGTTTGGAGTGTGGCTAGCCCTTTTATAGGCAATACATTAAAACACCTGTTGTAGACCATGTGTGTTTCATGATTTATATTAACCTCTTGAGTACTGAAGTCTGTATTATCATTACAATTATTATATGTTATGTTAAGGTGTAGTATTAGAAAAAGGAAAAAGAAACCAAGTATACCATCAGAAGCAACAGCCATATATCGAAAGGATTGATTTTACATGAGTAGTCTAGTAGGTATATAATTCTTAAAACATACAAATTTTATTATGAATATTAAAAAACAAACTACGGCGAGAAAAGTTTATGTAAAAATTATCAATAAAAATATCAAAACAAATTCAGACGTGTGTTTCTCCCTATAAAATGTGTATATCTTAAATAAGTAATATATACTTAAATAAGTAATATATACTTTAAGGGGACACAGAACCAGAAAGAATATTTATATAGTATTGGCAGGAAAAAATGTATCAACTTTATGTTGTACACTTTGAATAGAAATTAAGTGTGGGGAGAGAAGATGTTTTGGATATCAACCTTGTGACTGTATTTCATCTCCATCTTTCTACATGTAAATATCACCAAAAGGTTATAAAGTAACTATATATTACACAGTAGTAAGGGATACAGTTATGATATAATGTGACAAGTCCCCTTATATCATAATTCAGATTCAGTGTTGTACTAATTCCTTATACAAAAAAACAAAAACAAAACACAAGATCTATTACACAAGTGGTTAAATAGCTCTGAATATTGGCACAATGTTCTCTGAGCACAAATTATCTGTGTGATGATCAAGAGAGAGATATACTAAGCTATATAATGTAAGATATATAATATATACTAAGATATAATGTAATAAAGTTGCTTGTTCCATATGTTATATCACAGATAACAGTAGGAGGAGCCAACAGTCAGTATCCAGTATATCTTTATAAGGACACACTAGTGTTCCTTATATAAAGTTCTGGATCAAATATTAAATCCCTAACAATTGGCTTGTACAATGTGATTGTATAAGGACACTATTGCCCTAGTGTCCTATAAGGTAAGTTTTGGGTCACACCATTAAAAAACAATACATCAGAATAACCTTTCCCTCTTTTCTGGTATAAAATCCATCTGCAAAAGCGTGACCTTTATGAGCCCATTGCAAACAGGGTTCAGGAAAAGAAACAACTAAGGAACAGCCTTGGTTCCACTTTTTTTATCTTTTTCTGATAGCAGGAGATGGCTTTTCACATGAGTGTGTTAATGTTCCATATTAACTCAATATTAAGAAAGAAAATGAATAATGAATCACACTTTTATATGGAGTGATAATGGCATATAGAAAAGATAATTTGTGTATTGTGTTATCTTGACTTTTGTGATAGATTGAACTTCAAAGGTGTTAAAATATATACAGTGTAAAAAATTATTGACATTTTTTATATAAAATAAATAAAAGTATACTATTAGATAGATAAGTGTAAAAAATGTTTATACATGGGGTCATTTTTACAGATATTATATTTTGGCTCAGATTAAAAAATATATACAAGTGCTTTGCTTATTATGTATTAAGTCTACACATCATTATGGAAGGGCTTTATATATCTCTTATCAAATAAATGATTTTCTAAATTAAGAAGGGTACTAATGGTGATGTAATATGTGATAATTATATAAATTATAAAAGATTATGTTTTTTAATTATTATATTATGAATAATTAATTAAAATAAATAATTAGAAATATTAATAATTCATTTAAATTTTGTGCATAATAATTGTGTAATTGCGTGACATATATTACAGTGTATTTTTTAAGTAAAATTCATCAACATGAAAGAAGATGTGATAAGGAAAGGAAAGGTTAGAGCGAAAAATGAATGGGACAATCCTATCATATGATGTAAATTATATATACTGTGTTGATTTAATAAAGTTATGTGAATAAATATAATGTACCAATCTTAAAGTTGGAATAAAATAAAAATAAATGTGGATTTAGAAATAAAAAATAAAGAGTCAATTGAGTCGTGACATCAATTATATCAATAAGTCATATTTTCACATGTTGTGGATAAATAGGGTGCAGTATTGCCAATAGTTGATGTTCACAGATGTATGTAACGTCAAACCTCATACTTTGCTAATTTGTGTAAAGAATGCAACATATGTGCCTTGTTTAATTTTTTTCTGTGTTTATTACAGTATTGTCTCTTTAAATGCTGTTGAATGGTTTCAGCAAGTTATTTTAGTGCTCTTAAGGGTGGTATTCAGCACAGTCCTTGTGCAGCTTAAGTAACTTGCATGAGGACCGTTAAATGGAATTGGAATGGGCTTTGAGTCAAACTCAGTAGAGCTGCAGACAGTTACTTGATTATCCTGTTTTAAGGTGCATTTGTGCAGAGCTGAAATTGAGAGGGATTGAGATTGATAGGTTAATAAATTATGGTACAACTTGCACCATAAATGCCGGCCCAAAAGATTTGAATAGGGCCCATATTACTTATGCCTTTCTGCTTACTTTTCAGCTCACAAATATGTAACATTAAAATGTATTTGTAATATTTTACATATTTTTGCAATTATTTTTTGATATGCTGATGAATGTACAATAATAGATAAAGTTCAAAACATTTCTAAATGCCATAACCATTTGTTATTAATGTAAAATAAAATACATTTACATAAATGTTTTCAGAGCTTTTTGTTCTATTTACAGTAAATTAATCAATTATATTAATTTAAATGTATACATTGGGCACTAAATTGCTGCAATAAAAACTAATATATATCAGAACTCAAAGTGTACAAATAGATTTGTTTTCGGGGAAATGTTAGTCAAATGAAATGTTATTTAATGTACTATATGTACTATAAGTATATAAAAAAAAATAGTAAATGCATAGTAGTAAATGGTTGTGCTTGCAACTCAAAATATATATTTTTTTATTATCTGATACATGGATAAGTGAGGTTCTTTCTAATCATTGCTTGTTAATACTTTTAAAATAGTATTAAAGAGTAGAAACCAAGATCCATAGAGCTTTGACAGGGAGCAGAGAAGGACCCGCATGCAACAAAAAAGGCATTGAAGCTTCTTCCATATCTGCTGAAAATACTGAATTATGAAAGGTCCTAATATCACAACCACTAGCATATTCTCCGCCAAGGGACTGGAATGATTGGCAGGTAAATAGGAGATGAAGCTTAGCACAGATAAATGTAAAAATATGCACCTGTCAAGAAAAAATAAGATTGCTGACACAATTTGGATGGGCATTGCAGTATTTTATTAAACAAGGGAATTGTGAGAACTGAAATAAATGTAGTTCACATTCATAAAACAGACTGTTCCATTAAAAACATGTAACTCATTGTTATGTAAATCATGTAGATACAGGGGATGGTAAAAAATGGAAACACTAAACAATATTTAATATCAAAGACCTGGTAAGGAGAAGGGTCACCATTTGCCTTCAGAACAACTTCAATCCTTTTTGTAATGCTGTCATATTAGACCTGAACTCTGTTTAGTGAAGTACTCCATCATTTTTAAAGAAGTAAAACATTCAGTTATTGGAGGGATGAAAGAGGTGATACTTCTCATAACGTTTTAAAGATGTTTAATTCTTGTGATTGGGGAAGCTATGGAAGGCATTTGTCTTCATCTTGGTGTTCATGAAATCACTATTTAGGAGTGTGTATGGGGATCATCCTCCAACATATGGGGACATCCTGAAGGAAACATAGGGTGAATCAGGTTTGTAAAATGGTCTCACATTCTTGGTCGTTATACAACCATACCAAGCAATTGTTGGACATAATAAGATGGATCCATGAGCTATGTCTATGATCTAGGCCCAACTCATATTTTCAAAGGTTGTCCTGATTCCTGATGTGATTGGCAAAGTAAATCACAAAAATTGTGAACGGTTTACTGCACTGCGGTATCTTTCCCGATCAACTAAAGAAAGCATTTGTCAGATTGCTATTTGAAAATTTCACTTTTTAGGAACACTTATTGAAGAAAAGTAGTTGTAGTGAAGCTTGAAAGCTTGAAAATCCATCTGCAAAAGCATGACCTCTATGAGCCATTGCAAACAGGGTTCAGGAAAAGAAACAACTAAGGAACAGCCTTGGTTCCACTTTTTAATCTTTTTCTGATAGCAAGAGATGGCTTTTAAATTCTAATTTTCCTTGATGTCTCTGCAGCCTTTGATACAGAGGACCATGAAATATTAATAAAGCGACTGAAGAACTACTGAGGGACTTTGTGGCACTGTCCTCAACTGGTTGAAATCCTTTCTCATTGGCAGGTGGCATCAGGGTATTTTTCTACATATATATACTCCTCTAAACCCATGCACTTCATGCATGTTCAACAAGGCTCTGAGAGATCATCAAAAGACATGGCCTCAACTAGCACTGTTATGCCGATGTCTAGAAGAGCTCCAAAATTACGAGTCAGAACTGACTGAGACTGAACCCCAAAAAAGACGGATGTATTAATTGTTAGTCTCTGATGGATAACAGCATCTTACTTGTGCTAAACAGGAGGGAGCCTTTAGCTTGGGGCCTCATAGCTGTATAAACAAGTGAGCAACCTTGAGGTTGTCCTAAATTGAGGTTTGATTAAAACATCAAGTGTCCGCTGTGATCAAATCCTTATTTTTCCATCCTGACAACATAGCCAGGATAAACAATTTGATACCACCAGAACGCTTCTATAAATACAATTAAAAAAAATACAGCACCTAAGCTTGTAACAATAACATAAATATAGAAGATTAAATAGAGATACTGTAATTATTGTACCTTCATTATACTTGTATCAATCTATTAGTAGTGATGTCTCGAACAGTTCGCCGGAGAACTATTCCCAGCGATTTTCGCATGTTCGCGTTCGCAACAAACGGCGAACATATGCGCTTTTCGGTCCGCCCCTATTCTTTATCATTGAGAAAACTTTGACCCTGCACCTTACAGTCAGCAGACACATTCCAGCCAATCAGCAGCATACACTCCCTTCCAGAGCCTTCCATATGTATGACAGCCTCCATTTTAGAATCATTCTGTAGCTGCATACGTGGAGAGAGGAGATATATTCTACCTGCTCTTGATTTAATAGGGAAATAGATAGCCAAGCTGTGTATTTAGCTTTAACTACACACCTGAAGGACTCCTTTGATATCTGCTGCAAGGACAGCAACCCCAAAAGCACCTTTTAGGGCTAGAACATTATTTATTTTATTTTATTATTTTTTTCTGCTGATTTAATAGGGAAATAGAAAGCCAGGCTGTGTATTTAGCTTTAACTACACACCTGAAGGACTCATTTGATATCTGCTGCAAAGACAGCAACCCAAAAATCCATTTTTATTTTATCTTATTACTTTTTTCTGTGTAATCTAATTGCATATGCCAGCCTGCTAGCATGTGTGTGAGGCCTATTGCATCTAGTCTGCCAACTTTTGCCAGTGCACAGTGACACTCATATCTAGTGCCACTGTAGTGTGCAGTGAAATAAAACAACCCTTTTTTTACTGTAATCGATTGAATATCAGTAGCCTGCCTAAAGGCGTGTGTGTGAGGCCTATTGCATCTAGTCTGCCAACTTTTGCCAGTGCACAGTGACACTCATATCTAGTGCAACCGTAGTGTGCAGTGAAATAAAACAACCCTTTTTTTACTGTAATCGATTGAATATCAGTAGCCTGCCTACAGGCGTATGTGTGAGGCCTATTGCATCTAGTCTGCCAACTTTTGCCAGTGCACAGTGACACTCATATCTAGTGCAACCATAGTGTGCAGTGAAATAAAACAACCCTTTTTTTTACTGTAAACGATTGAATATCAGTAGCCTGCCTACAGGCGTGTGTGTGAGGCCCATTGCATCTAGTCTGCCAACTTTTGCCAGTGCACAGTGACACTCATATCTAGTGCAACCGTAGTGTGCAGTGAAATAAAACAACCCTTTTTTTACTGTAATCGATTGAATATCAGTAGCCTGCCTAAAGGCGTGTGTGTGAGGCCTATTGCATCTAGTCTGCCAACTTTTGACAGTGCGCAGTGACACTCATATCTAGTGCAACCGTAGTGTGCAGTGAAATAAAACAACCCTTTTTTTACTGTAATCGATTGAATATCAGTAGCCTGCCTAAAGGCGTTTGTGTGAGGCCTATTGCATCTAGTTTGCCAACTTTTGCCAGTGCGCAGTGACACTCATATCTATTGCAACCGTAGTGTGCAGTGAAATAAAACAACCCTTTTTTTACTGTAATCGATTAAATATCAGTAGCCTGCCTAAAGGCGTGTGTGTGAGGCCTATTGCATCTAGTCTGCCAACTTTTGCCAGTGCAGTGACACTCATATCTGGTGTCACAGTAGCTTGCACGCATAGTACCACTAATCGTAAAAAAATGACAGGCAGAGGCAGGCCACCCCGCAGGGGCCGTCGTGGTCATGGTGCTGTGATTCCCTTTGGCCCTAGAATAATGCCCAGTTTTCAGAGGCAACGTGCCCTGAACTTGAACAGTTCTGAGGACATGGTTGACTGGCTAACACAGGACACCCAATCTTCTACAGCTTCCGCTCGGAACATAGACGCACCATCCTCCTCCAGCTTAGCTTCGGGCACCTCTCCAGTTACCACTCTCCCGCCTGCCGCCACCACCAACACTAGCACCACAGCCGCTTCAGAGTTATTTACAGATCCGTTGGAAGAAATGAGTGATGCACAAACATTAGTGCCAGAGGATGTAGATAACAGGGATATGTCCCAGTCAGGCAGCATTACACACATGGACGTACGGTCTGATGATGATGATGTTGTACCCGGTGCTGCTTCCTTTGTTGAGTTGTCAGATACAAGTGAAGCGGTTGATGATGACGATGCGTCCGTGGATGTCACGTGGGTGCCCGCTATAAGAGAAGAAGAACAGGAGGAAAGTTCAGATGGGGAGACAGAGAGGAGGAGGAGACGAGTTGGAAGCAGCGGGAGGTAGTCGAAAGTAGCTGGTGGCACAGTCAGACAGCATCCATCGGAACCCGGGGTCAGCCAGACAGCACGCCAGTCAACGCATGCTTTTGCCACCACCAGAATGCCGTCATTGCAGAGCTCAGCAGTGTGGCAATTTTTTCGTGTGTCTGCCTGTGACAACAGTGATGCCATTTGCAACCTGTGTGAAAAGAGTCGTGGGAAGTCCAACACCCACCTAGGTACAACTTCTTTGCGAAGGCACATGATGTCACATCACAAACGCCTATGGGATCAACACATCAGTACAAGCAGCACACAAAGTCAAAGCCACCATCCTCCTCCTGGTCCAGCATCTTCAGCCACGTCAACCACTGCTGCCCTGCTTGCCCCCTCTCAACCATCCGCCACTCCGTGTCTCGCCCTGAGCAGTCCCTGCTCATCTGCCCACAGTCAGGTGTCTGTCAAGGACATGTTTGAGCGTAAGAAGCCAATGTCACAAAGTCACCCCCTTGCCCGGCAACTGACAGCTGGCTTGTCTGAACTCTTAGCCCGCCAGCTTTTACCATACAAGCTAGTGGAGTCTGAGGCGTTCAAAAAATTTGTAGCTATTGGGACACCGCAGTGGAAGGTACCCGGCCGAAATCTCTTTGCACAAAAGGCAATCCCCAACCTGTACTCAATTGTGCAAAAGGAAGTAATGGCATCTCTGGGACACAGTGTTGGGGAAAGGGTCCATCTGACCACGGATACCTGGTCTGCAAAGCATGGTCAGGGCAGGTATATCACCTACACTGCGCATTGGGTAAACCTGGTGACGGCTGGCAAGCATGGAATACGTGGCTCTGCAGAGGAGTTGGTGATACCGCCACGACTTGCAGGCAGGCCTGCTGCCAGCTCCTCTACTCCTCCTACTCCATCCTCTTCCATAACCTCCTCGGCTGAGTCCTCTTCTGCTGCTGCTATGTCTTGCTCCACATCAACGGCACCCCCGAGCTCCACAGGTACTATTCCACATCCCAGATACGGCAGTGTCACGCCGTCTTGGGGTTGACTTCCCTGAAAGCAGAGAGTCACACCGGACCAGCACTCCTGTCCGCCCTGAACGCACAGGTGGATCAGTGGCTGACTCTGCACCAACTGGAGATCGGCACGGCCATGGCGCACTTTACAGATATCCAGCGGCGAAACAACATGCCAGCGAGTCGCTTGATTTTAGACAGCCCGACACGTTGGAATTCAACACTCCTAATGTTCGACCGCCTGCTCCAACAAGAAAAGGCCGTTAACGAGTATTTGTATGACCGGGTGCTATGATAGCCACTGCGGAGCTGGGGATTTTTTTGCCACGTTGCTGGACGCTCATGCGCAATGCCTGTAGGCTTATGCGTCCTTTTGAGGAGGTGACAAACCTGGTCAGTCGCACCCAGGGCACCATCAGCGACATCATACCATTTGTTTTCTTCCTGGAGCTTGCCCTGCGAAGAGTGCTGGATCAGGCCGTAGATAAGCTTGAAGAGGAAGAGGAAGAGTTGTGGTCACCATCACCGCCAGAAACAGCCTTATCAGCATCGCTTGCTGGACCTGCGGCAACGCTGGAAGAGGATTGTGAGGAAGAGGAGTCAGAGGAGGAATGTGGCTTTGAGGAGGAGGAGGAAGACCAACCACAACAGGCATCCCAGGGTGCTCGTTGTCACCTATCTGGTACCAGTGGTGTTGTACGTGGCTGGGGGGAAGAACATACCTTCAGTGAGATCACTGAGGACGAGGAACGGGACATGACTAGCTTGGCATCCAACCTTGTGCAAATAGGGTCTTTCATGCTGTCGTGCCTGTTGAGGGACCCTCGTATAAAAAGGATGAAGGAGAACGACCTGTACTGGGTGTCCACACTACTAGATCCCCGGTATAAGCAGAAAGTGCCTGAAATGTTACCGAATTACCACAAGTCGGAAAGGATGCAGCACTACCAAAATAAATTAAAAAGTATGCTTTACACAGCGTTTAAGGGTGATGTCACAGCACAAAAGCAATCTAACAGCGGAAGAGGTGAACATAATCCTACTCCTCCCACGACCACGCCGACAAGGAGAGGATGCTTTTCAGTCCTATGCATCGCCACAGCTCTTCGCGGTCCACCCTCAGAGAACGACTCGACCGTCAGATAACAGACTACCTCGCCATAACTACAGATATTGACACTATGACGAGCGATGAACCCCTTGACTACTGGGTGTGCACGCTTGCCCTGTGGCCTGAGCTATCCCAATTTGCCATAGAACTTCTGTCCTGCCCCGCTTCAAGTGTCCTGTCAGAAAGGACCTTCAGTGCAGCAGGAGGTTTTGTCACTGATAAGAGAAGTCGCCTAGGTCAAAAAAGTCTAGATTACCTCACCTTTATTAAGATGAATGAGGGATGGATCCCAAAGGGACTGACAGTGGGCGATACATTCGATTAAAAAAGGCCTGATAGATGAGCTGCCTTGAGCTAATAATGGTCCACACGCTGCTGTATTTTATCCCTGAATGCCGGATGACTTGCGTGAATTATCCGCCACCAACTAGGGTTCAAGACGCAATGTTTTAGGGCACTTTCTGCCTGGCAAACTAACATCAATTTTTCTGGTCGCTGCAACAATACCTTATTTTTGCATTTAAATTATTTTATTTTAGAAGGCGTACAGCATGTAATGAAAAATAAAGCATTTTTGAACAGTCTTGCATAACAGTTGTGCAAAAATACATATTTATAATAGAGACATTTTGTGAAAGTTAGCTGGCTATTCCTTCTTATTTTTACTTTTTAGGTTAATAATTTTTCTTATTTTTTACTGTGATTGCAATTTAAGAGATACCTAAAATATGGTAAAACAGACAATAGTAAAGAGTATATCTGCTGGAAACACCAAAGTCCTTTTAGCTATCATCCCTCCAGCAGTATTAGCTTATTATTTACAATATCTAACCTGGGCAATCACCCTTGGGTTACCCTAGGGCAGGCTTCAGTAAGCGACCTCTCCTTTCCTGGGATGATTTTGCCGCCGGTTGCTTCTGAAGGGTCTCCAGGGCTCCCCCCCTGGGTCCTTCCCCCAGTGTCGCTTCAACCAGTAACAAATATGTTATATTTGTAAAGCGACCCAATGATCCCCCTTGATAGAGGTTTATCTTTACAAATTTTGGAGAACCAATTTAAGACCGGTGTCCCCTGTTTCTGGGTCAGGGAGTGTGTGAAATGCCTCAGCCTACAGTAATTGTAATGTTCTGACAGCGGTAGCTCATGCTTGTCCCTCAGTTCCTCATAGGTGAGCATCTGGCCCTTTACTAACTAGTCTCCCAGTCTATCTAGTTTCCTTGACCTCCACCAGTGTTGTGATGTTGTGCTCATGTGTTTCGGGGCCTGAGGGTGGTCAAGAATTGGGGTCATTTGGGTGGATCCAGGGAACAAACCCGTGTGTTTCTTGGCCCATTTCCAGTATGATAGTGAGTGTCTGATTAGGGGGTTTGGCGAGTTTTTAAGGCTCTGAGGCAATTCTGATAGCAAAGCCACCTTGTCCCAGGTTAAGGGCCTTAAAGTGTGGTTCTCTAAATACACACAGGTCGATTGATGACATATCGAATGTGCTATTGGGAGGAAAGATAGGTGACGGAACAGGTATTAAACTGATAGGAATGAATAGTATAACTTAATACACCTTAGATTGCACGTGCAGTGCCCCAAATTCGAAGTAGGAGGTCCGACCAAGCATCTTTTTCCATCTCCCTGTTCCAAAAATCCATGCCATATACATGTCTCCTGATAGGTAACGTAACAGGTATTAAACTGATAGGAATGAGTAGTACAACTTAATACACCTCTCCTATCTTGTGGCACCTTAGATTGCACGTGCAGTGCCCCAAATTCGAAGTAGGAGGTCCAACCAAGCATCTTTTCCATCTCCCTGTTCCAAAACTCCATGCCATATACATGTCCCCTGATAGGTAACGTAACAGGTATTAAACTGATATGAATGAGTAGTACAACTTAATACACCTCTCCTATCTGGTGGCACCTTAGATTGCACGTGCAGTGCCCCAAATTCGAAGCAGGAGGTCCGACCAAGCATCTTTTTCCATCTCCCTGTTCCAAAAATCCATGACATATACACGTCCCCTAATAGTGGACGTAACAGGGATTAAACCGATAGGAATAGTACTACTTAACAGTACACACCTTATAATAACGCAGACAGAGGCAACGCGTATAATCTTCCATGCTGTGCAGTGGAAGCCCCCAGACTCTGACCTGTGTATAATATTCCATGCTGTGCAGTGGAAGCCCCCAGACTCTGACCTTTGTATAATATTCCATGCTAGGCAGTGGAAGCCCCCAGACTCTGACCTGTGTATAATATTCCATGCTGGGCAGTGGAAGCCCCCAGACTCTGACCTGTGTATAATATTCCATGCTGGGCAGTGGAAGCCCCCAGATTCTGACCTGTGTATAATATTCCATGCTGTGCAGTGGAAGCCCCCCAACTCTGACCTGTGTATAATATTCTATGCTGGGTAGTGGAAGCCCCCAGACTCTGACCTGTGTATAATATTCCATGCTGTGCAGAGGAAGCCCCCAGACTCTGACCTGTGTATAATATTCCATGCTGGGCAGTGGAAGCCCCCAGACTCTGACCTGTGTATAATATTCCATGCTGTGCAGTGGAAGCCCCCAGACTCTGACCTGTGTATAATATTCCATGCTGGGCAGTGGAAGCCCCCAGACTCTGACCTGTGTATAATATTCCATGCTGGGCAGTGGAAGCCCCCAGACTCTGACCTGTGTATAATATTCCATGCTGGGCACTGGAAGCCCCCAGACTCTGACCTGTGTATAATATTCCCTGCTGGGCAGTGGAAGCCCCCAGACTCTGACCTGTGTATAATATTCCATGCTGGGCAGTGGAAGCCCCCAGACTCTGGGAGTCTGAAGAAGAGGAGTCAGAGGAGGAAGGTGGTTTTGAGGAGGTGGAAGACCAAATACAGCAGGCGTCCCAGGGGGCTTGTTGTCCCCTTTCGGGGACCCTTGGTGGCTGGGTGGAGGAAGAGACCTTCAATGACATCAGTGAGGATAAGGAACAGGACATGGCTAGCTTGGTATCCAACCTTGTGCAAATAGGGAGTTTGCGGTTGTGCAAAGGGACTGTTTGCGGTTGTTTGCGGTCCATTAAACGGGGATATTGGTCTGTTACTGTGAAGCGGGTGTAACCCTTACACTACCTGATCGATACAACATCATACCTGATGTTTTATAGCATGTTATTCCAAACAATTTAGGAATGTTAGTTGATTTATGCCCTTTATGGCTTAAAACCAGACTCTGCATCAACTATGTAATTTTCGTGGGAGTTTTGCCATGGATCCCCCTCCTGCATCCACAGTCCAGGTTTTAGTCCCCTTGAAACAACTTTCCCATCACTATTGTGGCCAGAAAGAGTCCCTGTGGGTTTTGAAATTCGCCTGCCCATTGAAGTCTATGGCGGTTCGCCGATGTTCGTCCGTTCGCGAACATTTGATGGAATTCGCGTCTGCGGTTCGCGAACCGAAAATTTGATGTTCGCGACATCACTATCTATTAGCCATTTTCTCTTGTCAGTCACATATTAAATTTTAGGCTTCTCCAAATACATTTGTTGCAAATATATAATAATTACAAATAAAAGCATGGATCCACAGAGTTAAAATGAAATAAATCAGCCATTTTACTTCTGTTAGAAGGACACATTGCATGAATAACATATAGGAAAGCCTATGAAGAGCTTTCATTAGTACTGGTAAATCCATAATTTAAAAGAAAAAAAGAGTTAGTGGTTACTGGTTTCATATTAGTACTGATTACTCTCTGTTGGGTGTTTTATCTTTGTTGTTAACCGTTATTATTTATTTAGAGTTCAGTGCACTGGGTAGCAAATAATGCCCATGAGCATACCTTACTAAATAAATTACTGAACTGCAGAAAAGTCTGTTAAGTGGCTCGTTGTTGGTAAAAAGATGTGATAAGCTGCCTGCTTATGTGTAACTCCAGTACATCTCATTTGGTGCAATCATGATCATTTCTAGTTGTTGTTAGTTGCAGATAACAGAGTTTGATATTGAAATAGTTTGTGATCCAGTTTATGGATTTAAAACTTAAGTAGTTGTGAGAAATGGCTGCCCATAACTATGGGAGCTTTTATTTTGTCATCTAGGGAGCAATGTCAATGGAAGTTATATGTTGAAACATTGCTTGCGAGTCCACGTAGAGCCTGGGTTACGTGACATATTGAAACATAACCAATTTGCGTGGTTTATATATTTTGGTGCCTCTCATTAGCCATAAGCACCAATAATACAGCAAAATGGCATATTAACGGGAATCACAGCTCCAAGTCACTTTGGATAAGTCTCTATGAGCTTGCCATATCTTACCACTAGGATTTTTGCCCATTCTTCCTTGAACCGCAATCTTTAAGTGTCACCTCAGATGTTCTATTGGATTGAGGTCGGAGCTTTGACTAGGCCATTCCAACACATTTACATGTTTCCCCTTAAACCACTCAAGTTTTGCTTTAGCAGTGTGTTTGAGGTCATTGTCCTGCTGGAAGGTGAACCTCCGTCCTAGCCTCAAATCACGCACAGAGGGGTACAGGTTTTGCTCAAGAATATCCCTGTATTTAGCACCATCCATATTTTTCTCAATTCTGACCAGTTTCCCAATCCCAGCTGCTGAAAAACATCCGCACAGCATGATGCTGCCACCACCATGTTGCCACCACCATGGTGTTCTTTGGGTTATGTGATGTGTTGGGTTTGTGCCAGACATAGCGTTTTCTTTGATGGCCGAAAAGTTCAATTTTAGTCTCATCAGACCAGAACGCCTTCCTCCATACATTTTGGGAGTCTCCCACATGCCTTTTCGCAAACTTGCCATTTTGTTTATTGCTGAAAGTATTGGCTTTCTTCTGGCCACTCTGCCATAAAGCCCAACTCTTATGGAGCATACAGTTTATTGTCGTCCTATGTACAGATGCTCCAGTCTCTGCTGTGGAACTCTGCAGCTCCTCCAGGGTTACCTTAGGTCTCTGTGCTGCCTCTCTGATTAATACCCTCCTTGCCCAGTCCGCGAGTTTTGGTGGATGGCCGTCTCTTGGCAGGTTTGCTGTTGTGCCATGTTCTTTCCATTTGGTTATGATAGATTTGATGGTTCTCCTGGCGATCATCAAAGATTTGGATATTTTTTTATAACTTAACCCTGAATTGCTCTTCTCAACAACATTGTCCCTTACTTGTTTGGAGAGTTCCTTGGTTCCTTGGTCTTCATGGCAGTGTTTGGTTAGTGGGGCCTCTTGCTTAGGTGTTGCAATCTCTGGGGCCTTTCAAAAAAGGTGTGTATATGTAATGACAGATCATGTGACACTTAGCAAACAGGTGGACATCGTTTCACTAATTATGTGACTTCTGAAGGTAATTGGTTGCACCAGAGCTTTTTATGGGCTTCATAACATAGGGGGTGAATACAAACGCACATGCCAATTTCCTGTTTTCTATTTCTAAAAACAGTTTTTTGTATATATTTTTCTCATTTCCCTTCACCAACTTAGACTATTGTGTTCTGATCCTTAACATAAAATTCATATTAACAAAACATTGAACTTAAGGCTGTAATGTAACAAAATCAAAGTCAAGGGGGTTAATACTTTTGTATGGCACTGTAGTTACATATTACACTTATATCACATATTATCCGATCAGCAAGTAGAGCAGCAGGTAACCACTCTCATGGTTTACTACTGGGTAAAAGAAAGAATGGTCTCTGACCTCATAACTCGATATAAGGACACACAAACACAGAACCAGGGGTCAAATCACAGGACATACAGTAAGATGATGAGTCACAACCTGCAGATGTACATCTAGATGGAGAGGCACTTTAAGGGTCAGCAGAGCCAACCAGATTTCATACAGATCCTCATCAACTTGCAACAAAGATCCCTAAATTCTGCATCCTGACTCCTGAAGAACAATCATCAGAACACAAGTCTCCACATATAATTGATGTTACATTTAATATGTATGAGGGGAGAGGGATTATAGGTGCTGGTGGGGCATGAGACACTGGAATTCACTTTATTATCTACCCCTGAATTCCAAAGGGTAAGCCATGCTTAATGTAAAGTGTGTTTTGAGACATAACTATAATGTATATGTGCCTCATAGTTAAGCTAGTAGTGTCAATAGCAATTTTTAGTATCCAAGTTAAAAAAGAATACTTGTAGAAATAAGCTAACATGCCACTAATGGTAAACTATAGTGTGTTCCCTATCAAAGGCCTGTTTGGACCGAAGAAAAATGATTAAGACTTAACTTTTAATATTGTTATATAAAAACAGTGGCTCTTGATTAAGCCAAAGAATTATCACACATATGAGATACATAAATTAAAAAATATATATTCAGCTTAGCTGTAATGAGCACCAGATTATTGCCCTTAAATATAATGGTATAGAAAACCAAGGGGAACACAGACCCTGGGTATTTGTCTAATAAACCACCATGAATTCAGCAAGATATCTTGCTGGTATATTCACAGAATTAGTGTATCCTGCGACCGTTACAAACAGAGTCAAAAAGGGGTACTGTATCTCCTACATATATAAATTCATAAAAATAAAGTGAACTCCACTTATCTGAGTTTATTTTTGTATTAGCTTATGTAGATTTGCTGACTGTGTCAGAACAGGTAAGAAAATATCTAGAGAGCTTTCCTGTTTACCCAAGGTATAGTACTCAGCTCCAAGGTTGTGACTTACTGTGCTGTCCCTGATTCTGATTTGGCAGATTCAGGGTCCAGAAAGCATCTAAACCCTACTCTGTATTTTACTATCGTATACTTCGGGTATAGGACGGGCTAGATGTGGACATCACCGATCCGGTGCTCGACTTGGGGTCTGACGTCATCCGCTACTGGACACCAGAATGGACAAAATTAGCGTGACAGGATTTTGTTTGCGATCTTGGCTTCTACAGAGGCTCTGTAGATGCCGAGATCGTGCACATGCGTGTCTGTATAATTTTCGTGTTTCGCATCTACTTTAGGAGATGATATAAGTGCTATTCATAATAATGTTTGCTTCTATTATATAAAATTATGACCACTGAAATGAAATACTTCCTGGGCCTGCTGCTGTAACTCCTTTGCCTCCTGTAGAACTTTCTGTACCTGCTGCTGACCCTCCCTTGCTCTGTCTGGGCCTGGTGTAGGTGCTGCTCCCCCATGTCATAATCAACATACACATCAATGCCATCCTCTTTGTCAGCATGTGCACCTATATCCCCCTGTCCCACTAACACTCTGTCCCTTACCTGGTCATCTTGAATTGCCCTGTTCAAGGACTGTTCTATTTTCTCATTTTGCTATTGTAGTTCACTGCCAGCATGGATTTCAGGCCTCCTTTCATCCACATTCACTGCCATCCTCTCTTCTCTGTCACACTTCAGGCTGCTCATTATCACACATCTCACACCCTGGTGTCTAGTATACATCATTCTTTTCTACATGACATACCTTCCAATCAATCTGATGTTCAGAAGTACTCTTATCTGGATCCATGCTGGCAATTACTGTTTTTTGGGATGCGGCTATGGTTTTTATAGGCCACATTTTACACCACTTGTAATCCATGTGGCTCTCATGATTTCTATTAACCTCTTATGCATTGAAGTAATTGTTACCATTGCAGTTGATATTTGTGACAATGATATGTATTACTGACAATAGTTGATGTACCCAGATTCAGAGTTACACATTATACTTGCCTGTTATATGGTTTAGCATGCTACATAAGTGTCTGTGAGAACTTGTAATATACTAGCTATCCTGTACTTAAACCTTTTTTGAGAGAATATCTGAATATCTGTGGCAGTACTGGCTCTTTAAATGGCAATCAGGGCTGTGGGTTACAGGCTGAAAATCCCTGCAGTTGTGAAAACCGTAACTCCGACCCAGCTAAGCCTTTGATCTTTCAAGTCGCAATCACTAAAATCGCAAATCACTATTAAATTGCTTCAATTCCTCAAGCCTGCATTTGTTTTAACACCCGTAAATGTATCCAAAAATCCTACGAATAATAGATAGGACCCGCAAGGGGGTTAAACACCTGCTCGTAGCACTGTAAAAGCAAATAAAAAAATCAATACTGGACTTTAAAAGACGGGGAAAGCGATGAAAGGCGTAAGGATTAATTGCACAACAGTCTTAAGCTCACAAATCTGCAATCAAAAATATTTTTTTTGATGTGTAATTTCTGTGTTATATTGATCCTGGCAAACAATGGTTTAATACATATCACTGAACTCGCATGGACTAGAATAGTAGATTTATTGATTTTTAAAGTATATTGTGAAGCAGTGCTGAAATTAAAACAACAGAACACCATACTTAACCACAGAACCATTGACTGTAGTCATTGTTTCATTTACGCCAAACTTTTTCCCGACTAAACAATAAATTAATAATGATATACATTATTTAGGCAGCTAATTATGTACATATGAAATCCTATATATTGTTTTAGAAGCACAAATTCAGCTTTCAATGGATGTATATCTTGAGGAGTGTTTTTTTCAAATATCTAAAATATTGTAGCTAAATGGCTAGACATTATAGCAAGATATATCTCCCTTGGACCTCCAACAGAAACCATGTTATGGAATTTGGATATCACTAAGACTACATTCAGGTGATCTCAGTTACATTTGATATTAAATAACAAATGAACAGCACATCTCTAAGAGCCAGAAACATTCTTAGTTGCATATGTTTAAAAAACATTGTAGTCCATTAAATGGGTAAATGTGTATTTAACTAACAAGCATATTCAATTCCAATACTTGTACAGCTGATATGAATCTGATGATTAGATAGCTCTGACTCTATGAACATGTCAAGATATACAATACTGCCTGAGCTAGTACAGCTGTGGATCCAGACTACTGCAATGGAAGAAAGCAGAATGGTGAGGCTACAATACAATATTTGCTGCTAGCTCAGTGGAGGACAAACCTGCAGAGCTAAGACCAGGAGGTTAGATCAGTCACAGAATTGTGGTCTGAATATAGAATGAGTCAAGGACAAACAGCTGAGGTGTAAAAAATGGGCAGGCATGAAGTTCATAGCAGATCAATTTTCAGACACAGTCGGGGTGGTAGCAGTCTGGATGTATAGTCAGGAAGTATGCAGATCTCAAACACAAAAAAGAGTAACCCAAAAAGAAATAGAATATACCTATGATGAGTAGGAGAAAGGCCCATGAACTAGGTTTATGTCATATAATATAGTGTCAAAAATGTGGCTAATCACAAATTCATCTTGACGTTTGTTGCCTTAAATGACCGCTGTGCTATAAAAATTATGGCTGTGAAAATGTTTAAATTTTGTTATGCTAGTAGCTAAACTTTAAAACTCTTACTTTTTTATGGTTCTATCCGACATGCTGTGCTTTTTAGCTCCGCCCTTTTGTACAAGTGCAAGCTGCTGTAGCAGACTACTGAAATCGAAGGAGGCAGAAAAGACTACAGTTTTGCTGCTAGCTCAGTTCAGAACAAACCTGTAGTGCTAAGACAAGGAGGTTAGAATGTAGAATGAGTCAAGGACAAACAGCAGAGGTGTAAAAAATGGGCAGGCATGAGGTTCATAGCAGATCAATTTTAAGACACAGTCAGGGTGGTAGCAGTTTGGATGTATAGTCAGGAAGGAAATTAAAGCAATCGGAAAGTAAAATTGGGGATCTCAAGGGACCCTTTAATTCCAAAGTGGGCGTGATAAAAAAATGGTGCAGTCTTAACAGAAAAAGATCAGCTAAAGAAGAGGTGGCAGGAATACATAGATGATCTATACACAAATGATCCTAACAGCACTGATAACCTCAATAGCTTGCCCAATGAGCTGAATCCAGACTTGGTGAGAGTGAAGAAAGATGGACCCTAGAAAGCCTTGCCGATAACAAGACAGCAGGAGTTGATGGAACCCCAGATGAACTGTTCAAAATCCTACAAGATGATGTGGTGTAAGTTCTGCTTGCATTATGGCAACAAATTTGGAAAAATCAACTGTGGCCAGTGGACTGTAAAAGCTTAGTTTACATCTCAATCCCAAAAATGTCAGTGCCAAAGAGTGTTACAATTAAAGAAAAATTAAACTAATTTCACATGCCAGATCCTGCAAACTCCAACAATATATGGACCGAGAACTACCAGACGTGCAAGCCGGGTTTCTCCGAGGTAAAGGCACAAGAGATCAAATTGCCAATGTCTGCTGGATAACAGAGAAAGCAAGAGAGAAAAACAAAAGAGAACGAGGCATAAGAGATGAAATGTCCAATGGATAATCAACAAAGCAAGAGACTTCCAGAAAAGCTTTTACTACTGCATCATAGACTATTCTAAAGCCTTTGACTGTGTGAATCACAACAAATAGTGACACGTTCTTAAAGAGATGGGAGTACCAGATCATCTCATCCACATCCTGATGAATCTGTCTGCTTAAACTCTGGAAAGGTGTGCTACAAGGTTTAATATTGTCACCTTTTTAACTTATATGCAAAGTATATCATGCGTAAGGCCAAGCTGGATAAATCCAAAGCCAGAGTCAATATTGCTGGAAGAAATACCAACAACCTCAGATACGTGCATGATACTGCTCTGATTACTGAAAGTGAGGAGGAACTAAAAGACCTATTGATGAGGGTAAAATAAGAGAGTGCAAAAGCTGGCCTGCCACTTTAAAGTTAAAAAGATGAAGATCATGGCAAACAGCAATCTCAGTCCCTGCCAAATAGATGGGGAAGGAGTGGAGGCAGTGACAGATTTTATTTTTCTGGGATCCAAGATTTCACTGTAGCCATAAAATTAAAAAACATTTGCTTCTGGGGAGATGAGTTATTGCAAGTCTGGACAAGCTAGTAAAAACTAAAGATATTATGCTTTCAACAAAGGTTCGCAAAGTTTAAATTATAGTATTCCCAGAAGTAACATTTGGATTTGAGAGCTGGACCATAAAGAAGACTGAACACCGCACAACTGATGACCTTCCATTGTGTTGTTGGCAAAAACTGCTTAGAGTGCCTTGAACTGCAAGAAAATCCTATAAATCAGCCCTTCAGGAAAGCAAGACAAACTGTTCACTGGAAGGTTTGATCATGAGGCTAAAGTGCAAATATTTTGGTCATATTATGAAAACACAGGATTCCCTACAGAAGACTCTAATGCCGAGAAAGATTGAATGCACATGCAGAAGGGCGAGGCAGAGATGGATAAATTAGGTAATTGATTCAATGAACATAAGCTTGATAGAGTTCAGAGGGGCAGTGGCTGACAAATATGTCTTGCGTACTCCACTCTATAGCGTCACAAAAAGTCAGACATGACCGAATGACTAAACAAAAAAAGTTAACAAATAGATCATAAAGTTATATTTTAGGATACATTTGTTGTCTTTTTTTCTTTGCTTTACCATAAGATTTTGAGCACAAGAAGTTTTTTTTTTAGATAATTTGGTATATTTTAACCTTTATTATAATATATAAATATAAAACCATTAGTATACTCACACACTTTGAAAGCTTCTCCAGTCTTTATTAAATGATTTTGTATTGGTTTTGATTTTTAACATATATTTGTTATACATCATGCAGTGGGTTACTGCTGGTGTTGCAGATGCAAAACACCAGGACCCACAACAGGGTAGTGCCCCTTGTGAAAAGGGATTCTTATTTTTTTCGTGGAGAGGGGCATATCATTATTTTTATAGAAATGTGATCGGATCACCCTATGGGTGATCTGACCACCTACATATGTTTTTGGCTTTTTATTGCCCTTTACAGTCACCTACCTTACATGGAGAAATTGCAAAGTCATTCACAACTCCATCACTAATGTTATATAGTTCTACCCATGAAAGAGAAAATGTATTCTCATTTACTGCCATGAATATGTTAATTTTATTACTAATTTACATGAGTGGTAAATATTAGATATTGATCATTTAGCAATTAAGTTGTATCTATAGAAAACCAACAGCTAAAAAATAGAATATTTATGATCTTGCACTCAGGGGTGTAGGAGCCAGAATAATTCTGGGGTGGTTGATACAGCTCATTGTATATACAGGCCGTAAAATAGCTTATTTATACATACACACAAACACAGAAAAATTGGGTCAGGATTTGTCCCCCCAATCCTCCCCAGTTCCTATACCCATGCTTGCACTAATGTATATGAAAAGTTGACAATGCTTTTAAGGTTACTTTGGTTTCTCTTTTGTCTATGAAACTTCTTTAAAATGTTTAATAGTATTCATGTATTCACATTACTTGTAACCAAAAGTTCCAGCACTTAATTAAAGAAATGTATTGGGTATCCAATGTGATTGTAAACTCATACTATATTTTTAGATTTGCATTTAGATGAAAATCTTCTTCCTACTTTATTGAAAGTTTATAATATGATTACTCTAGCTGTCATGTCAAGGTGCACATCATAGAAGCAAATTGTACGTAAGAAAGAATGTACTTACAAAGAGAAAAAAGACTAGATTTAGTTAATCTCTTAGATGTTCTTCTAAAACATTTACAGCCTTATTAAATTGCGATTCGGTAAATTTAAAAGGGCTCTATTTAAGCACACAGCAAATTTTTTTTACAAAGGTTTTAGGTTAGTGAAGACCTTGTTTTTGGAAAGAAGTTCACTAGCTAAAAACTTCTGTAAATAAAAAATGCTGTGTGCTTAAATAGAGCCCTTTTAAATTTGATTTCATATAGCATTTAATGTGTATATCGTTAGTTATTATTTTGCTAACAATAAACATTATAATTAGATATTAGCATATAGTCTTCTATTTAAAATATTTAAAATATTCTTTTGTATTTATTTTTTGTTTCTCTGCAATGCTGAAACGATAATGTGTGCTTGACCAATGAAAATATTTCAAATAATAAAATTGCTGAAAGTATGATGACCAACAGTTGGTCTCTAGGTGCTCTTGTGAAATAATATGTAATATAAGGCTTCTCACACTCCTGGCAGCTTTTTCAAAATCACTACTATCCTTTGCTTTAGGGTGTGTTCTTGCAATATTTAAACAAATGTACTGCCCTTTCGAGGAAAAAGGGCTTGCGTAGTATGTGTAGGGGCCAGGTTGTGAGACGTATCAGCAAATTATACAGAATTCACATAAAGAGAGGGGACACAGTTTCCAAATAGGGAGAAGATATTCAAGACCAATGCTACAGTGGGAGATATCTCTACCCAAAAAAGCACATCACAAATAGAGGTCTGCCTCTCTGGAATCGCCTTAAAAGCGAAACGAGCGCATCAAGCATTTCCTTGTCACCTAGTGATGATATCACAGTCTATGCTCTGGCGGATGATGCGGAACTAACCACGACTATTAAATTCAAAGTATCTTCACTGATTTATTGTGCTCCAGAATAGAGAGAAAGTGCAGGCTGCCTTTTTTGAATATAAGGAAGAGGCTAAATAGCAGGTCCTAATTGCTGAATTAGGAGGCAGGCAACGCCACTATTCTCAAAATTAGCCATACATAGGGGTTAATCTAATCTGAGCACATTAATGTTGATCCCCTGCACATACAGCCTGTGTCTGGGATAATAAACTGGCAGTATTTTTCTGGTTCACAATGCTCTGTGTATTTGACCAGCAACAATGTATTTTTATTACTGCAACTGCCTCTAAGATGAGGATAAGGTTTACTGAATTTAGAGCTGCACCATAGCCCCAGTAACCAAGACTCTGTGTGTTTTGTAGCCATACATTTACTGTACCCTTAAATTAACACATATATTGCTGACTTCACATAAATTACACACACATATATATATATATATATATATATATATATATATATATTACACATATACCCCTTAACCCCATCCTATACCCTTACATTATATATCAAAAATAATAAATATGTTTTTTACATTATATATATATATATATATATATATATATATATAGAGAGAGAGAGAGAGAGAGAGAGAGAGAGACATTACACATAATATTGATTTATCCTTATTGATTCTTGTTTGTGATTAAGTATGGAGTGAGGAGGAGGGGAGGAGGAGAAGAGAGAGGGTGCCCTGGGAAGAGAGGTGTGGAGAGGGGAGAGGTGTGGAGAGGGCTAGAGGAGGGAAGAAAGAGAGAGGAGCAGTGGTGAGGAGAAAGGAAGTGGAGCAGTGGTGAGGAGAAAGGGAGAGGAGCAGTGGTGCGGGGAGTGCTGGGCAGGCCTCAGGGACAGATGAGGGAGGTGAGACACTCCAGGGACAGTCCGGAGGACCCAAGCAGCCTCCAATTATACGCACAAAAAATCTATGGTTCTTCTTTGTTGATATTCCCAGATGTATATAGACTCACAGATTACAAAGTTTAAAGAAGAAAAAAAAAACAATATATGTGCCTATGAGAATGTGAAGTATTAATTTATAATGTACTTGCTTTTTAATGTAATAAAATTAAGGTAGGAATTGTTGAAGTACAAACATGATTATCACTGAAACAAAAAGGTCAAAACGTATACACAGTAAATACACTCTAAGTACAATACAACTACAAAAGTGAAATTTAGATAAGAATTTTCAACTCCACATAACAAACTATTCATTTTGAATCAGTGTGTTATGAGCTATATACTTCATTTAATTTTTAAGGGTCTTTTATGATTGCCCCATGCATTTAGAAAGTGCTCCAGTTTGCCCATTAACTCAATTTCTGGAAATACAAGCTAACAGACAGGTTTATAGTCTTTCAGTTAAAATGAAGGGGAAAATATGCTTGAAATACATATACATACTAGCGACTTGCCCGTCAAAAAATGACAGGCCTCGCGCTGAGCGCCTTTGGCGCTCATTGCGAGCCTCTCCCCTGGTATAGTTTTGGTGGTCTGAGCACATTTGGCGCTCATTGCAAGTCCCGGGCTGAGTGGCTTCTGCGCTCACCGCGAGGCTCACAATGAGCACCTTCAGCGCTCATTGTGAGCCTCTCCCCTCATATATTTTTGGTTCTCTGCACATCCTGTGCTTTCATTATGAACCCTGTGCTAAGCGCCTTCAGCGGCGCTCATTGCGAGGCTCTCCTCTGCTATTTGTATTTTTTTATATATATGTTATTTTTTAATACTATTTAATGAAATAATTAATTAATAAATTAATTAATGTACTTTACCTATTTGTAATTAATATATCCAGCAATCAAGTCGTATGTGCCTGGAGGTGTATTGCGTGGTTAGGGGTCGTGTAGCCTCATTTTTGTTTTTTTCGGTGGCCATTTTTTTTCTTGCTTTTGCCGATTTTCAAGTGGCGAAACTCTTAAAATTCTACTTAAATTTGTGTGCAACTTCACTTTCAGACGTCCTGGCTGTCCCCCGTGCTGTGTGTGATGTTTTTTGTGTGTGTTTGTTTTTATTTTTTGTGTTTTTGTAGGCAATTTTTACAAAGTGCTACGGGTCTCGCACTGTGAGTTGTGTAATTGAGCATTGTGTTGAACTGTAGTCCCGCGGTTCGTAGGTATGATGTGTGTGGGGTCGTAGGGATGCGCGCCTCCCTGCCTAAGTCCTACGGGGTCATAGGGATGAAAGAATTAGTAGTTAAAATGACCCTTAGATTTTACAGTGCGTCGGTGGTTTGTCACTTTAATAAATGTTGTCTGAGACAAAGTGAGATTGACAAATATGAATCAGTTAGACAGTTAGAAAGTAATAATTCATGTAGAATTAAGTCAGTTAGAAGAAGAAAAATAAGGTAATTGCTGGAGACGGAAGTCCGGTCAAGAGAGTTTCTATAGTCAATGGTTATAGATAATGTAGAACCCAAAAATATACATTACAGCTCTATACAGTTCTTATTATGCGACAGTTACAGTTTAAATTATTATTTAGCCAATAATTGCAGAAAGTTGTAAAAGTCATGCATTTTCCAATTAGCAAAATAATGTTAATGGGACCAGTACATATTTAGATTTTTTTTTACCCTAGGCACGGTCAGATGTGTGCTCTTACCAATGACCCTGTTACTATCCTCTTGCTATATATCAAAAGCTCACCACACACCTATATAGTAAATTATAAGCGTATCTTCATATGTTAGAAAGTGTCAAGTACACTTGCAGACAGTATATTCTATGTATATTCCATTGTAACTAAAGACAGTCTGATACCCCCTGAAAATGTGCTGGCCTAGTCCTGGGCTTTGTGGGTCTAGGCTGAAAAACATATTTTTTTTCATTCATTTAAAAGACTAAACATTACAAAAGTTTTGTTTTGAATTAAAAAATATGAATTAAAATATGTTTAAAATTCATAGAAAATTAATAGGAAATGCCCAGAGCATACATATGTCAATACATTTCAGGTTTAGGGGTATCATTTAAAAAAACAGTTGTACATAATCAAATATCCTCTTTCAGATGTAACTCAAAAAAATGCTTTCCATGCCGCTTTAATTTATAACAGTGTTTAATATTAATACTTAATGATGCTTAATAGTGGTGACAAGTGATTTAATTAGTGAGATGACGGGGTAAATTAGTTCAGTTAAAACATCACTGTGACACTCAACGCTCAGTGTCTGCAGCACCTCTCTGCATGGAAAAATAATGACCCTAATGTATAAAGCCCTCAATAATAATTCATCCTCTTATATTTCTACTCTTGTCTCAAAATACTCTGCCAACTGCCCTCTTCACTCTGCTAATAACCTTCTTTCTTCCTCTCTTATCACCTCCTCTTACTCCCACCTTCAGGAATTTTCTTGCGCTTCCCCTATTCTTTAGAACCCCTTGCCTCACTCCACTAGACTATCCTCCCTCCTCCAATCCTTCAACCACTCAGTAAAATCTCATCTGTTTAAAGAAGCTTATCACCTTCTGCCTTAATATGCACAATTAATTGTACTTCACCCTTCTATACCTCACCCAAACCCTCTAGATTGTAAGGGCCTCATTCAGTTGAGCTTTTGCTCGATCCTGTAGACCATAATGGAGGCCACAAGTTAATTTGCTATTAAATTGGCGTTGTTTTGCGGGCTGCAAACGTGTTACGAGTTACTGCCCTGAAAAAATGGCGATGGTTAAACATGTAACTTATAGCCTCCCGAAGCCTTTGATCTTTCCCATCCGCAAGACTTTCAATCGCTAAAATGGCAAGTCGCTATGCAATTGCAAAAATCGTTTAACAACACACCTACACTCAAGCCCAAAATTGCGTCCCAAAGCATACAGGTTCCAAATAGGACCAGCAAAGGGTTTACAGACTAGTTTGTAACACTGCAAATGACAATATTAATAGACACCAATACACTTTAAAACATGGGGAAAGCAATGGAAGGCATTACAATTACATGCACAACATCTCCCAAATATCAAATATTGCAAAAATGTAAATGTTATTTTCCTCATAGGTTGTAATGGTCATGCATATACCAATTTGAAAAGCCATGCTGCAACATGCTGAAAGCTATTAAAGACACACTACCTCATTAAATTGCAACACAAATACATTCAATTGGCTGACATATTAACCCTTTGTCACTCACAGAGGCTCTAATGTGTACCCTAGAATTACAAAGTAAAATCAAAATCATCTGATATACTTCTCACTCATCACATTTACATTGGGACAACAAATAGTGGCCAAATTCCACCGCCACATGGCATATATCAAGTACCAGGGGAACATTTCACATATGGTTGTTCAGTTCCTCAGTTGTGTATGACTCTATGTGACCCTATGGACTGCAGCACACCTACTAATGTCTGTCTGTGCGTATCCACAAGGTTTGCATGCCAAAGGTACTGGAGTGGGTTGAAAGTTCCTTCTCTAGTGAACTGGGATTTGTCTGACCTCTCTGCTATGACCTGCCCACCTACAATGGCCCTACATGGTATAGCTCACAGCTTCATTTAGGTACACAAGCCCCTTCACCACTACCACTTAGCAATCCAGAAGGGGACCACAGGGACATATATATTATTGTATGATATCTAATGCTATTATTACTATTATTATTATTATTATTATTATTATACTAGCGACTTGCCCGTCAAAAAATGACGGTCAATAAAATAAAGTGTTGAAATGCTGTTTGTCACACAATGTGAGTGTACTGTGTGCCTCAAGTAACTAAATTCATCAAAAAGCAGAAATCTACATTACATAAAATAAGAAAAACTAAAATCACCAAAAATAAAAAATGTACATTACAGAACAACAAAAAAACCCTAAGTCACAAAAAATAAAAAAGGAACATTACAGAAAATAAAAGAATACATTAGAGGGGGTTGTAATGTATTTTTTTATTTTCTGTAATGTTCCTTTTTTTATTTTTTGGGACTTAGGTTTTTTTTTTAAAAATTACACACCTGAAAAGGAAATACATATAATACATACAATACAATACATACATATCACATATATAGTTGTGAGCGTACGAGTTGTTGCTAACGCTGCGGGCTCGCGTAGCGAGCCCGCGGCCCTCGCGAAGCGAGGGCACTGTGCCAGGTTCTCAGTTGCTGGCATGGAGCGCCGCAGGCGCTCCTTGCCAGCAACTGAGGACCCTCGCAAAGCGAGGGCCTCAGTTGCTGGCTTGGAGCGCCGCAGGCGCTCCATGCCAGCACCTGAGGACCTCGCAAAGCGAGGTCTTCAGTTGCAGCAACTGCGACCCTTGCAAAAAAAAGTTTACGTCGCAACACATTACGACACTCGCAAACAACATACGACACACGTTCACACACATTACGACACTCGCAAACAACATACGACACACGTTCACACACATTACGGCCTCGCAACACTCAGACGCAACTCGCGAACATTACAAAATTACAAACACAATACATACACACAGCACATACATAAAAACCTTACCTACACAAACAGGAAGCACCCAGGACCTCAAAAATGCAACTTACAACTTAATTGCACTCAAAATAAAAGAGTTTAGACACTAAATAGTTTGTTAAGCGACACAAAAAATGGCCGACGAATAAAACGAAAACGAGGCTACACACGCAAACACCATACGAGACACGTTACCACACATTACGACTTCGCAAACATCGGACGCAACACGCCGACATACAAACATTTAAAACTTAACAAAGACACACAACAAACACATAAAAAGCTTACCTACAGCAAGAGGAACCAGCCAGCACCTCAAAAAAACAAATTACACCTACATTTAAATCAAAATAAACACTTTACACACTAATACCATCGCTAAGCGAGAGAAAAAATGGCCGACGAACAAAACGAAAACGAGGCTTCAGACGTAACTATACTACACTTACTCGCAATAATGAAACACATACTATGCGGAACGTATCACAATCAGATTAAACACCATTTTGAACAGTAATACGCAGAAAATGGCGGATGGAACGCAAATTGTAAGCTGGAACGCAAATAGCGCATGCGTATTGCGTTCTAACGGTCTCACTTTCCAGAACTTTCTACAAGTTTATAAATACTGCCTATTTCAAACAAAAAAATACATTTCTCCTCAGGTGATCAACGGAGTGACTTCTGAGATAACTGCTGCTTTTACTTGAGAAGACAATTCTTTACTAATTTACTACTTTGCATTGTGCAAATTACAACTGAGAGGTAAGCTATAATATATAACATTTTATTATCAGGACAGGTCAAACAAATAAAAAAAAAAAAATAGGATTTATGTAGTCATCATGTATGGCACATTTATGTGTATAGGCTCACAAAAAAAAATACGGTTCATTTAACAAAACAACAAAAAAACATAATTTAATATTAAACAGAGCTTTATGTATAGTGACATCTGACACGCACATATATGTCTATAATGTATAGTGACATGTGACACGCACATATATGTCTATAATGTATAGTGACATCTGACACGCACATTTCTGTGTATTGCCCCTTCATAGTGACATGTGACACGGACATATATCTGTATAATGTATAGTGACATCTCACACGCACATTTCTGTGTATTGCCCCTTCATAGTGACATCTGACACGGACATATATGTGTATAATGTATAGTGACATGTGACACGCACATTTCTGTGTATTGCCTCTTCATAGTGACATGTGACACGGACATATATCTGTATAATGTATAGTGACATGTGACACGCACATTTATGTGTATTGCCAATGCAACAAAATTAGCTTACAACAAAATCAGTAAACAACTACATTTAAATGACATTATATGTCATGTATACTGATATGTCACATGCACATATATGTGTATCATCTATAGTTACATCTCACACACAGACATTTATGTGTGTTGGAAAAAAAATATATAAGGTTAATTTAACCATTTAAATTTGACTCATGTATACTGATATGTCACACGTACACAAAATAATTACATTAAACTATGGAATGTGCTTCATGTATGTGACATATGTGTGTAGCCCCCAACAAAAAATAAGGTTAATTGAAAAAAATTACACAAATATATTTAAAATACATTCCTTTTCTGCAATTCAATAGATCATATAAAGCTGAATCTTTCTATTTCTTTTAATATTCAAACAGACTCTGCATCAACAGCGTCTCTCAACAATTTGCACCGTGCACTGTGAAGCGCAATCCCTTTTAAAGAACACCAACAAAGAAGAAGAGGTAACATACAACAAGACATTACATGCTTTGCTAGATGAAAAATTATAAATATACAAATAACTATTTCACTTTCTTTTTCAAACAGACACTACAAGAAGACCAGCGGATTAAGATTGGCAGGAGGGGACCGTCTGTCATTCAAAACTTCAATCAAGGTAAAGTATTAAGTATAAACAAGAAATAGCCATGAGCCTTATTCAATTGCGACTTCCTCAATTGAATAGGGCTCTATATAAGCACATAACATATTTTTGAAACAGAACTTTTTAGTTACTGAATTTCTAACCACAATCAAGGTTTTCAATAACTAAAAACTTTGCTCAATAAATATGTTATGTGATTATATAGAGCCCTCTTCAATTGGCAAAATTGCAATTCAATGAGGACCTATATGTCTTTAATGGCCAAGGGCCTCACTCAAATGTGATTTGCCCATTTCAATAGGGCTCTATATAAGCACAGAGCATATTTTTTAAAGGAAATTTTTCTTTTGTGAACACGTTGCTTTTGGATACAAGTTCACTAAATACAAAATTCCCTAAAAAAATATGCTCTGTGCTGATATTGAGCTCTATTCCATTGGACAAAACACAATTGAATGAGGAGCTCACAATATAACAAATGCAGTAACCAAAGGCCCTCATTCAATTGCTATTTTGGACAATTAAATATGGCTATAAATAATAACTTTTAGGCCCTTATTCAATTTTAACAAATATATGTCATGTGCTTATTTACAACCCTATTCAAATTTCTACATTGCAATTCAATTACGGCCTTAGAGTACTATTACATTGTAAAAAATGCAATTGAATGAGGGCCAAACTATGCAACATATGGTACACACAAAGGACATCATTCAATTGCAATTTGCCCAATTGAATAGGGCTCTAAATAACAACATAACAATTTCTTTAAAATAAGGTTTTAGTTACTAAAAAAATATCAAAAATACAGTTTTTCAATGACTAAAAACTTATTTAAAAAAATATGCTATGTGCTTATTTAGAGCACGATTCAATTAGCCAAATCGCAATTGAATGACACACAAAAATAAGAATAACAAAAGTGTTGTGCACCTAATAGCATTGTATAAAAAATCACACAAACTCATAGCAAACTATATTAACATTCTTCTTTAATGTTTAACAACCTATAACCTGTACAATCAAGAAGAAATAAGTTTTGCACAAGTGATGCGCACCAAACAGGATTGTCAAAAACTAACACAAACACATAGCAAACTACCTTAATTATATTATTTCATGTTTCACTAACTATAACCATCCCAATAAAGGTTAAATAACTATACCACAAGTGGTGTGCACAAAACAGGATTGTACAAAAAATAACATAAACACATCTTATTTAATATATTACAACCCACAAGCCTTACTAAGAACCTTCAATAAGAATAACAAAAGTTGTCGGATTGTATAGAAAGTAAAAAAAAACAAAGATAGAAAAAAATAACCATAACTCATACAATACAGTCAAATTAATACATTTTTCATTTATTTAAAACACATTTCACTCAAACAACATTTTCTATTTTAGATTACAACAGATACTGCGTGAAGACAATCGGACGAGGACTTTTTCCACAGGACCGGACCATCGGACGAGGACTCGGACCAGACCAGCAGACGAGGAATTTCAACACAGGACCAGACCATCGGACGAGGACTTTCACCAACGGACCACAACATCGGACGAGGGATATCGCCACAGGACCACACCATCGGACGAGGACTTCCAACAGAGGACCACACCATTGGACAACAATTTTGAAACGAGGACCAACAAACATTCGGATTTAAATCACACTTCAACCAAGGTAAACTATAATAAGTACTAAAGTATAAAACTAAAGAAACTGCTTTCAGTTGCATCCGTGTCAACAGAAAAATAAAATAATTAATTTACTATCTCCCTTATTTTATTTAAATTGCTACTATGCAATACATTGCTCAATAACCACATCACTTTTTTTTTCAGCAAAGAAGTTTTGCAGTGGTAAATATCTATCCACAAACAAAGTTTTTAATACATAAAACCATTATTTTAAATAAATATGTTACATGCTTATTTACAGCAGTATTCCATTGGCCAAATTCTTAGCCAGTGAAGACAGGAATTATAAATTTAACTAAATATAAATGATACATTCATGATTTGCCTTTTATTTCACCAATTGTGCACAATAATCTTTAACAGGAATTACAAATTTAAATATACACAATTACATTTATTTTTTTTCCTTTACAGATTAATATGGCTGATAACGAGACCAAAGAAGAGAAGAAAAGACGTCAAACTAGAGAAAGACAAGAGAGATGGGCCGCCCAGCAGACACCGGAGGAGAAAGAAATTCGAAGAGAAAAAGAACGCAAAAGACTTGCAAATAAAAGAATATCAGCTGCAAAAATGAAAGATACAACCAAAAAAAATAAAAAAATAATAAAGCATTTACAAACTGTTCCTAAAACATCAGATGACATTTTACAACATACCAGTCAAGATAGACCAAAAAAAAAACTACAAAAACAAAGCATTTACAAACTCTTACTAAAAACTTACAGGACATTTCAACCGAACAAGTCCAACATATACCAAGAAAATCTACGAAAAAAACTAAACATTTAGAACCTGTTGTTGAAACATTTCATGACTTTTCATCTGATGAATATCAAAGTCAACATCCAATATGCTTTGCAAATTGTCCTTTACTGAAGTCTTTAGCAGTAGAGGTTCATAGTTGTGGGGACATGACTACTCAATGTCAATTTTGTGAGGCTTATTATTTTAAACAGGAGAGACCCCGAGATGGACAATTTATTAGTTGTTGTCAAAAAGGAAAGTTCAAACTTCCACAAAGGAAACAATTTCCAACCTATTTACTAAATATTATGACTGAACCTACTTTTCCAAATTACAACAATTTTAAAACAAACATAAGATCCTACAATAGTGCCATATCATTTGCATCTATGGGGGCAACATTGGCTGCTAATGTACCAGGACATGGTCCTTACTGTTTTAAAGTCCAAGGACAAATTTATCATCGGACTTCACATTTACATCCAGAGGAAGGAGAGCAAAGAAAATTCGCTCAACTATATGTCCTAGATACAATGGAAGCTGTTGACCAACGTATGCAGATGGAAGAAAATAAAAAATGCTTACCCAGTGTTTTTATAGAGCTAAATAACATTATGGACAACAATCCCTACAGTAAAGCTTACAAAAAATTGGCAGAAGTAGAAAATGAACAACTACTTCATGCACAAAGACATCAATTACCCATGCCAAAGGTTAATATGGTGCTTAAAAGAGACAGACATACTGATAAACGTCGTTATAACTTGCCAACATCAAATGAGGTTGCAATGGTCTTTCACAATGATGAAGGAGAACCACCATTTCAAAGAGACATTAGAGTATATCCCAGAAATGAGGACCAACCATTTATTAATATTAATATCTTAAGTCCAAATTTAGATCCAATGACATATCCCATCTTTTTCCCACACGGAGAAGCAGGTTGGCAACCAAAATTAACCCTTCCCAGTTACCCAAATGCTAAAGCCAGAATCCGAAATAATGTTTCTATGCTTGAATTTAAAGTTGCTCAAATTGCCATTAGAGATGAATTTAATCCAATTTTATGTGGTGGGAAACTAACACAACAATGGATTATTGATTCATATTTGCAAGTTGAGGCAAATAATTTAAACTTTATAAAATATCAACAAGATAAACTACGTGTAGAACAATATTGTGGACTCATGGACTATGTTGCTGACGTGGCTACAAGCAGAGACATGACAGCTGGCAAAGCCATCATTTTACCATCTTCCTTTCAAGGATCTCCTCGAAATATGAGAGAAAGATACAATGATGCTATGGCTATTGTGACAAAATTTGGAAAACCAGATTTATTTGTGACATTTACATGTAATCCACAATGGCCAGAAATTAATCAAAATCTACTTCTTGGACAAAGTGCTTCAGATCGACCAGATTTAGTAGCCAGAGTTTTTAAGATAAAATTAAATGAATTAATACGGGACTTCACTATAAATCAGTTATTTGGCAAATGTCTTGCTTATGTATATACCATTGAATTTCAAAAAAGAGGCCTTCCACATGCACATCTTCTCATAATACTTCAAGAGAAAGATAAATTAGATACTTCGGACAAAGTGGATGCAGTCATAGTTGCTGAACTACCGGATCCAGAACTATATGGTAGACTATATGAGATTGTTACTCATCGCATGATTCATGGACCCTGTGGAGACCTTAATCCACAATCACCATGTATGGAAAATAATCAATGTTCAAAAGATTTTCCAAAAGATTATAGAGACAAAACATATGCAAATTGTGATGGATATCCACTTTATAAAAGAAGAGAAGGAGATAGTGCCATTATTCGTGGAAAAAAAGTGGACAATAGATATGTAGTACCCTACAATCCACATTTACTCATGAAGTACAACGCCCACATCAACGTAGAAGCCTGCACTTCCATCAAATCCATTAAATATGTCTACAAATATATTTACAAAGGTTACGATGCAGCTACTGTAGTCGTCAAAAGTGCAGACAACCCTGAAAGTAGTGAGTTAGTACATGATGAACTTGCATCTCATGTAGATGCTCGCTATGTCAGTGCGCCAGAAGCTATGTGGCGGCTTTTAAAATTTGAAATGCATGATAGATCACATGCAGTATATAGGTTAGCAGTACATTTGCCACAACGACATTTAGTCTATTTCCATTCTGGAAATGAAATGAATGCATTGGCCCAAAGTGAAGATCGTCACACTACACTAACTGCATGGTTTGCATTAAATTCCACTGATGCTCAAGCAACACAATACTTATATATTGAAATTCCATATCACTATGTTTTTGTGAATGGATTATGGAGAGCAAGAAAAACCAGAGGCAATAAAATAATTCCACGAATTTACACAGTCAGTCCAAGAGATGTTGAACGATTTTGCTTACGGATATTACTTTTAAATGTTCCAGGAGCACAAAGTTTTGAACAATTAAGAACTGTTAATGACATTGTATATGAATCCTTCCATTTAGCTGCAAGAAATAGAAACTTACTCGCTGATGATACAGAGTGGGAAAGATGTTTAGAAGAAGCAGCACAATGTCAAATGCCACGACAGATGAGAGAACAATTTGCTTTTATTTGTATCTTCTCAAATGCTCCAAATGCATTAGCTTTGTGGGAGACTTTTAAAAGTAATATGGCTGAAGACTTTATGCGACGATACAATGAACCCATTGCACAATTAAAAGCCTTAATGGAAATTCAAGAAGTCTTTTTAACTCATGGATTAAGTTGTGCAAGTTTTAATTTGCCTGATCCAGGTCTAATAGATGACATTAACTTTGAAGACTATGACATTCAACTACAAGCAGAAAGAACAGAAGAAAGACTTGCAACTTTAAATACACTACAATTGCAAGCATTTCATGCCATTAAAAATGCTATAGATGATGACATGGTGACAGAGCGTTATTTTTATCTTGATGGACCTGGCGGATCAGGGAAAACATATTTGTACAATTTATTAATGAGTTCAGTACGAGCACAAGGACAAATAGCAATGGCGTTTGCCACTACTGGAATTGCTGCACTTTTATTAGAAGGTGGAAGAACTGTTCATAGTGGATTCAAACTGCCAGTGCCTATTTTGGAAAATTCAGTGTCAGATATTCGCATGACATCCTTACAAGCAAAGAAATTGAAGAAATGTAAATTAATTATAATAGATGAGGCCACAATGATGTCATGCTATGCCCTCCAATGTATTGACCGTTTGCTTCGTGAAGTCATGGATAATATTTTTCCATTTGGTGGAAAGGTAATTTTGTTGGGTGGCGATTTTAGACAAACATTACCTGTCGTTGTACATGGAAATCGAACAGACATTATTGAAACATGTATAAAGTCAAGTACAGTATGGAAACATTTTACCCATCTTCAACTGCAACAAAATATGAGATCAGAAGGCCAAACTGATTTCAATGATTGGCTTATTAAAATTGGAGAAGGAAGAACAGAAAAAATACTACATTTACCTGACGACACTGTAGAGATACCACCTCATATGATTTGTCAACAAGATATTATATCGGCTATATTTGAAGGGAGCATAAATAACGAAGAATATTCTGAGCTTGCCAACCAAGTTATACTGACGTGTAAAAATAAAGATGCATTAATACTCAATAATGAAATCTTAAAAAAAATTAATGCACCACAAAGAAATTATCACAGTGCTGATTCTGTACTTGCTGATGACAATGAAAGTCAGGCAAACTTTTCAACTGAATTCATTAACTCTTTAACTCCTTCTGGAATGCCACCACATATTTTGCAGCTAAAGAAAGGTGCAATTATCATGTTACTGCGAAATATGAACCCAAAAAAAGGCCTATGCAATGGCACAAGATTAATTGTTCAACAATTAAAGGACCATTTTATAGATGCTGAAATTTTAACTGGGACCCATAAAGGAGAGAGAGTTTTCATACCAAGAATAGATTTAGCACCAAGTGAAAGTAGTCTCCCTTTTATACTTCAAAGAAGACAATTTCCCATTATTATGGCATTTGCCATGACCATTAATAAATCACAAGGTCAAACTTTCAAATCTGTGGGTATTTACTTGGAAGAACCAGTTTTTGCACATGGTCAATTGTACGTTGCGTTGTCACGGTGCAAAAATCCACAGGCTATTAAAGTTTACATTGAAAACAATGAAAGTCAAGGTGATTTATTACAAGATGGACGTATTTTTACTAAAAACATTGTCTACTATGAAGTACTATAACTTTGCAGGATACAAATTAAAGATGCCAACATTTTTTAAAAGCATTCCAAAATACATAACAATTGGTTGTTTAATTCAGTCATAATTAATGAAAGTACTGTTTATGAATGATTCGCCTCACAAAATACTTGCCTTGCATTTTTAGTAAAAATTATGTTAAAATGTTAAGTCACTATGTTAATGTTTCTAATGTTACAAGTTTAAAATATATATTTTCAAGTTATTTCATTCAACAGATTACAAAGTGGATGTTAAGAGGTCAAGCACCTTTTAAGTCACAATGTAAATATTGTCTGTTATATTAAGATTACTAACTACATTAATGTTTATCGCCAGTTTATGTGCTCAGTAATGAATTACTTTAATTACGTACGTTTTAAAGAGAGTTTTACTGTATGCCTTCCTCTACATTCAATGTATATTCAAGTTAACAATTATTGTGATAGAAATTTCATGTTAATACTGATTAATTTAAAGGTCAATTGTTTTTACATTCAAATTTTAATACTTTTAATAAAAAATTAGGTTACAAAATGTATTCACTATGTTCCTGTTTATAATGTTCAAAATTATATCAATGTTTTCTCAACTTCTAAACTTACATAAAAAATAAAGTTCAAGTTTCAAAATATATACTTTGAAGGTTATTGCTTACATATATTTTAAACTTCATGTTAAAATTCGCAACGTTTCAAGAAGGCTTTTTACTTTTTGCTTTCCTATTCATTCAATGTATATTAAAGTTAACAATTCTTCAGATACAAATTACATTTTAAAAAACCATTACATCAACATTTTACAAAAATACACGTTCATATTAAAATACTTACAAGTGTCAAAAATATATGTTAATAACTAAACAACTTGACAAACATATACATCACATTGCCGTCATTTTTTGACGGGCAAGTCGCTAGTAATACATAAAATCCAATACAATTAAATACAATCCAATACAATTAAATACAATACAACACAATTAAATACAATTAAATACAATACAATACAATTAAATACAATTAAATACAATACACCCCTATCTAATATACATGCCACTATCTAATATACATGCCACTATCTAATATACATGCCACTATCTAATATACATCTCACTATGTAATATACATCCCACTATATAATGTAATATACATCCCACTATCTAATATACAATACTATCTAATAATACTTCCCCCTATCTATCTATCTATCTATCTATCTATCTATCTATCTATCTATCTATCTATCTAATATACAATACATGCTATCTCTATATATAGCAACCCTAATTCTAAGCTACAATAAAATAATTAAGACCACTTACCTTTGAGATGATAAAAAAGATTAAAAAAAATAATACAACACGTTTACATGAAATAACGAAACATTCTAAACATTCTAAATATTCTAAATATTATACTCACCTTTCCAGCATGTCACGTCCCAGCATGTCACGTCCTCCATCTTTGCGTTTTGTCCGGCGCTGCTCCTGTTAAAAAAAAACATTACATTAGTAAACATAAAACAAAGTGAAATAAACACAATGTACATTATACTTACCTTTCCGCGATGTCTCCGGCCTCCTGGTGTTCTGCTCCGGAATCATCCACTCGTAAAAAAAAAAAAAAAAAAGCGACACACATCCGCCCAGAGTGTTCCAGAATAAAATTGGCAATGGCGGTTTCTGATTGGCTGAAAAGGCTGTCTATCAAATTCAGCCAATGAGAAGACCCCAATTGTGAACCAATGAAAAAAGTATACACCCCAAAATACAACGCTGATTGGATAGCACACCTGTCAATCTTTATTTGAACCAATCCTAAGGCTTTATTGCCATTAGGCAATCACAATGGAATATCCCCCCACGTACTGATTGGTGAAGACATCTGCGCCTTCTCATTGGCTGTAATATTGACTGATATTAACAGTAGCCACTGAGAATGCGCAAATCCTTCACCAATCAGTACTTGAGGGTGTATTCCATTGTGATTGGCTATTGTCAATGCAACCAATCAGAATGCGCAGAGGCTCCAACCAATCACCCTGTGGGGGTGTATTCCATTGTGATTGGCTGAAGGCATCTGCGCCTTGTGATTGGTTTAAATAAATATTGACAGGTGCATTATCCAATCAGAGTGGTATTTTAGGGTGTATCCCTTTGTGATTGGTTCACACATTGGCGCCTCCTGATTGGGTGAATTTGATAGACAGCGTTTTCAACCAATCAGAAGGCGCCATTGCTTATTTTCTTCCGGAAAAGTCTCCGGGAGCCTCATTAGCGTCGGGGATGTCCGGGAGTGCGGATGTAAGTATATATATATTTTTTTTTATACAGAGCGTGGCAGAAGAGGAGGAGGAGGCTAGAGACATCGCGGGGAGGTAAGTACAATGTAGATTATGTTTATTTTATTTTGATGTATGTGTATTAATGTTATGTTTTTTTAACAGTGCCGCGCCGGAGAAGGATTAAAAGAATAAGGACGAGACATGCCGGAGAGGTGAGTAGAATATTTAGAATGTATAGAATGTTTATTTATGTGGTGTAAACGTGTTGCACTAATTTTTTTTTCCCCGTAGGTTGCTGATCTCAATGGACATCTGCAAAGGTTAGCGGTCTTAATTATTTTATTTTAGCTTAGAATTATATTAGTTTATATATAGATAGCATTTATTGTATGTTAGCTAGGTTTATGCATTTTATATAGATAGCATAGGATGTATTGCATATTAAATTGTGGTATTTATTTAGATAGATTGGGGATGTATTATTATATAGATAGCATGCATATTAGATTATGGTATTTATTTAGATAGATTGTGTGATGTTATATTAGATAGGGGTGTATTGTATTGTATGTAATTGTATTGTATTGTATTTGTATTGTATTGTATGCAATTGTATTGTATTGTATTATATGTATTTCCTTTTCAGGTGTGAATTTTTTTTTTGTAGTGAGGGGGGGTTGTAATGTTTTTTTTATTTTCTGTAATGTTCCTAATTTTTGTGTGACTTTAGTCTTTTTTATTTTCTGTAATTAGAGTGGTGGGGGTTATTAGGGGGTAGGTAGTGTAGGTGTTAATCGGTTAGTGTAGAGTGTTTTTAGTTTATTGGGGGGTATAGTGCAGTGTAGTGTTTATACTTAGTGTCATGATGGTCCTTGAGGTTAATGTGGTTAATGTAGTGTTGTAACAGGCCCATAATGGTCTTAATACCCTTATGGGACTGATGGGGTTAAATAGAGGCTTATGGGGGTCTGTATTGACCCCCATGAGTGACAGGCTTAATGAAGGGCTTATGGGGGTCTGTATTGACCCCCATGAGTGACAGGGTTAATGAGGGGTTTATGGGGGTCTGTATTGACCCCCATGAGTGACAGGCTTAATGAGGGGTTTATGGGGGTCTGTATTGACCCCCATGATTGACAGGGTGATAGTGTATATATTTTTTCTTTTACAACAGGTCCTTTAAGGACCTTTATGGTCCTTTAAGGACCTGTAACGTGTGAATTTTGAATTTTGATTGCAGCAGGGGTCCCCGATCGCGTGCAATCGGGACCCCCACTGCGATAGTTAATGTGCGGGTTAATGCAGGGCTCCAAGCTTATCTCCGATTCCCTGGGGTTAATGCGGGTTTCCGAGCTTATCTCGGATCCTTTCTTGGGTAACTTGTACGTGGCTGGGCTGTGAGCCTCGTTTTCGTTTTTTTCGGCGGACATTTTTTCTCTCGCTTAGGGGATTTTCGTCTGTCTGAACTCGGGAAATTGGACTTAAATGGAGGTGTAACTTCACTTTCAGAGGTCCTGGGTGCCCCCCCCTTGCTTTGTGTAAGCTTTTTATGTAGTTTGTGTGAGTATTTGGTGTGTTTTCACTGTTTTTAGTTGCGCGTGGGTCGGCCGTTATAGTCGTATTTTTAGTGCGTGTGGGTGTTTGTTACGTTAAGGTTGGTTCCGAGGTGTTTTTTTTTTCTAAGTTGTGCGTGTGATGTGTTTAACGGCTCGCCTCACTACGCGAGGCGAGCCAGCAATGAGCGTCGCCTCTTATTGCCTAATTGCTACGATTTAACGGCTCTCATCGCTAAGTCGTACTTACTACGCAAACAGCGTGACGATGAATCGTAGTTGGACAATTATAATATGTGATGTATTGATCTATTGCATAGTAACTAGGACTCATTAGTTTACATATATAGGCATGTGACACAAATGTAATGTATGTGGATGTCCCATAACCATTGAAAACACACTGACATGGTGAGAATGATATAACAAAGCTTTATTTCATCCACAGAGCACAATACAAAATGGACAAGACTGTGCATTAAGATCATTGGTGTAGTGTGGGCGGATCCTGGGAGAGCAAGAGGCTTGTGGGAAAAAGTGAATCCTACAGGTGGTTATGTCATAGTCTAGAATAAGCATGATGCATAGCACCTACCAGGGTCACTACACCACTGCAACCGGAATCTGATGAAATTACTCCATTTAATTAAAGAAAGCATAACACTTACAACTTGTCTAGATCTGCACAATAAAAACAGATGATTCAACCTCTGGACTGTGTAATCCAATCCAGTTTCCTACATACAGTGTGGTGACAAAACAAAAATGAGGAGAATAAAAAAATAACTCAGCATTCATGTACAGCACAGTGCAAAATACTTTAACTGTAACAATATACTAACTCATCTAATTCCCATCTGCAAGCATTACTAACTATTAACTAGTTCCCTGGATAACTCACTGACCATGACCATTAATAATGATGTGTCATCTCACAATATATGCTTAGCTGTGACTGGCGTCAGTGGTCAAGGTGTACTATCACCTTCTCCATATGATATTGTTCATCAACATTGATATCACATCCATCAGCTATACAGCTGTTAGCACATGTTAAAGGATCCAACTCCCCAGGAGGCAGCGGCACCTGCAGTGGTGGAGACATGTTGGGAGGAGAAGAGGGGCCGGGCTGTGGGTGGCCGGGTTGGAGGAGGCGGGGCTGGGGACCAGAGCATGTTGCATGGCTTCGGTGGTGACTCCCTGAAATGGGCTTTGGTCCGCCCCAATCCTGAGCAGCCAGGTAGGATTCAGTCATCAGATGATGCCTCCTCTCTTCCCTATTGTTTCTGGCCAGGCTGTGCATGGCGTAGATGCTGTCCTGGATCCCCCAGAGACACTCCAATTGCTGCCGCATGAGTGCAGCATCTCCGCCTGCGCAGCCTGGCCTGATGTTGGGGATGGAGGCCCCTGAGGCGTTGCCAGGTGAGGAGGTGGTGGTGTTTGAGTTGGGAGGGTCTGGGGCCTGGGTGGAGTCTGTTGCAAAATGGCCAGTGGTGTTGTTGGGCCAGAGGTGGTGGTGACGGCCAGTCCAACGCACTGCTGTGGGGTGGAGGAGGTGGTGACTGGCTGCTGTGATCACTCCAGTGGGAGGTCCTGGCCATATCCTCAGTCTCTGGAGGAGGGGGATAGTGGGGATGAATCCCGGCAGTGTGGCTGGAGTTCCAGATGGTGACCCCACTAGCCATATTATATCATCCTCCTCCTCCAAACCCCCGGCTCTGCTTCTCTCCTCCTCCCCTTGCACCGGTTCCTGCTGGGCGGGGACTTGCTCCTCCACTTCCTGCTCCGATGGAGCCGACGCCCCTGCCTCTAGCTCGCTACTGGAACCAGACCTCTTTGATGCTGAAAGATAGAAAAGAAAGATATAAGTCATTAGTATGATAAATAATAATTTGTTTTGTTTGCATTCCTAACTATCTGACATCTAGGCTTGAACCTGGATGATTCTCCTAATTGCAACTCAGATTAGTTGTCATTTGCTAGATATGATCTATTTTTTGTTCTTGGTCTTCATCATTCTTGGCTCCTAACGCTATCTTGTTTCCGGCTGTGTTCTATAACTGTATAGGGCACAAGTGTTCTTGTTGGTCATCATGTACATGTGTAATGTGTGTGATGTAGAAGGTGGTTGCATGTTGTGTATGTGATATTCAACTGACATGGAGCCTGGGTCCTGCTGGACCACCAGGCCTGAAGCTCCAGCTGGGGACACCTGTCTCAGAAGGTCCTTGGTGACCCTCTCCCACGCATTATAGCTCACAATCATGTTCTTGTCCTTCTTGGCCATCATCCTCCTCACCTTGGCCCTGATGTCTTCAAAATGGTGCTTAAAGGACCTCACATCCCATGGTGCTTGACGGACCTCACATCCCTTGGCTAGGTTATACCGCGATTGGATGGTGACGTTATACCGCGATTGGATGGTAATGGGCGAGTACATTTTTGCCAGCTCCTTAACAGTTTGCTGCCACGGGAGGGATTTGCGGGCTTGAGGCTTTGGCCCGTAACTCGCGCCCTTGCTCAATTGCATAGCATCGCAATCAGGGACAAACGGGAGCCTGCAACACACCCGCAGACAAACTGCCTACAACGATAGCGTTGTGGCCTTGCAATTGAATCGGGCTTTATGTTTGCAAGCTTTCCTTTTTTGGGGGGGGCTTTAGGGAATGCACTTTGCTTGATTTGAAATTCAATAATAGGGTGCTCCATTCTTTTGTAATTTGTTAAAATAGTTTTTGACTTTTATTTACTCTGTATAGTGCTATGGAATATGATGGTGCCTTACAAATAAATGATAAATATAATAATAATAATATAAAAACATTAGAAGCTATGGAAGCTAGGAACAAATGTTTTGTCCTTTCTACATAACACTCATTCCACTCATTCCTCTTCTGTTAGGAACAAAAGAACAAATAACTGCTGCCATTAATGCAAATATGAATACAATGGCAATATAACTAAAGTTGCATTTAAACACTAGTTAAATGATAGTATAAATGTGTCTCTTAACCCCCCCTCCCCTGTGTCTCTTCCCCCCTCTCCCTTCCCTGTGCCTCTTACCCCTTCTCCGTCCCTCTCCCTCCCCTGTATCTCTTCCTCTCCGTGTCTCTCCCCCCTCCCCTGTGTCTTCCCCTCCTTCCTCCCCTGTGTCTCTTTCCCTCCCTCTCCCTCCACTGTGTGTCTTTCCCCTCCTCCTTCCATTCCCTGTGTCTCTTTCCTCCACCCCCATCTCTCTCATCCATGTCTCACTCCCACCATGTTTCTCTCCCACCCTCTCTCCTGTGTGTCCCATTGCGACAATGTCTCTCTCCCACACTCTCCCTTGTCTCTATCTCTTCCCTGTCTCTCTCCCACCCTCTCCCCTGTCTCTCTCCCCCTGTCTCTCTCCCACCCTTTCCCCTGTCTCTCCCCGTTTCTCCCCCCCTCACATCAAGCAATGCACTTGCGTCGCTCGTCAGGGTCAATGCGCATGAGCCGCTCACAGCTTGCAATGTGCATGGGCGGCTCAAGCTTCTTACCATATTAATTTATATTTAATGCACAATTTTGCCATTGAGATAGACTGATAGACAGTTAAAATGCGTTTGGTGGTGCTTTATATCTTACTTGTGTATGTATAGTAGCTTTATTTTTATTTTGTTTTATATGAGACACTCTTGTAGTAAGATGTCTCTATATACCATTATCAATACTTTTATAGTTTTTAGAGGCACTCCGTGAACCAGACTTAGTTAATTCTTGTGCACATACTGGATATCTTGGGCTTTACTATTGAGGACCCTGTATTGCTGCCTCACAGGGGAGCTCTAGATATACCCTTTATCAGACCCATACTATCAGAATCTTCGAATCTTTAAAGTGTGATAGGTCTAAAAGGGTGTCTCTGCTTGCTGTTACTCTCTTGGTGTATCAGTACCAATATACAGAGGTCTATTACTAAACACCTGTTCACTCTCTGTAGGTACCAAGAGATCCTCTATGCCTACCTGAATAGGAAGGAGAGACATATATATGTTGTTTATCTTTTTGTACTAATAAATGTTACACTATACTATCAGGACCTTCTTTGCACTTCTCTATCCCCATACCTCTAAAGTGTAATTTAGCTTATCTTTATACAGAGCTTTTCACACTCTTAGTTGTATACAAAGAAGAATTACCATGCATCCATGCAGTGGAACAACTGCACACCCAAGTACAGGAGTATTACTCTCACCACGTAATTCAGAGATGTCCTGTCATCTAGTGTATTACTAATTTTGACATCATGCAATACTAATGTTTTTGTACTCTAGAGTGCTTATCAGAACTAGCTTGAAAATGTATTAAAACCAGCATGAGTGGGTGGATTGCTTTATTTGAATACTAAATGGGAACACGAATTGGATTTTAAAATGCCAAACCAATTTAGGTTGGTTATTTGACTCTTGGAAGCAGTTGCTAGTTTTCTTGTAAACAGTACTTATTTCTGATTTTCAATGCTTGACTGCCTCCTTTGTTCTGCACTTTTCTGCAAGCATTGTTTGTATCTCTTTGTTTTTTTTATTCCTTTGATCTTATATGAGGTACAATTGTATTTACACAATTAGATCCCTATCTGCACTTTTTCCTTTTAGCTTCTTAACAATATATTTATACAATAAAGTATGACATATGCATTTGAATCATTTCAACAGTGGTTGCATCCCTTTACTAAAACAAAATTAAATGTGAAAATTAAAATATATATTTAGTTTAGTTATTGCAATATATATAATTTATTGATATGTGAGAACTAGTGAACTATATATTTGCTACCATATTTATAACGACTTCAGTATTAGTGAGGGAATTTCCTCATCTCATACTTGATTTATTAATTCTCAAGTCCATGGAGAGAATATGTGCACATTAAAAATAGAATAGTACTCCCACTAAATTGCCCCAACTCATGAGATTTAATAAATAAATATGCACAGGGGCATATATATATTTCAGGATGCCCTAGGCCCACTAAGATTTGTGTGCTCCCTTAACCCCATTTACTACTACTACTTTTGCTATGTCACTGTCCAAAGAGTAAACAAATAAAAACACAAATGAACAAGCGACTGTCAACATTTGCGAGGGTTACATTTGCTGTATACATGCAAGGTGAGGCAATTGGAAGATGTAACATCTTTTGCAAAAGTTCACATATCTTAAGTGAACTTTCTGAATAGAATTATAAAGGAATTCTTACAATACAGTATTTATTCTAATGTCTTAACCATTTACACAACTCTATCTTTAACATATGGAAGAAATGACTGTGACATTACACTAATCCATGTTCCAATTTCTCCAAACAGGTATGAATTACTACACAGAATTTCTACACTGAATGTTACCCATTTTTTCAGTTTATCATTATTCTGGTCTGAATTACTACACTGAATTTGTACACTGAATTTTACTTATTTTTCCAGTTTATCATTATTGTGGTATGAATTACTACACTGAATTTTGAAACAAAATTTTACCTATTTTTCCTGTTTATCATTATTCTGGTATGAATTATTACATTGAATTACTAAACTGAATTACTACACTGAATGTTACCTATTTTTCCTGTTTATCATTATTCTGGTATGAATTACTACACTGTATTACTAAACTGAATTACTACACTGAATGTTACCTATTTTTTCTGTTTATCATTATTCTGGTATGAATTACTACACTGAATTACTAAACTGAACTCCTACACTGAATGTTACCGATGTTTCCTTTTTATCATTATTCTGGTATGAATTACTACACTAAGGGCCATATTAAATTCCAAGCCTGTAACAGCAATGGTACACCCGCAAAGTCTGTGGGCTTGAAATTCTGTGGAGTTACAGAGCTATCACATTTAACCATGCCGCAAACAATGTAAACCCTTTCCAAACACGCAAGCTGTCAAGGAGCTGGCCGAGATGCGATCGGCCATTACGATCCAATCGCAGTATAACGTAGTGCGACACAGGCCTTTCAGCCAATAGAAAGCTGGAGGCCTTTCAGCCAATAGAAAGCCAAAAGGAGTGGTGGCAGGGTGGCGCTAGCACCAGGCAAACTTAGAAGAGGGACCAAAGATAGGGGGCATCGTTTTGACAACGTCAGGGCCAAGGTGAGGAGGATAATGGCCAAGGAGGACAAAAACATGACTGTGTCCTGTAATGAGTGGGAGAGGGTTGCCAAGGTCCTTCTGAGACAGGTGTCCACCGCTGGAGCTTCAGGCCTGGTGGCCCAGCAGGACCCAGCCTCCATGTGAGGTGGAAATCACATACACCAACATGCCACCACATGTACATCACACACACAACACATGTACATGATGACCAACAAGGACACTGACATGTCAGCTCCGTGAAATTAACAAGGGATATATAGATGCATCATTAAATCCATGAAGCTGACAAATCACTGTTATCCCTGTGATTTTAGAGAGTCCATATATTGGTGTGCCCACTGCAGCCTATGCAGGTACAGACGGCAGCTGGAATCAAGCTAGTGTTAGGAGCCACGAACGATCAAGACCAAGAACAAAAGAATAGATCATATCTAGCAATACCTTTATTTTCTATCTTTCAGCATCAAAGTGGTCTGGTTCCAGTGGCGAGCCAGAGGTGGGGGTGTGGGAACTAACACAGTGGGAGGAGGAGAGAAGCGGAGTCAAGGGCCCTGGTTCGGAGGAGTAGGATGTAATATAGCTAGTTTTTTACAGGTTGTAAGTCTTTTTTTTCTGTAATGCTTTTTTATTTTCATGTAATTAGTAGTTTGTTTTTGTACTTAGTGGATGGGTTTATGTTCTGTAATGTGGGTGTTTTTATTTCTTGTACTTAGTGAGGTGTTGGGGATTTTATTAGAGGGTTGGGAAGGTAGTGTATGGGTTAATAGGATAGTGTAGGTGGTTATAGGGTAGGATAGGGGTTAATAGGGTAGGATAGGGGTTCATAGGTTTGGGTAGGGGTTAATAGTGTAGGGTAAGGGTTAATAGGGTAGGATAGAGGTTAATAGGGTAAGGTAGGGGGATAATAGGGTAGGGGTTAATAATGTAAGGTAGGGGTTAATAGGGTAGTGTAGAGGTTAATAGGGTAGGGGTTAATAATGTAGAGTAGGGGTTAATATGTTAGGATAGGGGATGATAGAGTTGGATAGGGTTTAATAGGGTACGGCAGGGGTTAATAGGGTAGGGTTTATTGATTTGTTTCGAGAGCAGGGGGGAGCATCACACGGCTGTCTCAGGCTGCTCCGAGGCAGCACGTATAGGCTTTAGGATCCCTTGCTGGCCCTTTTGTATGCCCGTAGGGATTCTTCCAAGGTGCGAGGTTCACCTCATAGATTTAAGACTGCCTGTTACTATGTAGCTCTCTCGGAGCTTATTATCTGTCATTTTTCTGAGACATCTCGCAAAGCAGGCTGTGAGGAACATATTGGGGAATTGGTCCTCGCAAACAGCAAAAAAATGCCTTTTGCGAGGACCGAGGGAACTACGAGGGCTAATTTAATAAGAGCCTCAGTGTCTGCAGCTTATTTCTGTCAATCATTCCACTGGCTTACCATAGCCTCCAGAATCAAATTTAAAACCATGACCCTAACATATAAAGCCCAACAACAGTGCACCCCCTTATATCTCTGCTTTTATTTAAAAATACTCTCACAACCACCCCCTTTGTTCTGAAAATCACCTTCTTCTTTCCTCCTTTCTTATCACCTCCTCTCACTCCCGCCTTCAAGACTTTTCTTGTGCTGCCCCTACTATCTGGAACTCTTTGCCTCACTCCACTAGATTATCTTCCTGACTCAAAACCTTAAAAAAAAATCACTAAAACCACACCTGTTTAAAAAAGCTTATCACCTTCAGCCTTAACATGCACAATTGCACACTCCACAACTTAATAACACTTACACCCACAATCTACAGTACAACGCACAGACACCTCCACTTGACTGAACACATTGCTTTCACCCTGCCATCTTGCATTAGTCACCCTCTTGTATCACATCAAAATCCTTTAGATTGCAAGTTTGCAGGTTTTCAATATTTTTGTCGGTGCTTTGGAAATAAGCAATATTTACTTTATGCTAAAAAACAGGGCTCTCCATTCTTTGTGTGTTGTTAATTTTGTTTTAATAATAATAATATAATATAAGATAATAATAATAATATTTGAGAAAAAGGATTTCAGTAAAGTTAAACAAGTTAAAACAAACCACGACTAATAATATCATAAAATATTGACAGTCCCAACATAGATTTTCATAGCTTGCTGAGTAGTGATGTCGCGAACATAAAATTTTCGGTTCGCGAACCGCGAACGCGAACCGCCGCAAATGTTTGTGAACCCAGCGAACCGCCATAGACTTCAATGGGCAGGCGGATTTTAAAACCCACAGTGACTCTTTCTGGCCACAATAGTGATTGAAAAGTTGTTTTAAGGGGACTAACACCTGGACTGTGGCATGCCGGAGGGGGATCCATGTCAAAACTCCCACGGAAAATTACATAGTCGATGCAGAGTCTGGTTTTAATCCATAAAGGGCATACATAACCTAACATCCCCCTCCATCATCATCCTCCCCTGTGTCTCTTTCCCCCCTTCCTCATCATCCTCCCCTGTGTCTCATCCCCCCTCCCTCATCATCCTCCCACCTCCCTCATCATCCTCCCCTGTATCTCTTTAACCCCTCCCTCATCATCCTCCCCTGTGTCCCTTCCCCCCTCCATCATCATCCTCTCCTGTGTCTCTTTCCCCTTTCCCTCATAATCCTCCCCTGTGTCTCTTTTCCCCCTCCCTCATCATCTTCCCCTGTGTCTCTTCCCCCCTCCCTCATCATCCTCCCCTGTGTCTCTTTCCCCCCTCCCTCATCATCCTCCCCCTCCCTTGATGATTAGGGGGGGAAGAGACACAGGGATAAGTGTGAGGGGTGTTAGGGTAAGGGGTGTTAGGGATAAGGGTGAGGAAGTAAGGTCTTAGGGCTAAGTGTGAGGGGTGTTAGGGTGAGGGGTGTTAGGGATAAGTGTAAGGAGTGTTAGGGTGAAGCATGTTAGGAATAAGTGTGAGGGGTGTTAGGTCTTAGGGATAAGTGTGAGGGGTGTTAGGGTTAGGTTGAGGGGTGTTAGGGATAAGTGTGAGGGGTGTTAGGGTTAGGTGTTAGGGTGAGGGGTGTTAGGGATAAGTGTGAGAGGTGTTAGGGTTAGGGTGAGGGGTGTTAGGGATAAGTGTGAGGGGTGTTATTTTTAGGTGTTAGGGTGAGGGGTGTTAGGGATAAGTGTGAGGGGTGTTAGGGTTAGGGTGAGGGGTGTTAGGGATAAGTGTGAGGGGTGTTAGGGTTAGGTGTTAGGGTGAGGGGTGTTAGGGATAAGTGTGAGGGGTGTTAGGGTTAGGGTGAGGGGTGTTAGGGATAAGTGTAAGGGGTGTTAGGGTTAGGTGTTAAGTGTGAGGGGTGTTAGGGTTAGGGTGAGGGGTGTTAGGGATAAGTGTGAGGGGTGTTAGGGTTAGGGTGAGGGTAGTTAGGGATAAGTGTGAGGGGTGTTTGGGTTAGGGTTAGGGGTGTTAGGGATAAGTGTGAGGGGTGTTAGGGTTAGGTGTTAAGTGTGAGGGGTGTTAGGGTTAGGGGTGTTAGGGATAAGTGTGAGGGGTGTTAGGGTTAGGGTGAGGGGTGTTAGGGATAAGTGTGAGGGGTGTTAGGGTGAGGTATGTTAGGAATAAGTGTGAGGGGTGTTAGGTCTTAGGGATAAGTGTGAGGGGTGTTAGGGTGAGGTATGTTAGGAATAAGTGTGAGAGGTGTTAGGTCTTAGGGATAAGTGTGAGGGTTGTTAGGGTTAGGGTGAGGGGTGTTAGGGATAAGTGTGAGGGGTGTTAGGGTTAGGTGTTAGGGTGAGGGATGTTAGGGATAAGTGTGAGAGGTGTTAGGGTTAGGGTGAGGGGTGTTAGGGATAAGTGTGAGGGGTGTTAGGGTTAGGTGTTAGGGTGAGGGGTTTAGGGATAAGTGTGAGAGGTGTTAGGGTAAGGGTGAGGGGTGTTAGGGATAAGTGTGAGGGGTGTTATTTTTAGGTGTTAGGGTGAGGGGTGTTAGGGATAAGTGTGAGGGGTGTTAGGGTTAGGGTGAGGGGTGTTAGGGATAAGTGTGAGGGGTGTTAGGGTTAGGTGTTAGGGTGAGGGGTGTTAGGGATAAGTGTGAGGGGTGTTAGGGTAAGAGTGAGGGGTGTTAGGGATAAGTGTGAGGGGTGTTAGGGTTAGGGTGAGGGGTGTTAGGGATAAGTGTAAGGGGTGTTAGGGTTAGGTGTTAAGTGTGAGGGGTGTTAGGGTTAGGGTGAGGGGTGTTAGGGATAAGTGTGAGGGGTGTTAGGGTTAGGGTGAGGGTAGTTAGGGATAAGTGTGAGGGGTGTTTGAGTTAGGGTTAGGGGTGTTAGGGATAAGTGTGAGGGGTGTTAGGGTTAGGTGTTAAGTGTGAGGGGTGTTAGGGTTAGGGTTAGGGGTGTTAGGGATAAGTGTGAGGGGTGTTAGGGTTAGGGTGAAGGGTGTTAGGGATAAGTGTGAGGGGTGTTAGGGTTAGGTGTTAAGGTGAGGGGTGTTAGGGATAAGTGTGAGGGGTGTTAGGGTTAGGGTGAGGGGTGTTAGAGATAAGTATGAGGGGTGTTAGGGTTAGGTGTTAGGGTGAGGGGTGTTAGGGATAAGTGTAAGGGGTGTTAGGATTAGGTGTTAAGTGTGAGGGGTTTTAGGGTTAGGGTGAGGGGTGTTAGGGATAAGTGTGAGGGGTGTTAGGGTTAGGGTGAGGGGTGTTAGGGATAAGTGTGAGGGGTGTTAGGGTTAGGGTGAGGGGTGTTAGGGATAAGTGTGAGGGGTGTTAGGGTTAGGGGTGTTAGGGATAAGTGTGAGGGGTGTTAGGGTTAGGGTGAGGGGTGTTAGGGATAAGTGTGAGGGGTGTTAGGGTTAGGTGTTAGGGTGAGGGGTGTTAGGGTTAAGTGTGAGGGGTGTTAGGGTTAGGTGTTAGGGTGAGGGGTGTTAAGGATAAGTGTAAGGGGTGTTAGGGTGAGGCATGTTAGGAATAAGTGTGAGGGGTGTTAGGTCTTAGGGATAAGTGTGAGGGGTGTTAGGGGTCAGGTTGATGGGTTTTATGGATAAGCGTGAGGGGTGTTAGTGTTGGGTGCTATGGTGAGGGGAGGATGATGATAAGGGGGGGAAGAGACACAGGGGTGTCCTTGCAGCAGAGATCAAAAGAGTCCTTCAGGACTGTATTGCACACTGTGTACAGTAGCCTAGCTATGGTTTTCCCTTTTGATGCAGTATCACCTACACTCAGCCTCCTCTCAGTAAGACTGCAAGTTAGTTATGATTCCAAAATGGCTGCTGTCCATGAGGTAGAAGGCTCTGGAAGGGAGTGTATTCTGCTGATTGGCTGGAATGTGTCTGCTGACTGTGACATGCAGGGTCAAAGTTTGCTCAATGATAAAGTATAGGGGGCGGGTCAGATATCGCATATGTTCGCAGTTTGCCGCGAACGCGCTATGTTCGCCGGGAACAGTCCGCCGGCGAACTATTCGCGACATCTCTATTGCTGAGATAATTAATATAAAACGTTCTGATAAAACAAGAGTTCTAATAGATTAATATTCACATAGTTACAATCTTACTCCCATTCTCATATTTAATAACATACATTATTGTACTTTCCAATAAATTAGGCAAAACTGCACATCTTAAAGGCTCTCATAATTGTAGTAGTCGAGGGATGGTGTATTGTTTAGAATGCCTGTGTAAGTTGAAGTACGTTAGCATAACTACAAGAGGGATAAGGAAGAGATTGAGTGAACATCTATCTAATATTAGAAATGCATGAACAGACATAGAGAAAAAGAAGAATGTAACACCAGTAGCAAAGCATTATAGGTTTTTTCATAATATTAGAGTGGATTTGAAATGCAGAATTCTGCAAAAAAAATCATTGGGCATACGAGGAAGAAATTTGGAGTTGGAACTATTAAAAATTTCAACCAAGTGGATAAATCTGTTGAATACTGTAACTCCATGGGGTTTGAATGAAAATAAGGTTTTACCCAATTTACAATGAGGCTATTTAGAAAATGACACTAATGACTTGGAAATTCTAATAATGTACGTTACTAAATATGAGTAAGATCGTAACTGTGAGAATATAAATATATCAGAACTCTTGTTTTAAATAACATGAAGAGTAGACTTTATCCACCATATGTGTGAATCATTTTACTATCCCAACCTAAACTTTATATGTAGATGGAAATGGAGAGAGAATTGTAATAATATAAATATGTACTACTCCACATATATATATATAAGTTTTAGGCACAGTAATGAAGATTAATTACGGTACATTTCCTGATGGAATGATGATAAATATATATTTGATGTTATCAATAAGTCTTTATAAAAGATAGAGTGCTCCTCAATAGAAAGAAAGAAGGAATCATTACACAAGATAAAGAATAATTTTCCCTATGTAGGTGGATAAGAAAGGGCTAATGTTAATAGTGCACTGTGATTTGATCAATGTAATATATGGATTTACATATAAAGTAGATTATCATATATAATTGCAGAATCCATGAAATACAGTATATAAATGAATAAGTTATAAGTTATAACATTTAATGCTTTGTTTTTGCTCTTCTTTTGAGGTCCTTTGCTCTTCCTACTAGGCACAGCTTAAAAAGCATCAGACAATAATCAGTTAATTAATTTATTGCGGCTGCTCTTAAATAGAGACGTTGACACCTCTCTAGAACGAGAGCCCTGGAAGAAGTGAAACGCGTGCTTCGGCTATTCGGGTACCGCAATGATGACGTCAGCATGCTGAGACCAGCATTAAAGCTGCAGCTGTAGTGTTCAGAGTGAGGAGGAAACCGCAAGAGACTTTATTTCTATGATATGGAGACACATACTGCATATCTACGGTCTAATATATGTATTGAACGCCTTACTGCATATATATATATATATACTGTATATATATATATATATATATATATATATATATATTTATTTATTTATTTTTTATTATTGTATATCACCCACTATTGCATTTTGAGTTATATTACAGAGTAGTTAAATGTTTTCTTTTTTATTAGGGGAAATTTGTGAATTCCCAGCTCTGCCACAGAAGCTAGGGAATTAGATGTGTGATAGGTAGAAGATCAGAGTAGCTTTCTTACAAGGGAATAAGTGGTGGGATCCGGTACCACCAAATATAATAGGTTTTTATATTGTTTCATTGAGGTGTTTTCCATACATTTGTAGCACTTTATATTCTATGCACTTTAAATCAATAGCACCTTTTATCTTTCTACTTGCATTGCAATGTGTATTGGTGTAAGCATACATATAAACAAGACCATATTTTGGATTATATACAGTCAGGTCCATAAATATTGGGACATCGACATAATTATAATCTTTTTGGCTCTATACACCACCACAATGGTCCCTTAAAAAGTGGGAGGCACATATACAAACTGCTGTGATTCCTACACCGTTCACCTGATTTGGATGTAAATACCCTCAAATTATAGCTGAAAGTGTGCAGGTAAAGCACATCTTGTTAGTTTCATTTCAAATCCATTGTGGTGGTGTATAGAGCCAACAAGATTAGAATTGTGTCGATGTCCCAATATTTATGGACCTGACTGTGTATGTGTATACTCACTCTGGAACATATTATTATCATAGATAGCAATATATTAGTCTCAGCAAGCTATGGAAATCTATGTTAGGACTGTCAATATTTTATGATTTAATTTTTCGTGGTTTGTTTTAAATTAATAAATATTTTTACATTAACTATATGTGTTTCTGTGAGAATCTCTAGCCAGACTGGACTTTATAGTCCATTATTGTGTCTGTTCTCTTCCTAAAATTATGAATAATAATAATAATAATAATAATAATAATAATATCTGCAAATGCAGAAGAAACAAAAGTAAATCATTGAAACCAGGCTTAAATGATGTAGATTAGCAACTTTATTTTCAAATAGAGCAAAAGAGTAAAAATTATTATAAAAAAAAATAATTAAAGAATAACCATTACATGGTGCATTCATGATATAATGGGAATGTGAACAAATAAATGTAATAATCCTACAAATCCTGAAATTGGTACTGTACATTATGTGTATACTATATATTGTATAATGGTGCAAAAAAGAAAATTGTCAACATTAACATCAAAACATGCCCTCCTCTATATATAAAGGCAAACTGAAATACACAAAGTGACCAAGAATCCCTAAAATAGTCACATGGAATATAGTAAATCAGAGAACCTTGTTGTAAATTCCATTACTGTATATTGGTGAGGAGTCCATGTTCTGATTACAATGACATTTATCTTTTTTTGCTGCTTTTGTTATACAGTATTCACATATACCAATTTCTAGAATTAGGTGTATAACTGTTATATTTTAGGATTATTATATATTTTTTTTACTTTCACTTCAATTGTGAGAAGAGTAGGATGCCTCAGGTGAGGTAGAAGGAGTCAAAGGCGAGTTAGGGCTTCTTGAAATACAATGTTATCTCTGTTTGGTGTTTCTTCTTCTTCATCTCATTAAAAATGTTTGTGTTGACATGGCCTCTTCTAACAATCATTTTACAATCAAAGAATGTACAAAACATGGGTCAATGTCGTGAAAATAATCAATTTCAGATTTGACCATGCATACCCTCTCTGCTGTGTTGTGGATAACTTGTACTTCTTCTGCATCTGGTATTGTCTCAGCCTCAGGAATAGTCAGCTCCATTAGGTCATCCTCTGTTAATGCAGCAAATCTGCTGTCAATCATTTCTTAAATTTCTTGTATTTTCATATCGTGGAAGCCTCCACCATCCACCTTCCTTGTCAACACCACAATGTGTCTCATAATCTCTTTGATTGGCTCTTTAGAAAGGGAAGTTTGCTCAAAGTGCGCTGGTGTACATATTGTGGCCAAATGTTCTTCCAATGTGAGTTGACTGTTTCCACTTAACAGCTTTCACTGCTCTCCCAACGACACCAATGACATTGGTTATAGTGTAATCCTTCCAGATCTTCAAAACATTTTCCACACAAGGATCTTGATGTAAAGCTCCCACTGTAGTAACTGCAACATCTGAACAAATTTGGACTTTTTTTTATATATATATATATATGACAGTAGATTCATTGATGCCATAATGACAGGTGATCTTAGCAATTGACTTTGCTTTGCTAAACATATCCAACATTTCCATGTTTTCTTGCAAAGTTTTCACTTTCTTCTGTCTCTTTGAACCACTTTGAAAATCACTAGGACAAAGTTTTGGATCCATCTTTAACATTACAATTCTCCATGCAAATCCTGTGAGAAAAAGGCACCAAGAAAAAAAAAATGCTGATGTGGAATCTGCAAATGAGAAAACTGCAAGTTTCAAGGGTCGTCTGTATTTGTATTTCTGCATCTTTAAGGTACAGGGGTGGTTGGTCTATTTGGGAAAATAGGAACCTACCCTTCCATAATATGAATTGATTCACAATTAAATTAAACAGAATTATTATTTTACAGATTTTTTCTTTATTTAGTCTTTGAACTAGCCTTTTAGCCATTTTCCCTCAACATAATCTATTTGTATTTATTTGCTTTGATTTATTTTACATCTATCTTTTTAAATGTCAACATGAACCTCTTCTACCTCCTGTCTAGCGCAAACTGAATCTGTTAATACAGCCTTTATTTTATTGACTGTGGCTAGCTACATTGTGTATGTATGTTTTTTTTTTTTTAACAAATGATGATAAATCTGTCACAGGCCAGAGCACATACGAGAATTTCATGAAAGAGATTCTTTACAAATATAGCATATGTGCTCTGCTCTGCAGTAATGTTAGCTGGATGCTTTTCCCAATCAGAATCAAGGGAGTAGCTGCAGCTGCTCTCTAAGCCTACAGTGAGAGGAACCATCCCCAGCCAATGGAGCTTCAGAGTGGATTGCAACACCTACATAAAAAAAAAAATATTATATAAGGTTACACCTCACAAATAAGTCCTTCCTATCTTCCCAAACTTCATGCAACAAGGCACCCAGAGATTTCCATTAGGCCCAAGGGCTCCATGGAGAGCCCCAAGAAGGCCACAAGAGACACTGGAGATGCCCACTAGGCCCGCTGGGCTCATCAAGGCACTCAGGGGTCCCCACTAGGATTGTGGGGCCCATGGAGATCTTCTCCAGCAAGTCCCACAAGTGCCATCAAGACCACCAGTGACTTCCATTCGACTCATGGGGCAATTCAAGACCCCCAATGATCAATACTGAGTTAGTAGGGCTTATAAAGGCCTCTAGGAATGTTTACATGGTCCACTGGACCCAGGGAGTCCCACAGCAAAGCCCATCAAGACCACTGGAGATCCCCACTAGGCCCAGTGGCCCATCAAGGCTAGGATAACTAGGCTCACAGGCCCAGGGAGCTACCTCGCTAGGCACACATGGGCCCTCCACAAGGTTTATGGGGAGCTATTAAGCCCCTTAGGACTTGTTTAAACATTCAGAGCCTATTATCTGCATTGGGTAATTAATGCTATTCATGGCAATCCCTGTGGAACTCCATCGTAGCTATATTTAACAATCAAATCATGGGGGCCCATATGGATCCCTATGATAAAATATAGTATAAGCACAAGATTCCTCATGCAGTCCCATGCTATGAAAATGTAACTATTATACTACTGAAGTCCATATGGATCCCAATGGTATCGCTATGAGTAACATAGGGGGCCATATTTTTTAGACTAAAGTAGCTCCTTATAGTAGAAACTTCCCCTAAATAATGGCGTTTTGACCATGCTCTTGCCTTGTATACTATTTTGAACAGATTCCAATTAACTTAAATATAAATCAGTCATATTTTAGCCAATCAGAATTTTGAATAATTTCTGCCCCTTGTCTTATTAGTTACCTCCTTAACCATTTAGAATACACAGAAGAACCATCATTTCAATCAAGAAAGAAGAGGAGGGAGTCTTCTGGCAACATGGAAGTGCCTGCTTATTTGGGGCTGAAGATTGAGAACAAGGGCGATTGGTGATCATTGCTGGAAGGCGTTAAAGGGATAGGTAATGTATATCCTCCCCCCTAAAAGTTTAATTAATTTTATTATTTTTTGTAGTTACATAGTTACATAGTATTTAAGGTTGAAAAAAAGACTTTCAGTCCATCAAGTTCAACCTTTTAAGATCTCCTCAGATCTGCAATATGCGGATTAACTATTAATTAATTAGTTGTATAAAAAAAATAATAATAATCAATTTCCTCCTGATCCCAGACACCGGCGACCAGACTTCTCCCTGGATCAATACTGCCTCTCCAATTATCCATGATAACCCTGAATTCCCTTTTTAATTAGAAATAAATCCAGTCCCCTTTTAAAGTTATCTACCAAATTTGCTGTCACCACCTCCTCTGGTAGAGAATTCCACAGATTAACCACCCTTACTGTGAAGAACCCTTTTTTTTCTTTAAGGTGGAATCTTTTTACTTCTAACCTCAAGGGATGTCCTCTTGTCAGTTGAAAACCTCTTGGCACAGTGTTTTTTTATTATCTATAGATTAGTGTTAGGGACTATTGGGAACCAATGTGGACACCTATGGTACTCATAGAAATACCACAGGAGTCCTTATGAGCACTCATTGTATAGTGGCTCATTTATGAACCACCCTGGTATAGGGGTTCATTTTAATAATACCGTAGGGGTTCTTATGGACCTCCATGGTATAGGAGTTTTTCATACAATTTTGTCATACTACAATCGAAGATGCCCATGGCTAGCAATGGGGGACACCCATGGCTAATGTTAGTTACCTTATAGGAGTCCATAAGGAACCCCATGGGATTAATGTGTCCCTGTGTTTTTAACAAGGCCCGGGGATTAATGGCCTTGAGGCAACTTCATTAAGAACACAGAACAACTGAGGAGTATTTCCATGATTCCATAATGGGCTGTGGGCACTGGATAGAACAAACTGGTGTTGCTACACCAGTTTCACTTGGTGTTATCTGAGCAGATAAAAGATGAGTTAACAACGGTGACCTATTAGCTTGGAGGAGATGGCTACATTTATTGTTTAAAAAGGATCATAGTTTGAGAGAGAGAGAAGACTGGAGAAGTTGCTACCATTACATTCCAAGATGTAACTCTGGGGCCCATGTCTAACTCCACTTTCCTGCCACATTGAAGGACATTGTGGAAAGAGACTATTATCTACCAGAACTGGTATTCAAATTTGATACGACAGGACCGTTCTGGAAGTGAATGCCAGGCTGCACCTTCATATCCCATGAGCAGAAGCGAGCACCGGGGTAGCCATAGCCAAATTCCACTTTGCCAGTCATTTGGCAATTCAACTGGAAAACTTTGATAACAATGGACATGTTCAAAAACTGGTTAAGCAAACATTTCTGTCCATCGGTGCAACTCTACTGCGGGAGTAAAGGGATTGAGGCCAGACTGCTCCAGTTGATGGACAATGCTCCACACACTACCAGCTTGGCTGAAACCATTGCTGCATCCCAGTGGAAGTAGTTTTTCTGCCACCCAAAACTACTTCACTCATCCAGCCAATGGATTAGCTGGTCTCTGCGACCTTCAAGACCTATTATATTTGCAGCATATTTTGACAGTTCATTGACCAAACAGACAGCAAGAACAAATAATTCACGATGGATTTCTGGAAAAAATATACCATGATGCAGGCCATACCGAAATCGATTTGTTCTTGAAGGAAGTTAAACAGCAATGTCTCAAAGCTGTGTGGAGGAAGATATGGACAGAGATGTGAGTGGATGTGCAACCAGAGCAGCACATCATTGATAAGATAGTAGTAGACCTTGTCAATACAGATGGACTGGGAGATACAGACCCCCAGAACATTGAGGACTCGGTGCAAGTTCAGGCGGGAGCCTGACAAGCGATGACCTACAACAAGTAAGAAAACGGGGCATTGAAGAAGCCCAAGAAAGCAGTGACTTGGACACAGAAGAACCTCACCAAGAGTGTTGTGGACTGTTTAGTTAAAATTTATTTAAAAAGGTTCTTTTTGGTTTTGTTAGGTTTGCAGTTTCTTAAAAGTTAATATAAAGACAAAATGTTTGAAAATGCTATTGCTTCTGTGTCTTTTTTCCATAGTCTAATATGGAGTTTGAATTATTTTATTCTTATTTACCAAAAGTAATAAAAGTCAGTTCTTCTATTTATACTCTCTGTATCTTCATTCAACTTGCTCTCTCTAAGAAATGGCTGCTGTGTTTTGTGAATCATCCTTTTTGACTTCATTGGGATCTCTCCATCTGTGCGCATGGGCTGTAGAAGGTCATACATATTGCCACAATTACGGTTTTAATTGTGGAAAGTGATGTTTATCTTAATAAATAATGACTTCAGTGTGAATAAGAACACCTATCTAAAGTTACTTAAACTCATTTTAATGAGAATTGAAATAATAAATAAAAGTTGTCCTGAACCTAAAAAAGATAAATAGGAGCATATTTAAAATGTCACCTTAAGACAAGGTTTGCAATTTTACAGAGCATTAAATTGTAGTAGCTAGTTTTTAATAATTCAGTTAAGGTGTGTTAAGTTGCCACAATGTGCTATTTTGTTTCTGTAGTGGAAAAACACAGTACACCATTGTGTTATCTTGCAACTGTGTTCACTCCTATTCTCTGATGAAGCATAAAAAAAGTATATTTTTCAATATTTATTAAGTGCAAAAATCTGATACAATGCATCCCTATTTGCATTGAGGAAAAGTGTAAGATAGGACTGGATTCTGAAATGCTTATTATCAGCTGTTAAATGGCATGCATCTATGCAAATAACATAATGGGTTCAGTTCAGCAGAAATGTGTTAAGTCCTAAATATAAAATAAAATGCTGCCATTGCATCACTAAGTCATTGTTATTAAAATATCGATATAATAGAAGATTTGCTGCTTATGTACTTCTTTTTAAAAATGATACATAACTAGCACAGTCTATTGTGCCATAAAAGCCTTGGGAATCCCTCTTTTTATCTCTGCAGGGAACAGCCAGCATAATTAGCATATAAATAAGCCCGATAAATGTGTGCCGCTGTTATAGTTTGAAATATAATTCCCTAAGGTGAACCATGAAAGAATATTCTGTGTAATATAGATGTAAATACTAAAAGTCACCCTACTGTTATACCCTGATTCTATTTTTGTGTCTTAATGATTCTCACACTGCTCTAATTCTGTTTCTTTCAAAACTGCTGGGATACAGACAGGATGACACAAACTATATATACTGTACAGTTTTAATTTTTAAATCCATATGGTTGTTTACATTTCACTTGATACTTTATTGAGTAAAATTGTCATTTCCTTTTTGAATTTCACTATTTTATACCATAATTGTGATAGTTATTTTTTTAAGTTAATTTGTGTTTGGGGGGGAAAAAAATCTTTTACAAAAAGCATATAGTAAGTTTTAGGTCAGTATATGAGTAAATAAAATAGAAGTAGAAGTGATATTATATTTAATCCTTTTTCTGGCTAAATAAAAAGTTAAAATCTTATAGTTTTTTTCTCCTTGCAAACCTATTTTGAATAAAGATAAAATCGTTTAATTCATATTGTTAAGTGTCTTGCTAGCATTGTTTTTTTATTAAACAACACAATCCCATCTGTATTTTTCATAATTTTGTTTTGCTAAGATAACAGCACCTATTAAAGGCTAAAAGTCTGCAGTCAACAGAGTAAACAGACAATTTGTCTGGAAAGAAATTCACTATAGTTCGATAATATAGATTGACAATATACTTTTTTTTTAAGGCTTAGAGTCATTTGGACATTGTTAGATACTATTGGTACTAATGTGAAGCCAATAAGTGTGAGTCTTATCATTTCCGTTAAGCATGTTTAACAGCAGAGCATTTGACAAGGATTAGATGTGCAAATTTACCAAAGGAAAGCTGCTGATATAACGACACAAAGTGAGAGCACCTCTGCAATACACTGTGAGGGAAACAACAGTGGTCTAGTTTTGTAATGTGCTTGTAATGTCTCTCTGCTCTTTAATATCCCCTTCAAATTCTGACCACTATCTAATAACCTCCAAATTCACCACACTCTAACTCCCCACAACACACTCCAAGTCCTGCAGAAACAGAACTGCCCAATAGTAAAGGGATTCTGCCACTCCCAAAATAATGTTTATTTGATTATTGTATTAGCTATTTTTAAAGTAAATCATCACTGAACTATTCAACACTGTTTGTACTAAATTATAATACAAATGGATTCTTCTAAAATCTTAATTTGTTATTTTGAGCTTCTAATTAGTAATTAGTTTATTTCTGTGATGGTAAAACAGCATGCCCTTGTGTTACCATGAAGTTATAACAACTCCCTTATACTTTCCAAGTATTCAATGTAACAAATCAGCATTTGGAGGTGCACAATAGTATAAAGGAGCTGCTCAAAATGCTATGAATATCCAAAGAATGTTAATACAATGCATAGTCAGTCTTCAACGTCCTCAAAATTGAAATCAACTTGGGAGAGTAATTTCTTAAATGTGGCACCTACGAGAAAACTGCACTGTGACGCAACTGATTTCTAGTTTTTCATATTAGCAACAATACTTATTAAAATGTTTGTGTTATAATTTAGTTACATTACATATATGTGAATGGCATAGAAATAGTCACATTTTACATAGCACAAAATTTCCTACAAATGGTAAAAAACATGCACTGTTTGCATAGACTCCATAAAATATTATCTGATGTTATAAATGGAAACTTTATATACATATTAGATACAAAACTAAGCCAGTGAAAGTTTATCCAAATGAAGAAAGTGGTCTGAAATCCTTTCAGATCACACACAAAGAAATGGTCAATAACTTTATTTAATTTTACCTCTTTAAAAAATTGGATTTAAATCTTTAGCAAGATTTGTATTGTTCAAATTCTTAATTAAATTACGCTATATTTTACTTTATACCAGTGTCTTTTTTGATCCAGCATAATGTCATGAAGAAATAATCTGCAAAGTGTTAAAGCCAACAGCCCCAGCTGAAGCCAGATGTTAGAATAAAGTTGAAAAGCTACTGTGCTAATTCTTTGGCAGCTGCTGTTTGTTAGCTGGGCAGTGATCCATGACAAACCACTAGCTAAATCATTCAAGGTCATAGGAATTCCTTGTCTATGGTTTTAAAGAACTCCTGGAAGGACATGTACGTATTACTCAATGAAACATAATTATTGCCGTAACTAGGATTTTACCTCGCAATACAATAAACAGGAAACAAAGGCACTCTTAGCATGTTACTGACCTTGAGACATAATGCCTTATATAACCACTGTGCAATTGCCAAAGTGGATTAATACTGACTAAGACAGAGTGAATCAGTTGGGATCAGGATAAATAATTTTAATTTTTATCTTCCTGAGCCATAGTAGATATAATACTAACATCAATTCAACATGTCTAGTTGCTAGTGATACTAAGACCAGACTATAAAAAACAACTTTATTTAACTAACAACTTGCAGCAATGACAATAATGTTTTCTATTTTTTCTTGACAATTAATAATTTGCAAAATCACTTGCTTATTTGTATTTTTTGCACACAAATGCATTTTTATTAAAAAAACTGAATATATTATATGTGAAGCCTGAACATTATCATATATCCTTGAATACGTGTTCTTTGTATTTAAACACAATACTGTTAAAATCTATTCAATTAAAAGTCATTGTAGTACAGTTACAGATATTGCATTTGTCATATTCTACAGCTTAACCCTTGTTTATGTGACTTCGACTAATCACCACTATTTATTTCCAAACCATTTTGACAAGAACATTTTATACAATAGGGTGGACTCACCTGAGCCCTATCAAAAATGGCCTTTCAAGGCCTTCACAACCATATAGACATTGATACTTTGTGGGTTGTTCATGTTTGTCTTGTTTTTTTTTAAAGAAATGTAACTTGTGTCATTATTGCATTCTACAAGATGGTTGACATGTTAGCGTGGCTTATAGACCAGAATCAGGTAATTTTCTGACTTGTTACTTGTTTAATGGGACACATACCAGTTCAGAATGTCTGTCTCTGCTATTGTTAGGACTCATGTAGAGTTATACAGAGCAGACAGGACAATAGAAGGGATAAATCTAGTAGCCAGCCAGACTCCAGGCCTGGGGGGGGGGGGGGGGGGTAATTAATAACTATGACCTCATCCTAGTAATGTGATACCATGTGGGACAGGGAAGACACTACTATGATTCGTCAGTGGTTTAATTCCTGAAGGTATGGGTCTACCATGAATGGTTATTGTACTGGATAAATATGATGAGTTGTTGCCAATAAAGTGTGCTCTGTTTGGATACACATCAACACAGTGTGTATTTAATGCTAGAGCAAATGCTTTTTATTTTTTTTTGTATCCTGAAACTCTGCTGTGTTCTAATGAAAGAGCCAAAAATACAAATGGCATTGGCTTGGCTGATCCTGTAATCCTGGGTTCTGATTTCAAGACTCGTGGTGTTCCTGATTGCATGCTGGGTACTAGGAGACAATCCAGGGGGTTCCTATAGCTGAAGGCAGGAGGGTTTGGGGTGAATGTGGCATGTGACAAAGAATATTTACATTTTAAATTAAATTAACTAAAATGCAGAATCTTTTGTTACAAGTACAAAGATTTAAATAGTATTGCATATTACATATTTTCTTATTATAATTGTTTAATACTGCTTATGAATTTTTATGATATATGCCCAGGAAATGACAAGATTATATATCAATTAAATGTTTGTGTTGTAGCTCTCCGCTGGCCTACCCATCTCTCGTCTGTCTCCCCTCCAATCCATAATGAACGCCTCCGCTAGACTCATCTTCAATACCAAACGCTCAGTGTCTGCAGCTCCTCTCTGTCAATCACTCCACTGGCATCCCATAGCTTCCTGAATTACATTTAAAATCATGACCCTAACGTATAAAGCCCTCAACAACAGTGCACCCCCTTATATCTCTGCTCTTGTTTCAAAATACTCTCCCAACCGCGCGCTTTGTTCTGCTAACGACCTTCTTCTTTCCTCCTCTCTCATCACCTCCTCTCACTCCCGTCTTCAAGACTTTTCTCGTGCTGCCCCTACTATTTGGAACTCCTTGCCTCGCTCCATTAGATTATCTTCCTACCTCAAAACCTTAAAAAAATTACTAAAAACACACCTGTTTAAAAAATCTTATCACCTTCAGCCTTTATAATTACAACTGCACACTCCACAGCTTAATAACACCTACACCCACAATCTACAGTACAACACAGACACCTCCAATTGACTAAACAAATTGCATTCACGTTGCCATTTTGTATTTGTCACCCTCTTGTATCACACCTAAACCCTTAGATTTTAAGTTTCCGAGTTTTCAATCTTTTGTCTGTGTCTTGGAAACAATCATTATGTGCATTTGATTATATGCTCAAAAACAGGGCCCTCCATTCTTTATAAGGTGTTAAGTTTGTTTTTGGCCATGTACTAAACCCCTGTACAGCGATACAGAATATGGTGGCGCGATATAAATAAAGATAATAATAAGTATGGGACCCCGGTCACAACACAGGCTAAGATCTTGAACTCAGATCCAGCAGGGTCTTCCCTGTTCCTGGAAAATTATTAACGATCATCAGAGGATTTCCATTAAAATAATAAAATGGAAAAAATACACAAAAAAAGCTCTATTTTGATTGTGGGCGGGTAACTCATAATCGGATTGCGAGTAGCTAATAAAATATGTGGCAATATTAAGAGCAGTTTTAAGTGTGTATACATTTACAAATTGGGCAATAGAATAGGCAGCTGTGTAAGCCATTAACATAGAGCATTTATTTTTAAATAATCAGAATTTTTTTAATTTATAAGTACAGAAATCCATTGTGTCTTTGCTCTATTACTTCCTCAGAGATAAATCATGAAATTGTTTGTTCTGGTTATCAATGAAGAAAGGGTTGTGGGTACAATGGAACAGAGAGCAATTGTAATGTTTGCGATCCGGCGAACCGCCATAGACTTCAATGGGCAGGCGGATTTTAAAACCCACAGGGACTCTTTCTGGCCACAATAGTGATGGAAAAGTTGTTTTAAGGGGACTAACACCTGGACTGTGGCATGCCCGAGGGGGATCCATGTCAAAACTCCCACAGAAAATTACATAGTTGATGCAGAGTCTGGTTTTAATCCATAAAGGGCTTAAATAACCTAACATCCCCCTCCATCATCATCCTCCCCTGTATCTCTTTACCCCCTCCCTCATCATCCTCCCCTGTGTCTCTTTCCCCCCTTCCTCATCACCCTCCCCTGTGTCTCATCCCCCCTCCCTCATCATCCTCCCACCTCCCTCATCATCCTCCACCGGAATCTCATTACCCCCTCCCTCATCATCCTCCCCTGTGTCTCTTCCCCCCTCCATCATCATCCTCCCCTGTGTCTCTTTCCCCCTCCCTCATCATCCTCCCCTGTGTCTCTTTCCCCCTCTCTCATCATCTTCCCCTGTGTCTCTTTCCCCCTTCCTCATCACCCTCCCATGTATCTCTTTACCCCCTCCCTCATCATCCTCCCCTGTATCTCTTTACTCCCTCCCTCATCATCCTCCCCTGTGTCTCTTCCCCCCTCCCTTATCATCCTCCCCCCTCCCTTGATGATAAGGGGGGGGGGGAGAGACACAGGGATAAGTGTGAGGTGTGTTTGGGTAAGGGGTGTTAGGGATAATGGTTAGGTGTTAGGGTGAGGGGTGTAAGGGCTAAGTGTGAGGGGTGTTAGGGTGAGGGGTGTTAGGGATTAGTGTAAGGGGTGTTAGGGTGAGGCATGTTAGGAATAAGTGTGAGGGGTGTTAGGTCTTAGGGATAAGTGTGAGAATGTTAGGGTTAGGTGTTAGGGTAAGGGCTGTTAGGGATAAGTGTAAGGGGGTATTAGGGTTAGGTGTTAAGGATAAGTGTGAGGGTGTGTTAGGGTAAGGGGTGTTAGGGATAAGTGTGAGGAGTGTTAGGGTTAGGTGTTAGGGTGAGGGGTGTTAGGGATAAGTGTGAGGGGTGTTAGGGATAAGTGTGAGGGGTGTTAGGGTTAGGTGTTAGGGTGAGGGGTGTTAGTGTAAGGGGTGTTAGGGTGAGGGATGTTAGGGTTAGGGTAAGGGATGTTAGGGATAAGTGTGAGGGGTATTAGGGTTAGGGTGAGGGGTGTTAGGGATAAGTGTGAGGGGTGTTAGGGTTAGGTGTTAGGGTGAGGTGTGCTCGGGATAAGTGTAAGGGATGTTAGGGTTAGGTGTTAGGGTGAGGGGTGTTAGGGTTAGGGTAAGGGGTGTTAGGGATAAGTGTGAGGGGTGTTAGGGTGAGGGATATTAGGGATAAGTGTGAGGGGTGTTAGGGTTAGGTTTTATGGTGAGGGGTGTTAGGAATAAGTGTAAGGGGTGTTAGGGTTAGGTGTTAGGGTGAGGGATGTTAGGGTTAGGTGTTAGGGATAAGTGTGTTAGGGTTGGGTGCTAAGATGAGGGGAGGATGATAAGGGGGGGAAGAGACACAGGGGTGTCCTTGCAGCAGAGATCAAAAGAGTCCTTCAGGACTGTATTGCACACTGTGTACAGTAGCCTAGCTATGGTTTTTCATCAAGTATCAGTGGCATTCAATGGCCATTTCTTCCACCTAAAAATATAGTTAAGATTAAGCAGTTTATACCTACAGAGTATCTGGCTACACTGGTTCATGCATTTTAGACTTCCTGGCTTGACTACTGGAATGCACGATTTCCAGGACTTTCAGACAATCATTTACATGGTACAGCAAGGCTGCAGCAAGGCTCCTGACAAGCACGGCCCACTCTTGACACATATCACCTAATAACCTGTCAAATTGTGACTTTATTTAACTTTAAGTGTAATTGCTGATCTTCAAAGCATCATTTAGTTTTTAAAGGTTTTAAACATTTTTAGACATGTAGCTCAATTTCTGTGGAACTCTCTTACTATAACAGTCTGAGTGTGTAGACCATAGGTCATTCTCAAAAAAAGCTTAAGACTTTGCGTAATACAATATATTAATACAATATATGGAAACATGTCCCTGTGCATGAATCAAGCCTCCAATTCTAATTAAATATTGTAATCTTCTGCTGCTTCTAACTTCATATCCTAGAAAATCTCATGTATCCTATGTCACTACCAAAGTTTTTATTGTAATATTTGCTTATTATTATTATTACTAATAGAGACTTGCCCGTCAAAAATGACGGGGCAATAAAATGGTAAGGCAGGTAATGCGGTTTGCCACAGACATTCATTTTTTTTGGTGGTCTGAGATCCTTCGGCGCTCATTGCGAGGCTCTTGGTTGTATTTTTTTTTTTATCAGAGGCGCTTTTGCTGTCATTGTAAGGTCGGCGCTGATCTGCTTTTTGCGCTTATTGCAAGGGTGTCCCCTGGTGTAGTTTGTGTGCTATGAGCAGCATTGGCGCTCGTTGTGAGACAGGCGGTGAATGTCTTTTGCGTTTATTGCGATAGTGTTTTTTTTTGTGTATATGTATTTTTGTATGCTAATTAAATAAGTAATAAATTAATATACTTTTTTTATACCTATTTGTAAGTAATATATGCAGGAAGCATTGTGGTGAAGAGCTGACAATCTGTTGTGATGTTCCTGCAGCATACAATGTAGGTTTGCACTGTTGTGGAGCTGAGGTGTAAGTGTCAGCAATGTGTGTAGTGTAAATAGGCTGCGTGCGCGAGGGGAAGCCGTTCGTGTAGCTGTGTACTTCCGCATTCTGTAAGTTAGTGTTGTAAAATGGCGGCGAATCTGTATGTGGTACGCGGGTGTGGATGATTTAGCGTCCTTGCTAAAAGTGTATCTAGTACCTCGTACGGCTTTTTGGAAAAGCCGTATGTGCTTGGCGTTGTTTTGCGGCTTTAGGGGTCGTTTTCGTTTTTTTCTACGCCCATTTTTTCTCTCGCTTAGGGGATTTTCGAGTGTCTAAACTCTGTAAATTGGACTTAAATTGAGGTGTACCTTTACTTGCAGAGGTCCTGGGTGCCCCCCCCCCCCCTTGCTGTGGGTAAGATTTGTATATCATTTTTGTGTGTATTTATAGTTTTTTTTTAATGTTTTCAGCTACGCACGGTTTGGCCGTTATGGTCGTATTTTTGCAAGTTTGTAATGTTTTTTTTTTCTATTTCTCGTGGCTCGTATTTTTTTGTATAAGTCTGTATTTAGTCTTTGCATGTATCTGTTCCAAGTCCCGCTTCTGTGTGTGTTTGTAACCGCTTGTGAGGCGCCGTAGAGCCTCCACCTCCGCAAATTCGGCCCCTCGCTTTGGCACATTCAGCCGATGTGGGAGCCTCCACCTCCGCAAATGTGGACCCTCGCTTTGCGAGGGTCTGAATTTGCAGCCCGAAGTGCATCCCTCGCTTTGCGAGGGATTCAGTTCTTGCAAGATCGTTTCGCAAGCTTGCAAAGCGTGACGACGTTTCGTAGTTTGACAACTATTATATGTGATTAATATTAATAGTAATATATATGCTTGAAATATAGCTCTGTGCCAAAAATATCAACATCTAGCACAGAGCTATACAGAAATTATTAATTACTTCAATACAGCAAATATATCAGCATAACATGCTAATATATAAAGTGATAAATTACAGCTTTTTCATTCATTGTTCCTGAGAGCTTTCATTTCTTCAGTTAGTTAGTTCTATATTCCTTTACTTATTAAACAGTTATCTTTTTGGAATTTTTATGGAATTGGTCACTCTACATGCCCAGACCTATTGTCCCTTGACCTGGAGCTCCATTAATTGAGTTTTCCCAGACACCAGACATTTCAGTTTCCCACTCTAATTCACATGGATCTCCTGGCCAAAACCATACTGGAAGAGGGTTTATCAGGGGGATTCACACTACCAAATGGACTGGTAACCACATTAAAGATCTGTTTAGCTTGAACAAGAAGAATATATATTTACTAGCGACTTGCCCATCAAAAAATGACTGTCAATAACATTTTAAAGCTGGAAATGCCGTTTGTGACACAATGTGATTCTTTAACACTCTGAATCTTTTTCTTATCTACAAAGAAGTACAAAAATGTGTGTATGTGTGTATATATATATATATTTATATGTATATATATATTTATTTTTTTAACAATATACTGTTAAACCATATGAAACATTTGAATTGTCATGTATCGAAAAATAATATAACAATCCATAAAATTTCTCAGAATACGTATTGTGAACCATTACATGAAGGTTTCTAATATGCAACTTATATTGTAAACAGTGGGTTATTTAACAATGCTAACATGAAATTGTTGAACATTTTCTAAATGAGTGTCTTCAACCATGACAGAATGCTTATTAACATACAACTTGTATTTAAACTCCTGGTAAAGCACATAGGTATTGAATCCAGATGAAGGCAAACAGTAAAACCCCCATTGCAACTTAGCCAATTGTCTCAAAAAGGGGAAGAAAAATAATTCCTTCCTGAGCCATTAAATGGCGATCAGATTACTCCCTGGATGAATCCTTTCTGTTTAATTATACATTGACTTTTGTAAAAAAAATCTTTCTGCTACAAATGACATAAATCTTTAGTAACATTCAATAAATTAATTTTTTAAACTTTTTAATATACAATGCAAACATTAACATAAGATAATAACATTTAACCTTAATTTATTTGAATCCAGTGGAAGGCAAATGTCAAAAAATGTAATTTCAACTTTGTAAATTTGTTGAAAGTGTTGTCAAAAAATAATTCCTTCCTGACTCCATTAACTGGCAATCGGATTCATCCCTGGATCAATAATCTAGATATCATGAAACATTTAAAATTTTCCACAAATGATGATGCTGCTACTAACATTAAACCTTAATTACATAGAATGCATCAGCCACCCTTTTCAAACAGAATTTTAAGATTACAAACCTAAAAGAAACATATTAAAATTGTAAACAGTAAAGGTAATAAAATGCAAGCTAACTGTTTTGTTGGGGCCAATCGTGGCTAAAGTGACTTCCAAGACATTCCATTTTTTTTTCCCCTTGAAAGTGGTTTCCTTTCAAAGCGCACAGTAGACTTTTATTTGTGCCTATGGGATGTAACCCCTGTTTTTTTTTTCAGAGCCATCTAGATAGAAATAACGGTCTTTGACCATTTCATCATCTGTAGCATTTGTGATGGCATTAAATGCTTGTAATTGTAAAGTATTTAAAGTTGCCAGTTTTTCTTCTGTTTTTTTGTTGTTGAGGCTCAGTTTCATAATCATCAAAGTTCATGTCATCTATAAGTCCTGGATCAGGCAAATTAAAACCTTCACAATTTAATCCATGAACAAGAAATATTTCTGGAATTTCCATTAAAGTTTTTAACAGTGCTATTGGCTCATTGTTACATTTCAAGAAGTCTTTGGACATATTTAATTTAAATGTTTCCCACAAAGTAAATGCATCAGGTACATTGCAAAAGATGCAAATTAACGCAAATTGTTCTCTCATTTGCTTTGGCATTTGACATAGTGCTGCTTCTTCCAGACAACTCTCCCATTCTGTATCATCTGCTATAAAGTTTTGATGTCTTGCAGCTAATAGGAAAGTCTCATAAACTATGTCATTCACTGTACGTAAATGTTCAAAACTTTGTGCACCGGGAACATGTAAAAGAAGTAATCTTAAACTGAAACGTTCAATGTCTCTTGGACTGACGGTATAAATTTGTGGTATAATTTTATGTATTTCTTTTTCGTTGTCGCCATAGACCATTTACAAATACATAGTGATATGGAATCTCAATGTATAAAAATTGTCTGGCCTGCGTGTCCTGGCAGTTTAATTTAAACCATGCAGTAAGTGTAAATATCTCTGTGTTCACTTTGAGCTAGGGCAGCTCTTTCATTGCCTGCAGTAAGGCAAACAAACTGACTTTGTGGCAAATGTACAGCTAATCGATACACACCATGTGACCGATCATGCATCTCAAATTTCAGAAGCCGCCACATTGCTTCCGGAGCACTGACATAGAGGGCATCTAAATAATTAGAAAGATCGTCATGTAAAATTGGATTTTCCTTTCCGTTTGCTGCACTTTGCGCAACAACAGTTGCTGCATCATATCTTTGTATATATATTTATACATATATTTGATGGATTTAAAAGAAGTGCAAGCTTCAACATTTATGTGTGCATTGTACTTCATGAGCAAATGTGGATTGTATGGAACGACAAATCTATTATCAATCTTTTGTCCACGGATAACAGCTGTTTGTCCTTGTTGTCTTTTATACAAAGGGTATCCATCACAATTAGCATAAGTTTGCATTTGAAAAAGTTTTGGAAATAGTTTTGTACATTTTTTATTTTCTCTACATGGTGAATTTGGATTTATATCTCCACATGGCCCATGAATCATTCTGTGCATCACAATCTCAAATAGGTTGGAATATTTTTCTGGATCTTCAGCAGTAATGACTGAATCCACTCTCTCTGCAGTATACAAATGATCTATTTCCTGCAGGATTAAAAGTATGTGAGCATGTGGCAATCCTCTTTTTTTGAAATTCATTGGTATAAACAAAAGCCACACATTTTCCAAATAACGGTGCTTTAGTTATATCATGTATTAATGAATTGAGTTTTATTTTGAATACTCTTGCCACTAAATCTGATCGGTGAGATGTAGTTTGTCCCAGATTCAAATTGTCCTTGATCTCTGGCCATTGTGGATTACATGTGAATGTAATGAATAAATCTGGTTTTCCAAATTTTGTGACAATAGCCATGGCATCATTATATCTTTCTCGCATATTGCAAGGAGATCCTTGGAAAGCGGATGGCAAAATGATTGCTCTTCCAGCTGGAATGTCTCTGTTGGTAGCCAATTCAGTGACATAATCCATCAATCCACAATACTGTTCAACTCAAAGCTTATTTTGTTGAAATTTTATAAAAATTAGATTATTTGCTTCGACTTGTAGATAGGAATCAATAATACATTGTTGTGTGAGTTTGCCGCCACAAAAAATAGTATTAAAAGAATCCCAAATAGCAGTTTGTGCCACTTTATATTCCAGCATAGAAATATTGCATCTAACACAAACTTTACTATTGGGATAACTTTGCAATTATAATTTTGGTTCCCATCCAGGTTCACCATTTGGAAAGAAAATGGCATATGTCATTGGATCTAAATTACAGCTTAATATATTTATGTCTCTAAAAGGTTGTTCTTCATTGCGTGGATATATTATAATATCCCGCTGAAAAGGTGGTTCCCCATCTTCATTTTTAACAACCACGGCAACCTTATTTACTGCTGGTAAATTATACCATCTTTGATCATTGTTGCAATCTCTTTTTAACACCATATTTACTCTTGGCATTGTCAATTGATGTCTTTGAGCATGTTCCTGTTGTTCTTTTTCAAGCTGTGTTAATTGTTTGTATGCTTGACTGTATGGGTTGTTGGTCATAATTTTATCCAGCTGTTCAAAGACTATGCGCAAACACGGTTTATTTTCTGGAAGCGTCATTCTTTGTTCTACAGCTTCCATTGTATCTAAGACATATAACTGTGCAAATTTCTTGCTCTCCTTCTTGTGGGTGTAAATGTGAAGTTCGGTGGTAAATTTGTCTTTGAACTCTAAAACAGTAAGGACCATGTCCTGGGACATTTTCTGCTAATGTAGCACCCATTGAAGCAAATGAAATTGCACTGTTATAAGGCCTTATGTTTTTTTTTAAATTGGTATAATTTGGAAAATTTGGGGGAATATTTTTTCTCTGCAATCAATGAAACCATTTTTTTGTTGTTTTATTGGCATACATTAAAATACAAAGAACTGCATATATATATATATATATATATATATATATATATATATATATACATACATTTTTTTTTTGTACTAATGAATTATTTTGTCATTACTAAATGAATATACGTTACTGAAATAATCCAAAACTGAGATCAATGGTAAATCTAAAAAGTTAATTATATTGTCATAAAGAAGATCAAACAGAAGCAGCTATTATCAAATAGATGTGGCCTAAAATAATGTTACATTTTCTTAACGATACAATTAATTTAGTTATGATGTCTAATTTAGGTTCTTAAAAAGGTAATTAGTTAAGCATATATATCTTGCTATTTTTTTTTGTTATTGTAATGACAAATGAAATCCTAAAAACCTTATTAATTTGCAAGTTGTTTAAAGCAATAGGGCACTATATAAGCACATTTGACTTTTTTTTTTTTTTAAACCTTTGTTTTAGATAGATGTTCATTAACTAAAATGTTCTGTAAAAATAATATGCTATGTCCTTATATCGAGCCCTATTACATTTTTCAAATTGCAAATTATGAGTCTCTAAATAAATATAGTTTCATGAATTAATCATGGTGTCATCAATCCTAAACAAACAGTCAGGTGCAGAGATGAGTAATCTGTGAAATAACATTAAAATAATTTTTAATCATTGTATTACATTAATTCTTGATTGAATAAAGTTCATATATTTAAGTGCTTAGTAAAAGGTATTTTTTTTTTTAAGTCTTCTAACCCCATCTTTTTTTTAAGATTATTATTAATAGTTTCAAAAACAATATAAGTGCATGTTAAAATATGTTATTACTTTTATTGCAGTCTCAATTATTTTTGATGACTAATTATTAATTAATTAAAATATTCTTATACATAAATGAATCAATAACGGTTATCCATGTTACCAACAAAAAATTAAGCATTTTTTGTTCCATAACTACATAATTAAATGATATACCTTTCAAGTTGATATTTATGGTGTTCAAAGGCTGCAAACGGCACTCTCTGTGTTGAGTCAGCTGCAGAGACGATGAAACTGCGAAATAAGATTGAAATCATTTGTAATATTTTGCTTCATCCATATCAGGCAATCAGCAGCAACACAGATCTATTAGCATAGAAGGAAAACATAAAATCATTCTCATCAATGTATTGTTAAATCAAAAAATGTTGGGGTCCTGATTACTAATAATTAATTAATATATTAATATATGTTAATTAATCAATAACTGTAATTAATTCCAACTAAAAATACTTTAATCCTTTTTTTTAACAAAAGAACATAATTTAATGATATACCTGTAAAGGCATTGTAAAATCTCAAATATAATTTTTCCTAATGATTATTATTAATGAATTAATATAATGATGTACATTAATAAATAATTAATCACTGTGTAAATGTCTATGAATTTTTTTTGCATTAATGTATTAATAAACTTTACGTTTTTTTTTCTTAATGATCATTAAATAAATAATTAATACATTTAAGTACATAATTAATTATTAAATTAATTTATATATTACAAACAGCTAAGCATGAAAGTATTGCTAAACTAAATCAAGCGTAAATTCTTGTTTGCTCAATTTGTTTAACTAATCCTTTTTTTATTAATAATTAATTAACTAATTATTGATTAATGATTATTAATATATTGTACCTTTTTGTATTTAATATTCATCAATCAGTATCCTGAAGAGTTAACAATCTCTTTTGATTTTCCAGCAGCAGAAAATGTCCAGTCACACTGTCATCACCTGAGGAGAAAGTGTCAGTTCTGTGGCAAGTGTGCCCTATATATAGGTTGCATGCATGTGACAAAACCGTTGGTTTAGGCGGGAAATCCGCCATTTCACAATGTTAATGTGTAAGTTAGTATTGTAAAATGGTGATGTTAGTCTGTTTTCCGTGTTGCGCTCTCATTTTATGTCCTTCCTATTAGTATTTTTCAACCGTGTACGTGGCTGGCTGTTATTTTTTTTTTTTTTGCGCGGTTCGGGGGCGTGTAGCCTCATTTTCATTTTTTTTTCAGCCGTCATTTTTTTTCTCACTTAGGCGATTATCAAGTGCTGAAACTACTTAAATTCTGCCTAAATTTGCATTTCACCTCACTTCCAGACATCCTGGCTGTTCTCCCGTGCTATCGGTGACCTTTTTGTTGTATTTTGTGTTTTATTTTATGTGTTTTTGTTGTATTTTGGTTTGCGCGGTTCGGTCGTTAACTTCATAGGACATATTTTTTTTCTAAGTACCGCGTCTCGTATTTTTTTTTCCTTTGTCACGCATTTGTCAACTACTTTTAGCCTAAGGCTGTTTGTATGTAGCCTAATTTGTTTGTAGGCTAAGTCCTGTTTCATTCCCTCCACTGCTCGCCTCACTTTGCGAGACTCGCAGGCAATAAGCTCCTTTGGTGCTCATTGCCAAAGTGCTCAGGCCCTCATTCAATTGCAATTTGGCCAATTGAATAGGGGTCTAAATAAGCACATAACATATTTTTTTAAAGAAGTTTTCAGTTAGTAAACATCTATCCAAAAGCAAGGTTTACACTAACTAAAAACTTATTTAAAAAAAACATGTTATGTGCTTATTTAGAGCACAATTCAATTGGCCAAATCGCAATTGAATGAGGGACTCAGAGTTTAACGGCTCGCCTCGCTACGCTTGATGTTGCATGAATGGTGATGCATGTACTCACCTTCCAGGGTCTTTGCCTGGTCATTGTTCAGTAAGCCAAGTTTCCTGACAACAATGGCTGTGGGCATTCTGCCCCTCAGGAGTTCCTCCCATGTGTTGTACTTGATAACAGCTGAGCGATCACCACATGTGGTTCTTGTTTTGAGGGCTTTCTCAAGCATATTCTTCTTGGCTATGGCATGGAAGTTATCACAGAAGTACTTCATGTTCTTGATATTCCTGATGTGAACCCCCACACTGTGGACCTCTGCTGCCACCTCTCTACATCCTTGCCCGTTTACCAGCTCTGGCCTCTCTGTCTCCTTGGAGGTCATGTGTCTATTCACAAATGGCATTTAGGAGTATACAAATTGCCCCTGGGAATAATTGGGGAAGCTTAGTTTCTGTCAGGCTTCTGACCCCCTGATCAGAACATCCCTGAGCTGTCTCTGACCTGGAGTTCCTATGGGAGCCATGTGATCAAGCTGGTTATTATTTTATAGTGCATTATTCCAGCCCACCACAGCATTTGTTAAGTATTCTATTTAGATTGTGTGGCAAGCATATATTGTCAATGTGCTTTTACCAATGTTCCCAATTAATAATTCATTTGAAAAGTGTTTTTGATTATGTTGAGTTCTAACAAGTGAAAATTGGCATTATGAAAATATTTGCCAATTTAAGAAAGATGTCAAGTTATTTTATATATGTCTTTACTATATAATGTGTTACAATTTAAATTATCTAAGGAACCACTCTAACAGAACTGCTGTGACAAAAATATTTACAGCTTAATTAACTGTCAGTCCCTGAACATTTACTTTGTAAATTAAAGTTTAAACCAATTGAACCTTGCATTAGTAGTGTTTATTTTCTAAATGTAACAACGAATGTGTAAAGAAGGTTTAATTTAATTCAATATCATTCATTCTGAAAGTAAGGGTAACATATAATTAATGTAAATAAGAATACATTTTGTTTTCAAGAAGGCATTTAATTCGTTCCACTCTCCTTAACAATTGATATAAAGGAAATCATTTTTAATGTTCAACATTTAATTGTTGCAAACATTTTCATAATGGCAGGTTAATAAAAAATGGTATAAAAATTGGAGTTAAATATAATACTTGTAATTTCCCATAAAAGTTTTCAGAAACTAATTGTAAGTATGAATCCACACATTAAGATTATTTATTGCTAATTCTACCATATACATACAAATATTAAATATTAATATTAAATATTAGTGGAACAATAATTTTCAATATACAAATTGTGATATGTGTATATATGCTGGTATATGTAAAAATAAAGTTCTAATATTATTATCTTCAGGAATGCAAAGTACCAAATTGTCCATATGTATATTGGCGCTTATAGCGACATTGTGCTTTCGTTTCAATAGCTGGGTGTTTGTATTAGCATCTGATCAATTTTAAAGCTCACACGAATATTTCCTTATCTTAATTTATACAGATGTGCATATTCATATAACTGTATTCAGTATTCTGAAATGAATAATTTGCCCCAGAGTTTAGTGCCTACATTCAACAAACTAACTGACTTTACCTCTGGTAGTTGTGAAAAAGTAATATTTCTATAATGGCAGCAAAGACACAATGTTCATCATGTGATATCTATTACATAGTCACAGAAGTAGCCTATCAAAGTGGAAGGCAAGTTATTTCAGCAGCCTGGAGGAGATGCAGATACCTACAGGTGATTTTCTTAGCGCTATCAGACCAAATCATTGGATTGCAGAGGTGATCCAGGAGAAAAGGAGCCAGATCGCAAGGATGGATACAAAACACTGCCGGATAAGCTCCTTTCTAAATCAATGGATGGCATTCCTGGGATTGTGGCACGACCATGAACTATCAGAATGGCAGAGAAACGGGTATGGAAAGAGGTTGCTTTTGATAAGCAATATGATACCTAGGTTGTGCCTGTTGGTGCCCTTGGAAGGGATCCATATTTTTATTTGGAGCAAATGGTCTCAGGGAGATTGTGCATGGTGATCCTGAATGTGGCAAGAAGAGTGTAAAACGGCAGCTAAACTTGCTTACTAATTGCTGTCAAGGACTGGGACTAGAACTATTGTCCTAGGTGGCCAATTTGCTTGATCCCTTGATCCAACAAGGATTGCAGCTGGAGGTTGAGTATGTAGAGTTACTGTATGAGACATCCATGGAGAGCCTGTGGCAATGCAGTTGGGAGGAACCCTGTCCCTCTGGTCACTGGACCCCTACCAACCAGGAGGTATGGATGAGAGTAATTTACTTAAGAGGTCAGGATGTTATGGACCCTGGCCAGGATTATGTCCATATGGATGTACAAATGGGTCACGCCAAGTTAATTCTTGCTATGATTGGGACAGATGAGGATGGTACCATACATTATGGGTACATCCCAGAAGCAGTGTAGTCTGAATCTCAGATGGTAATATCAGTAGTCAGAGAGGGACTTGTATAAAAGGTTTGTGAGCTGGTTTGGGGTGTTTACAAGTGGATTTACCTTAAAAAGTAAAGGCTGATAAACTGCAGAGTGCACTAATTGTGCCCAGGTGAGAGGGGTGTGGCTTGACTGTTAAACTAGGATAAAGGATTTGTGAGCTGGTTTGGGGCCTGTTTGCAATTTATCAGCCTTTACTTGTAAGGTAAATCCACTTGTAGAGTGCACTAATTGTGCCCAGGCGAGAAGGCAGAAGTTAATAGAAACCGGAGAAGGGGAACTTGTGAGCTTGCGAACATTTTCAGTATCAAGTGCAATTCTAGTAAAAGCCTAGGAGTTTAAATAAAAGGAAGGCCTTCAAAGAAAAGGGAGGGCAGATTTATAGTGCAAAGGAGGAAAACTTTATATAAATATATTATTTTATATTCTTTATTTTCCCACTGAAATTTCATAGACAATAATAATAATTATGAGTCAGTCCAGGGGCAACCTTATTCAGTGTACATCCTGTCATATGTATGCAATACTGGAACAGATGATCCAGGGTCCATACCTCTGTGAGAGGTGTCGGCATGTTGCCTCTCTGGAAGCTCAAATTGGAGATCTGGAGAGGAGAATTGCAGCACTTAGGGATATTGCTCCACTGGAAAGGGGGTTGGTGCTCACTGAGCACAGTTTAGCTGGGCCTAGCATGGAGGGTGGAGCTGGGGCTAGTGAGGATGTCCAGGGAGGCAGCTGGGTTACATTTACAAGGGGAAGCAGGGGGAACAGGAGGAGGCAGGCTAGTTCTGAGTTGGCAAACAACAACAGATTTGCCAGATTGAGTGAAACTGTTGGCGATGTCCATTCAGGAATGGCAATGCCAGATAGAGCTGTTCCCTCTAACAGCCGGGCGAACAGCTCTACTGGAGAAGAGGGAGTTGTCACCCAGATCCCAGCAATCGATCAGTTTGCTGTCTCCCGGGTGCTCGGGTTCGTCATGTTGTGGATCGGGTAGACAAATTATTGGGAGGGGCTGGAAATGAACCGGCGGTCTTGGTACATATTGGTACCAATGACAAAGTTAGTGGAAGATGGAGTGTCCTAAATAATGATTTTAGAGAACTAGGTAATAAGCTGAAGGCAAGGACCTCCAAGGTAGTATTTTCTGAGATACTACTAGTGCCACGTGCTAGCCCAGGGAGGCAGAAGGAGATTAGGGAGGTTAATGCGTGGCTAAAGATGTGGTGCACTAAGGAGGCGTTTGGCTTTTTAGAGCACTGGGCTGACTTCTCACTTCGGTACAATCTCTACAGTAGGGATGGATTGCACCTTAATGATGAGGGAGCTTTTGTACTAGGGGATAGGATGGTAGAAAGGCTGGAGGAGTTTTTAAACTAGTAGGTGGGGGGGAGGGACTAGATATAAGTAATGGGGTAGAAAGTGTAGAGGGTATAAGGGATGAATTAACAACTCATAGGGGAGGAGATGGGGGGAGGGGTAGTATAGTCAATATGGAGGTAGTACTAAGTAATTCAAGTTCAGTGGCAGGTACTTCAGAACTACAGATTCATAACATAAGGTGTATGCTTGCTAATGCCAGAAGATTGCCAGGAAAAATGGGAGAGTTAGAATTATTAGCAATTAATGAAAAATGGGATTTAATAGGCATTACCGAAACGTGGTGGGATGAATCTCAAGACTGGACTGTTAATCTGGATAGTTATAACCTATTTAGGAAAGATAGAGGCAATGGTAAACGAGGAGGAGGGATTTGTCTGTATGTTAAGCCTGAATTTAAGGCTATAGTCAGAGAAGATATTTATGGTGGACCGAGTGATAAAGTTGAATGTTTGTGGGTAGAGTTAAATAGCGGAGCAGCAAATTCCAAAAGAATATTAGTAGGAGTATGCTATAAACCCCCAAATATAGCTGAAAGTGAGGAAATACAATTATTGTTACAGATTGGAAATGCAGCTAAGCGCGGGCAAGTTCTAATAATGGGAGATTTTAATTACCCTGAAATAAACTGGATAAATGAGACCAGCAGTTCAGCTAAGGGCCCAGGTTATACAGGAGCCTACTAGAAATGAAGCTATCTTAGATTTACTTATTACAAATAATATTGATATTGTATCAAATGTTGAAATAGGGCAACCTTTGGGAAACAGTGATCACAACACAGTCTCATTTGAGATTGAATTAAAAAAACAACATTTTAAGGGGCCAACAAAAACTCTTAATTTTAAAAGGGCAGATTTTAACGGTCTAAGGGCAGCAATACAAAGTTTAGACTGGGACAGAGAACTGATAGGTAAAAACACTGAACATAAATGGACAACATTTAAATCCTTACTAAATATACATACACATCAGCATATACCGTGTGGGAATAAAAGTAAAAGGAGTAAACCACAACCCATGTGGCTTAACAATGATTTAAAGATCAAGATACGGAGTAAAAAACAGGCATTTAAATTATACAAACAAGAGGGGACAGAGACTGCTTTACGGGAATACAAGGAAATCAACAAGGCTTGCAAAAGCGCGATTAGACTGGCTAAAATAGAAAATGAAAAATGAATTGCAAAAGAGAGTAAGACTAACCCTAAAATATTTTTTAAGTATATTAATGGGAAGAAGGCGAGGAAGGAAGCTATAGGAACATTACAATGTGAAACAGGCTGTCTGAAAATTAGTGACCAGGAAAAGGCAGATGAGCTAAATAGGTTCTTTTCTTCGGTATACACAAGGGAGGTACCAGTGGTTGGGACACTGTGACATAATGGGGCTACACTACCTTTGCCAAATAATTGGTTAACACAGGAAGTAATCCAAAAGAGGTTGGAAAAAATAAATGTTAATAAAGCCCCGGGTCCTGATGGAATACATCCAAGGGTACTAAAGGAACTGGGTTCTGTAATAGCCAAACCATTATATTTAATTTTTCAAGATTCACTCAACACAGGGTCTCTACCAGATGACTGGAGAAAAGCTGATGTGATACCTATATTTAAAAAGGGAGCAAGAGCAAATCCGGGGAATTAAAGACCAGTGAGCCTCACTTCTGTAGTGGGGAAGCTTTTAGAAGGGTCAATAAGGGATAATATACAAGAATATGTCTATTTGAACAGGATTATAAGTAGAAGTCAACATGGGTTTATGAGGGATAGGTCATGTCAAACAAATCTAATTAGTTTCTATGAGGAGGTTATTAGGAACCTGGATCAAGGCAACTCAGTGGATGTAGTCTTTTTTGGATTTTGCAAAGGCTTTTGATACAGTGCCACATGGGAGACTATTGGGCAAACTAAGGGATACAGGAATTGCAGTAAATATCTGCTCATGGATTGAGAGCTGGCTAAAATACAGGAAGCAAAGGGTTGTTGTAGATGGAACATACTCCGATTGGACTAATGTGGTAAGTGGGGTTCCTCAGGGTTCAGTATTAGGTCCTCTCCTTTTTAACATATTTATTAATGACTTAGAGGTAGGATTGGAGTGTGGGGTCTCCGTTTTCGCTGATGACACAAAGTTGTGCAAGGTAATTAAATCAGAAAATGATGTGCTTTCCCTCCAAGGGGATTTACATAAAATTGAGGAATGGGCATCTAAATGGCAGATGAGATTTAATACGAATAAATGTAAGGTTATGCATCTGGGAAGGAAAAATAGCCATGCAATTTATGATCTTAATAGAGCAAATCTAGGTGTATCAGATATTGAAAGGGATTTTGGAGTGCTTGTGGACAACCACCTAGGTAACAGTGCTCAAAGCCAAGCAGCAGCTGCAAAGGCAAATAAAATATTAGCATGTATTAAGAAGGGTATAGAAGCCAGGGAAGCAAGAATAATTCTGCCACTATACAAATCTCTAGTACGCCCTCATTTGGAATATGGAGTACAATTTTGGGCACCACTTCATAAAAAGGACATTTTAGAGCTGGAAAAGGTACAGAGAAGGGCAACCAAACTAATAAGGGCAATGGAGGGGCTAAGTTATGAAGAAAGACTAACCAAACTAAACTTATTTTCTCTAGAAAAAAGGCATCTAAGAGGAGATATGATTACCTTTTTTAAATACATCCAGGGTCAGTATAAAGATTTGTCGGGGGAGCTTTTTGTGCCAAGAGGTTTTCAACTGACAAGAGGACATCCCTTGAGGTTAGAAGTAAAAAGATTCCACCTCAAAGAAAGAAAAGGGTTCTTCACAGTATGGGTGGTTAATCTGTGGAATTCTCTACCAGAGGAGGTGGTGACAGCGGATTCGATAGATAACTTTAAAAGGGGACTAGATTTATTTCTAATTAAAAAGGGTATTCAAGGTTATCATGGATAATTAGAGAGACAGTAATGATCCAAATTTTTAACATTTCCCCTTTAGACAATTGGCTAAGTCTCGCTTGTGTTTTTTTTTTTTTTTTTTCTATTTGCCTTCCCCTGGACTAATTAATAATAAAAAAAAACAAACAAAAAAAAAACATTAAATAATTGATTAATAATTAACAACTAATGAATTAATAGTTAATCCGCATATTGCAAATCAAAGGAGATCTTAAAAGGTTGAACTTGATGGACTGAAAGTCTTTTTTCAACTTTAAATACTAAGGGCCTCATTCTATTAGCGGCCTCAGCCGTTGCGGGGCCGCAAGGACCGGCCGCAAGCTATTCTGCTATTCTATTCCCTTACGGCCGGGGATTCCGGCAGGCTTGCGGCCGGTGCCTTGCTATCTCTTGCGGCCGCTCGCGCCGGAGGAAAGCCTTTGATCTAAAACGTCTGCAAGAGATTTGCAATTCAATTGCTCCGGGAAACCTCTCTGCAAGGCTAAAAGCGAGCCGCAGCTTACTTGCAGGAAAGAGGTCCCGCTAGCACCAATTAAGCACATAAAATAGCTCAAATAAAGCCATCCTGCACTTTGAGAAGACTATAAAGGGATTTTTGGTGTTAGAAAAAATAGCACATAATTATCCTGTACTCAAATCCGTAAAATATTTAATTTTTAATATCCGTAAAATATCCATGTAAAAAGTCCAGAGTGCTTGGAGCACCTCAGACACACCCACGCCGCAGCCGGAAAATAAACAGTTAATTTGAACTCGGGTTTGGGCAGATGTGCAAGCTTGAGAGTGGGTTCCTTTTAATCCTCATGTCCCCCAATATGATCCCTAGCATTTACAGAGCTGTACAGTGCAGGCTTGAATTTATTTTTCAGTTTTTATATTTCACAGCTTACGGCCGGTTCAAAGATATGCGGCCGGCCGTAAAAGGAGATCCTTGCGGGGCCGTATAATAGAATCGCGAGTTAACTGAACCCCCGCAAGGAATCGCAGCCTTACGGCCGATTTACGGCCGATAATAGAATGAGGCCCTATGTAACTATGTAATAGCAAGGTGGTAGGAGAGAAAAGTCCCTTGTCACAGACACCAGGCCAAGTGAAGAGTCCCCAGGCCATGTGGAGCAGCTGTATTCACCAGCCCTTGGGAAATATTTTAATGGACTGTGAACCATTGATGGAGCTGACCACGTGCTAGAAGGCAGAGGAGGGGTTGAGCCATGAGATCCTACCAGACAGAGACCAGGATATTAGTACAAACTGGGACTACAATCCCTATTGGTGACTTGTACAGTCAATTGACCCTTTAGGATGCCTGCTAGTCTGGATGTATCACTTTCTTTGGATTATAAATAGGCGTCTACTGGGAAACTATCTCCAGCACCACCACTGCTTGGTTCTCCCTATAGCCACAGAAAAATGGGCAAATAATACTGAGATTAAGTGCTTCCCTTGGAGTGGAATCCCAAAGCAACAATTTGTTTCTTGGACTTTTAGCATTTTAGGACTAATGATTACCACACCCCAGACAAGGATGTATGCTTGGACTAGATGAAGCAGCATGCCGGCAATCATCTCATAAAGATAATTACCGGGATACTGCATTTCAAAGGGGGAACCAACTGTCATGACTGAATTCTGAGGCCAAAGTGGGACTCCCCTGAACCCCACAAGCAAGGGACCCATATGGCCCAATACCGTGTTATCACAGCTCCCTGAATTCATCGACTCTGTTACTTGGGAACCTATCCATGTGGGCTATTACAATGAACAGGAAACAATCAAAAAGTAAAAATATTCCACTAGCAACAAAAGTTTGCATAGTTAGAACCATAGTTAGAGTTGAACCATAACGAGTGCCAAGCACCTCAAAATTGAAACCTTTAAATTGTGGTGCAATAGATCAAACATTTAGGTCATATCTTGAGAAGACTCTGATGCAGGGAATGATTAAAGGCACATCTTAGGCTAAAGTAGATTTTACATAAATTCCTGATAAAAGGCTCCCGTACATTTTCTCGGAAGGCTCTGCCATTGCTCGCAAGCAGAAATTCTTAGGTGTAAACTCAACCTGCTGAGAAAACATTTATGAGAACACTTACACGAATGCTTACAAGACAGATAAGGAGCTATAAAACAAACAAACAATGAGGCCTACACATTCTAATGCACAAAATGGCTTTACAATGGTTAACTCAGCTCTATACAACATTAACCAAGGGCCTGTTTACAAGTGGATTTACCTTAAAAAGTAAAGGCTGATAAACTGCAGAGTGCACTAATTGTGCCCAGGTGAGAGGGGTGTGGCTTGACTGTTAAACTTGTATAAAAGGTTTGTGAGCTGGTTTGGGGCCTGTTTACAAGTGGATTTACGTTACAAGTAAAGGCTGATAAATTGCAGAGTGCACTAAGTGTGCCCAGGTGAGAGGGGTGTGGCTTGACTGTTAAACTAGGATAAAGGATTTGTGAGCTGGTTTGGGGCCTGTTTACAAGTGGATTTACCTTACAAGTAAAGGCTGATAAATTGCAGAGTGCACTAATTGTGCCCAGGCGAGAAGGCAGAAGTTAATAGAAACCGGAGAAGGGGAACTTGTGAGCTTGCGAACATTTTCAGTATCAAGTGCAATTCTAGTAAAAGCCTAGGAGTTTAAATAAAAGGAGGGCCTTCAAAGAAAAGGGAGGGTAGATTTATAGTGCAAAGGAGGAAAACTTTATATAAATATATTATATTATATTCTTTATTTTTCCCACTGAAATTTCGTAGACAATAATAATAATTATGAGTCAGTCCAGTGGCAACCTTATTCAGTGTACATCCTGTCAAATGTATGCACTACTGGAACAGATGATCCAGGGTCCATACCTCTGTGACAGGTGTGAGCATGTTGCCTCTTTGGAAGCTCAAATTGAAGATCTGGAGAGGAGAATTGCAGCACTTAGTGATATTGCTCCACTGGAAAGGGAGTTGGTGCTCACGGAGCACAGTTTAGCTGGGCCTAGTATGGAGGGAGGAGCTGGGGCTAGTGAGGATGGCCAGGGAGGTAGCTGGGTTACAGTAAGAAGGGGAATCAGAGGGTACAGGAGGAGGCAGGCCAGTTCTGAGTTGGCAAACAACAACAGATTTGCCAGATTGAGTGAAACTGTTGGCGATGTCCATTCAGGAATGGCAATGCCAGATAGAGCTGTTCCCTCTAACAGCCGGGCGAACAGCTCTACTGGAGAAGAGGGAGGGCAGAATAGGCAGAGCAACAGACATGTGTTGGTGGTAGGGGACTCTATTATTAGGAAGGTAGACAGGGTAATTTGTCACCCAGATCCCAGCAATCGAACAGTTTGCTGTCTCCCGGGTGCTCGGGTTCGGCATGTTGTGGATCGGGTGGATAAATTATTGGGAGGGGCTGGTAATGAACCGGCGGTCTTGGTACACATTGGTACCAATGACAAAGTAAGTGGAAGATGGAGCGTCCTAAAGAATGATTTTAGAGAATTAGGGAATAAGCTTAAAGCAAGGACCTCCAAGGTAGTATTTTCTGAGATACTACCAGTGCCACGTGCTAGCCCAGGGAGGCAGAAGGAGCTTAGGGAGGTTAATGCGTGGCTAAAAAAGTGGTGCAGTGCAGAGGGTTTTGGGTTTTTAGAGCACTGGGCTGACTTCTCACTTGGGTACAATCTCTATAGCAGGGATGGATTGCACCTTAATGATGAGGGTGCTTTTGTGCTAGGGAATAGGATGGTAGAACGGCTGGGGGACTTTTTAAACTTGTAGGTGGGGGGGAGGGACTATATAGAAGTATTGGGGTAAATAGGGTAGAGAGGGAAAGGGATGAATTATTTACCCATGGGGGAGGAGAAGGGGGGAGGGTTACAATAGAAAGTAGGGAGATATTAATAGGGGCCTCAAATACAGTGGCAGGCACTTCACATCAGCAGAGCCATAGCAACATAAAGTGTATGATTGCAAACGCAAGAAGTTTGCCTGGGAAAATGGATGAGCTAGAAATATTAGCAGTACAAGAAAAATGGGGCTTAATAGGCATTACGGAAACATGGTGGGATGAATCTCATGACTGGACTGTTAATCTGGATGGTTATAACCTATTTAGGAAAGATAGGGGAAATGGTAAAAGAGGAGGAGGGATCTGTCTTTATGTTAAGCCTGAATTTAAGCCTATAGTTAGAGAAGATATTTATGCTGGCACTAACGGCATCATTGAATCCTTGTGGGTTGAGCAAAATAGTGGAGGAGCTAATTCTAAATGCATATTGGTGGGAGTATGCTATAAACCCCCACAAATAGCTGAAAGTGAGGAAATACAATTATTGTTACAGATTGGAAATGCAGCTAAGCATGGGCAAGTTCTAATAATGGGAGACTTTAATTACCCTTTTATAAACTGGATAAACGAGACCAGCAGCTCAGCTAAGGGGAGCAGGTTCTTGAGTACACTCAGGGATCATTATCTAGCCCAGGTAATACAAGAACCTACTAGAAATGGGGCCATCTTGGATTTAGTCATCACAAGTAATATTGATATAATATCAAATGTAAAAATAGGGGAACCCTTGGGGAACAGTGATCACAACACAGTCTCATTTGAGATTGAATACAAAAAACAGAGTTGTAAGGGGCCAACAAAAACTCTAAATTTTAAAAGGGCTAACTTTAATGGGCTACGGGCAGCAATACAACATATAGACTGGGACAAAGAACTTACAGGGAAGAATACTGAAAATAAATGGACAACATTCAAATCCTTACTAAATAAACATACTCATCAGCATGTACCATGTGGAAATAAAATAAATAGGAGTAAATCACATCCCATGTGGCTTAACAATGACTTAAAGATCATGATGAGGAAAAAGAAATATGCATTTAAATTATACAAGAAGGAGGGAACAGAGGCATCTTTATGTGACTATAAGGAAATCAACAAGGCTTGCAAAAGGGCTATTAGACTGGCTAAAATAGAAAATGAGAAGTCAGTTGCAATGGAAAGTAAGACTAACCCTAAAATATTTTATAAATATATTAATGGGAAGAAGGCCACGAAGGAATCGATAGGACCATTACAATGTGACACAGGCCATCTGATAATTAGTGACCAGGAAAAGGCAGATGAGCTAAATAGGTTATTTTCGTCGGTTTACACAAGGGAGGTACCAGTGGTTGGGACACTGCAACATAATGGGGCTACACTACCTTCACTAAATAATTGGTTAACGCAGGAAGAAATACAAAAGAGGTTGGAGAAAATAAATGTTAATAAAGCCCCAGGTCCTGATGGAATACATCCAAGGGTACTGAGGGAGCTGGGTTCTGTAATAGCCAAACCATTATATCTAATCTTTAAAGACTCGCTCACTACAGGGTCTCTACCAGATGACTGGAGAAAAGCAGAGGTGATACCTATATTTAAGAAGGGATCTAGAGCAAATCCGGGGAATTATAGACCAGTGAGCCTCACTTCTGTAGTTGGGAAGCTTTTAGAAGGGTTAATAAGGGACAGAATACAAGAATATGTCTATTTGAACAGGATCATAGGTAGCAGTCAACATGGATTTATGAAGGAAAGGTCGTGTCAGACCAATCTAATTAGTTTTTATGAGGAGGTTAGTAGGAACTTGGATCAGGGCAACTCAGTGGATGTAGTCTTTTTAGATTTTTCAAAGGAATTTGATACAGTGCCACATGGAAGACTAGTGAGCAAACTAAGGGATACAGGAATTGCAGTAAATATCTGCTCATGGATCGAGAGCTGGCTAAAAGACAGGAAGCAAAGGGTTGTTGTAAATGGAACATACTCCGATTGGTCTAATGTGATAAGTGGGGTTCCTCAGGGCTCAGTATTGGGTCCTCTCCTTTTTAACATATTTATTAATGACATTGAAGTAGGACTCGAATGTAGTGTCTCCATTTTTGCTGATGACACTAAGTTGTGCAAGGTAATAAAATCAGATAATGATGTACTTTCCCTACAAAAGGATTTGCATAAATTAGAGAAATGGGCGGCTAAATGGCAGATGAGATTTAATACAAATAAATTTAAGGTTATGCATTTGGGAAGGAACAATAGCCAAGCAATCTATAATCTTAATGGAGCAAATCTAGGGGTATCAGATATTGAAAGGGATTTGGGAGTACTAGTGGACAACCACCTAGGTAACAGCGCTCAAAGCCAAGCAGCGTCTGCAAAGGCAAATAAAATATTAGCATGTATTAGGAAGGGTATAGAAGCCAGGGAAGAAGATATAATTCTGCCACTATACAAATCTCTAGTACGCCCTCATTTAGAATATGGAGTACAATTTTGGGCACCACCTCACAAAAAAGACATTTTAGAGCTGGAAAAAGTACAGAGAAGGGCTACAAAACTAATAAGGGGAATGGAGGGGCTAAGTTATGAAGAAAGACTAGCAAAATTAAACTTATTTTCGCTAGAAAAAAGGCGTCTAAGAGGAGATATGATTACGTTATTTAAATACATCCAGGGTCAATATAAGGCTTTGTCAAGTGAACTTTTTGTAGCAAGAGATTTTCAACTGACAAGAGAACATCCGTTGAGGATAGAGGAAAAAAGATTTCACCTTAAACAAAGAAAAGGGTTCTTCACAGTTAGGGTGGTTAAACTGTGGAATTCTCTACCAAAGGAGGTAATGACAGCGAATTCGATAGACAACTTTAAAAAGGGGTTAGATATATTTCTGAATAAAGAGGGCATTCAAGGCTATCCTAGATAACTAGCAAGGAATATTGATCCAGGGAGAAATTTGATCGCCAGTTTCTGGGGTCAGGAAGGAATTTTGCTTTTTTTTCCCCTTATGAGACAATTGGCAAAGTTTCAATGGGTTTTTTTTTTATGTTTGCCTTCCTCTGGATCAATTAACAATAATTAGCAATTAACAATAATAATAAATAGTCCAAATTAAAAAGATCAATAGAGATCTAAAAAGGTTGAACTTGATGGACTAACTCTTTATTCATTCTCCAATACTATACTATTAATAATTATTTAATCAATAATTTAATTAATAACTAATCCGCATATTGCAGATCAGAGGAGATCTTAACAGGTTGAACTTGATGGACTGAAAGTCTTTTTTCAACCTTAATTACTATGTAACTATGTAACTATGTAACAATTAAATAAATCACGGTGCAAATAACAGATCCCAGCTCACACAATTAAGCAATGATTAATAAGAGTAATAACGCAAGTATTAACACCTAACCAACTGCCCTACAAACACATTTAAATCCCCTTCAGCAATAATTATGTCTGAGCATAAAAATGATTTCATTTTCTAATGTTTTATTTCTAGCCACATGGAATAAAAACGTAAAACGTGTAGAAAAATACTACATTTAATATGTAGTGTCTAATGATATGCACACTTCTCATCCATTGGCAATCTATTGGCATATTACCTACACAGCCAGTATGCCTTTTAACGAAACTATAAACCTTTCATACAGCTCTCCTTTAAACTATTTATTAGATTATCAAAACTTCTCAATATATGCAGAGATATCATTCACCATCTTAAAACGACACTGACACATCACATAATTTTTGAAGTTTTACTTCAAAAGTTTAATGATAGACATATAGCATTGTCATCAACATAACAAACCAATGCAGATCTAATCAGTGTAATTAAAACCGTTTCCATGAGGCCATGAGGCTGACTAAAAATAAAACAACAAACCTATATAATCTCTAGCACTATAACAAAATGCATAGTACTTACATATTAATCCTATCTGGTTAGTAGGCCAGAATAACTATACATGTAAATAAAGTATTCACCATGAATTCAGTTCCAAAAATGGAACGAACAGTAATACCAGAATATATATCACACAGTAACAGGCAATCACATTAAAAACAAATGTCAATGAAACAAAGTATGGTACAGATCTGGGAGGCTCTCTGTGGGGTGAAATATAAAAAAGAGGTGGTGGAGAAAAAAATTGATAGTTACGTACAGTTCAGTAATGTTTATCTTTTATTTTTCCAGTTATCATTCTTACCTGCTGTTGATCTACAAGTAGAGGCAGTGGCTGACAGAAGTGCCTGGCGGGCTGCTGTCCATGGGGTCACAGAGCATTGGAAATGACTGAACAACAATAAAACGTATGTATGTCCAATCTCGAAATAAGTACTCCTTTTAATATTAATGAACCCTCTACAAACAAGTATTAATGCTAGTTACGTATATTTACATTTTCATCATTTATTTTTCAATTTGTCAATACTTCTATCACTGTATTCTGAAAGGAACCAAGCCAATGAATGTAAAATCTATATTTATTCAAGTAACTTTATCCCCTCAACAAGCTTTAGCCCCAATAGCTACAAAAATATTTAAGAAACCAAACAATTCATTATCAGCAACTGCATTGTAAATCAGTGGTTCTAAATCAAACACAGAACATCAAGATGTCTAAAAAACAAATTGGGGTCTAAATTTTTAATTTTGAAAAGTCAAACACTTGATGGCATAAATACTCAACAACAATATAATATACTTGGAATTGAAAATATCAGTTGATTCAAATCCTTTATGCATTTTTTGTTTTAAAATAAGTTGGCATGCTATAACTAATACAAACATGTTTCTATTGCAGTTAAAATTTACACAATGATTTTATACAGTTATTATTAATAGAAATAAAATAGATTCAAGCCGTTTTCTTGCTTTTGCAATAAATTGTTATTGGTTTGAAGCAAATGTCAAGGTTGGGTCCTATTTAATGGAATCCCACTGTGCTTGCTTGCCTGTATGCTCGTCACAGATCCTACACGTACAAATTTCTGAAAATAGAAACAATTTAAATGTCACATATTTTGCAATGCATAATAAAAAAGCATCTTGATTGTTAAATGATATATACAGTGCCTTGCAAAAGTATTCATCCCAATTGACTTTTTACCTATTTTGTTACATTACAGTCTTAACTTCAATGTTTTCTTAATCTGCATTTTATGTGATGAATCAGAAAACAATAGTCTAAGTTGGTGAAGTGGAATGAGAAAAATATATTCATAAAACTTTTTTTTAGAAATAGAAAACAGAAAATTGGCATGTGCGTATGTATTCACCCCCTTTGTTGTGAAGCCCATAAAAAGCTCTGGTGCAACCAATTACCTTCAAAAGTCACATAATTAGTGAAATGATGTCCACCTGTGTGCAATCTAAGTGTCACATGATCTGTCATTACATATACACACCTTTTTTGAAAGGCACCAGAGGCTGTAACACCTAAGCAAGAGGCACCACTAACCAAACTCAGCCATGAATACCAAAGAACTCTCCAAACAAGTAAGGGAGAATGTTGTTGAGAAATACAAGTCAGAGTTAGGTTATAAAAAAATATCCAAATCTTTGATGATCCCCAGGAGCACCATCAAATCTATCATAACCAAATGGAAAGAACATGGCACAACAGCAAACCTGCCAAGAGACGGCCGCCCACCAAAACTCACGGACCGGGCAAGGAGGGCATTAATCAGAGAGGCAGCACAGAGACCTAAGGTAACCCTGGAGGAGCTGCACAGTTCCACAGCAGAGACTGGGGTATCTGGATATGGGACGTCAATAAGCTGTGCGCTCCATAGAGTTGGGCTTTATGGTAAAGTAGCCAGAAGAAATCCATTACTTTCAGCAAAACACGAAAAATGCCAAGGGGGGTGAATACTTACCTGCTGTTGATCTACAAGCAGAGGCAGTGGCTGACAGAAGTGCCTGGCGGGATGCTGTCTATGGGGTCACAGAGAGTTGGAAATGACTGAACAACTAAACAACAATAAAACGTATGTATGTCCAATCTCGAATAAGTACTCCTTTTAATATTAATGACCCCTCTACAAACAAGTATTAATGCTAGTTACGTATATTTACATTTTCATCATTTATTTGTTAACACTTCTATCATTGTATTTTTGAAAGGAACCAAGCCACTGAATGTAAAATCTATATTTCTTCAAGTAACTTTATCACCTCAACAAGCTTTAGCCCCAATAGCTACTAAAATATGTAAGAAACCAAATAATTCATTATGAGCAACTGCATTGTAAATCAGTGGTTCTAAATCACACAGAACAGCAAGAAGTCTAAAAAAAATTTGGGCTCTAAATTCTTAATTTTGAAAAGTCAAACACTTGATGGCACAAATACTCAACAACAATATAATATACTTGGAATTAAAAATATCAGTTGATTAAAATCCTTTATGCATTTTTTGTTTTAAAATAAGTCGGCATGCTATAACTAATACAAACATGTTTCTATTGCAGTTAAAATTAACACAATGATTTTATACAGTTATTATTAATAGAAATAAAATAGATTCAAGCCATTTTCTTGCTTTTGCAATAAATTGTTATTGGTTTGAAGCAAATGTCAAGGTTGGGTCCTATTTAATGGAATCCCACTGTGCTTGCTTGCCTGTATGCTCGTCACAGATCCTACACATGCAAATTACTGAAAATAAAAACAAAGCATGTGGGAGACTCCCAAATTGTATAGAGGAAGGTGCTCTAGTCTGATGAGACTAAAATTTTACTTTTTGGCCATCAAAGAAAAGGCTATGTCTGGCTCAAACCCAACACATCACATCACCCAAAGAACACTATCCCCACAGAGAAACATGGTGGTGGCAGCATCATGCTGTGGGGATGTTTTTCAGTAGCTGGGACTGGGAAACTGGTTAGAGTTGAGGGAAAGATGGATGGTGCTAAATATAGGGATATTCTTCAGTAAAACCTGTACCACTCTGTGCGTGATTTGAGGCTAGGAGGGAGGTTCACCTTCCAGCAGGACAATGACCCCAAACACACTGCTTTAGCAACACGAGTAGAAACATGTAAATGTGTTGGAATGGCCTAGTCAAAGCCCAGACCTCAATCCAATAGAAAGTCTGTGGTCAGACTTAAAGATTGCTGTTCACAAGCGCAAACGAACCAACTTGAAGGAGCTGGAGCAGTTTTGAAAGGAGGAATGGGCAAAAATCCCAGTGGTAAGATGTGGCAAGCTCATAGAGACTTATCCAAAGTGACTTGGATCTGTGATTGCCGCAAAAGGTGGCTCTACAAAGTATTGACTTTAGGGGGGTGAATAGTTATGCACATTTACTTTTTTCTGTTATTTTGTCCTATTTGTTGTTTGCTTCACTATAAATAAACAAAAAAACATCTTCAAAGTTCTGTAAATTAAATGATGCAAATACTCAAACAATCCATGTTAATTCCAGGATGTGAGGCAACAAAACACGAAAAATGCCAAAGGGGGTGAATACTTTTGCAATACACTGTAGCAATGTGTTAAAAGAGAAACTGTAAGATGTATTTCCAAAGTAAATGTTTAAAGGAATATATTAAAAGTAAACAAATTATAGCTATGAGAGAAGAGTATCATATCATTAATTTTCATATGAATTTATTCTGAGGTGTTTTCTCCACCAGCATCAAGCAATGTGGACACATTTTCTAGGAAGATATATCTACTGATAATCTTCTACCATTGACAAGGACATGCTGCTGGAGCTGAAGTATTGTTGTGTCATACCATCTCTATATATTGTAACCTCAAATATTTATACACTCTACGCTTTCAGATGAATTCTTCAACCCCTGAATCTGTCAGAAGTTTGCTTAAGAAAATGCTTCCTCCCCATGAGTAGAAGCTTTACACCTGTGTACCATCAATGTACTATCAATGATGCCTATCACATAACCTCTCACTGCTTAAAGACACACCTTGTCTATTCCCCTCAGCTTGGCCTGGTTGGAATCCTGTTCCATACGCCATTCCTATTCATCTCTTCTACTGCTCAAGTTTGACCCCTTCCCTTCTATATTTGACTTTGTACATTTGTTATATTTGATGCATTACATATGTCAAGCATATACTCATACTTCACCAAATGGCATTGTACAGTACTCATAGTGCCAAGTACACATATTGCTCCTTCATGAGGATCATGTTGCATGACACGCTAATGTCAGTGGGGCAATGGATATTGTTTTTGATGATGGTCTTATTCAGGCCTCTGTAGTCAATGCAGGAATGGAGCCCTCTATCCTTCTTTTGTATGAAGAACATCCCTACTCCAGCAGAAGGTGTGGATTTATGAATGAAGCCAGCCTTTAGGTTATCTTGGTTGTATTCCTCCATCGCCTGACTATCCAAAACTGGTATAGTTGGCCTTTAGGTGGGGTCATTCCTGGAACCAGGTCAATGGTGCAATGATGTTTTTGGTTAGGTGGGAGGACTTCAGCCTTCTTTTTGTCGGACACATCCAGAAATTGGTGATAGAAGTCTGGGACAGGCGGCAAAAAGGTAGAGGAAGAGGGGTCCATTATACCCGAAACCATGGAAACAATACATTCTTTATGGCAATTCTAGTTTTTCATTGTAGCTTCCTGTCAATTGATGATGGGATTGTGTAGAACTAGCAATAGGTATCCCAGAATGATGAGTCACAGAGACAGCAATGATTAGCTTTACCAATTTTAATGTGTGGGTAATAAGTTGTTTTCCCAGTGGTTGATTGCCAAAAGTGGTTATTCTAAGCTTCTCTGAGTTCTTTGGGGTGGGTATCCTGAGAGTGTTTGCATAGGTACCATAGACACAAAACTGTCATGATCCAGAGTCGATAAAAACTTCAGTAGAAGCTAAAGACGAGTTCTACACAAGGAGTGCAAGAATAATTAATTGATTAGTGGTTGGAGATACCATAGTGGCAACTAGAGCTAGGATCTCCCTCTGTTCTAGGTGTTGGGGTTTCCTGGCCAAGTAGGACAACTCCTCAGAAGATGTACACTAAAGCCGCCATAGAGACACAGACTCATGTTAATCTGCTGTCTCGTTTCCTTTAAAGAGGGTGCGCAGAAGCCACTATCTGTCTCTGCCACAAGAGTCCTGTAAGTGGAATGCAACAGGTTGGATAGCTGGGAGTTGCCACAGTCAGGATAACTAAAAGTCTCAGGAATCAAGATAGCAAAGATAGCTACAGGAGCGGGAGTAGTAAGGATAGCTAGAAGTAGCAGGAGTCAGGATAGCTGGAAGCTTCAACATGGTGGCTAGCTGGAAGTTGCAGCATTCAGGGGGGCTTGACTTGTAGCCACCAGGAAGACCTACAGCAGCTGCAAAAAGGTCTTGTTCATATTTAAATTGTGCAAAAATATATGTACACATGCATTGCAATTGTTCAAATCGCAATTAAAGAAGACCGTAATGGATCCTGTAAAAGTTACTGATATTTAAATGGCTACATTTTGCTACTCGCAATCCATGTGCGAGTTACAGACTCAAAATCGTAAGTCCATCCTATCTCTTCCTTTAATATTTTAAGTGTTACCAGTGCTAAAGATGCAAAATCCAAAATCCAAATGGACTAGAACAGATGATTTATAAATTTTTATGAATTTCTACATTTCTGGGTTGTGAGTCTGATTGCAAATAGGACTTCTAAACACTAATTGATTGTAGTTTAAACTCCATGTTTTACTGTTGTCATGATGACGGTCTCATTTACTATTGTCTCTGTCTAAATTGTAACTTACGGGCTTGCTTAATTGATCATGATCATGCCCTGAAATGCTACGTATGGGTTCATTGTTTGCGTGTGGTGCATATGAGCCTGTACATGTGAGCTTGAGTCAATTAAATACATCTTTAAGGGTAGCAAATTTGTAAGCCGCAGGTTGTACTTGCAATCATATTTTCACATTTAACTACACTATTCTTAACTAGTCTATTAAATGACAGGATAATATTTTTTGTTTTTTCCCCCACCCCCTTCCCCAAGTATTTCATTCCCCCCTCTACCTTCCGTGTGTCTCTTCCCTACCCCTTTCCCCCCTCTATCTCTTTCCTCCCCCTTTCCCCCCTCTGTCTCTTTCCTCCCCCTCTCCCTCCCCTTTGTCTCTCTCCCCTCTTCTTTGTCTCTCCCCCCTCCACTCCCCTGTGTCTCTCCACCCCCTCCCATATGTCTCCCCCCCACTTTCTCCCCTGTATCTCTTCCCCCCTACCCTGTACCTCTTTCCTCCATGTCTCTTCTCCACCCTCTCCCTTGTGTCTCCCCCATGTGTCTCTGCTCCCCTCCCCTGTGTCTCTTCTCCTCCCCCTCCTTCCAAAGCTGCGGCTAAAGCCGCGCATGGCGCGTACGTGTGTGGCTCACGTCCCGCACTGCTCATATGGAAACGTAAGTGTGCCTACTATTCAGTATAATCTAGAAACTGATGAAAATAATGTGATGAGCTATTAAGCATTTTTAGACAATATGTCATAGTTTTGCATTGTTCTTAACAAATTACCTATGGTAGTATCATCAAATGATAATTTTAATTCAAAGAAATATCTGTAAACAGAACAGTATCTAAATCTACTTATGTTGATGTTGTGTATTGTAAATACAGCACTTAAAGACTCAGGTAGCACTGGTTGTAGACAACAGATAATTTTAGCTCATACCTGTATCTGAAAAATTAAACAAAAAATTAGAAATGGATGCCCTCACATAAATTATCTCCTCCCTGTTGAAAGCATGGCTCTTGAGGGTAAGAACACTGAGAGGGGCCTATTGATGGGGAGGGAAGGAACGGAGCTGCTTTAGGCATGGGTCTTTTTTGAGTAGTGCAGGGGGTGGTGGAGAAGGTGACTCTGAGTGAGTTGGCCCCAATACGTGGTCCAAATATTGTTTTGCACCATGGCCCTTATCTCACTAGTTCAATTGGTGGTGTCATAGGAGATCACTGCACATTGCATTCTGCTAAATATAAATTGTGATTGCTTAAGTGTACACATGTAGAAAATGTTATCAACCATCAATGCTTAACCAGGTTTACATGAAATGTAGTCCTATTTATTCCTTTATTAAGTGCCACTTTGAAGTTGCAGTCTTTCAACAGAACTGAATGTAACGGAGTTGGAACACAAATCCAATATCTCCGCGGGTATACTGTAAAATACTCAAGAGGCACTACAGTTTCACCATTCCCAACCTCCCATATTGGGCGACACTCAATTGGAAGTCAAATGAATACTGACTTTATTTTGTTATATGCAGAAATATATATACACATCTCTTTGGCCACAGGTAATATACATGCCCATATTTGGTCACACAATACACATAGAGGGACAATAGGTGGGTCACACCTCCCTGAGGCTACCTGGCAACTTTGATACAATCAGACAATGATTAGATCATCCTTCTTTGTTCTTATGTCTGAGAATGAAAACACTTTATACAATAGACTTCCTTATCTTATGAGGAGTCTCTGTAATAGGATTATCTATTATGCCAAGGTCTGCAATAGTCTGGGCTAATATTCTGCAGAGCATAAACCAACATACATACAGTATAATATTAGGATCATATTTTACCCAAGAATTAAATAACCATAAAACAGGGTAAAACAGTGATGGGTTCCGTTACACTGAATATATGTGTTATCAAAATACATGGTTCCTCCCAGTGGGCTGAGTGCCGTAATATGGGATGCTAAAGATTTCAATTAACGTATAAGATGGGGCAAGGTTCCTAATGCTGCAGGAACAGCAGAAGCCTTTTATTAGAGACATTTTATGTCTACATGGGATTCCTAGTGATTACATTTCTGACAGTGGTGTACAGTTTACATCCAAGTTCTAGAGGGAATTTTGTAGACAAATTGTGTGAAATATTGTTATAGCTCCGCTTTTTATCCTGACACAAATGGACAAACATAAAGAGTCAATCAATCTCCTGAGCAGTACCTCAGATGTCGATATTTGTTACTTTTGAGGTACCAGTTCTTCCTTATTGCTTGATTTGCCTTGAACAATTCTGTTTGAGTCAATCATAATCCCAGTGTTTTGCAAATTATGCATACAACCACATAGTAATTCCACATGTCCAAGCTGGTGCTCTGTTCCTGAAGTTTCCTTTAGGTTAGAAAAACTAAAAGAACAATTACAAACTTTAAGGAAATCTGTAACTAAGTGTCAAGAGAAGTATGCTGATTTATTAAGGTCCAGTAACCTGAATCACAAGATAGAACATAAAACTAACGTGTCCATCCAAACAATTTGGAGCTATATGTAGACCCATTTCTTATTATTAATATAATTAACTATAGTTACATAGTTCCATAGTAATTTAGGTTAAAAAAAGACTTTAGTCCATCAAGTTCAACCTTTTTAGATCTTCTCTGATCTGCAATATACAGATTTATTGTTAATTGATCCACAGGAAGGCAAACAGAAAAAAACCCAGTGAAACTTTGCCAATTGTCTCAACAAGGAAAAAAATATAAAATTCCTTCCTGACCCCAGATACTGGCGATCAGATTCATCCCTGGATCAATACTCCTCTCTATTTATCCAGGATAGCCCTTAATGCCCTTTTTATTTAAAAATATATCCAATCCCTTTTTAAAGTTATATATTGAATCCGCTGTCACCACCTCCTTTGGTAGAGAATTCCACAGATTAATCACCCTTACTGTGAAGAACCCTTTTCTTTCTTTAACGTAAAATCTTTTTACTTCTAATCTCAAAGGATGTCCCCTTGTCAGTTGAAAACCTCTTGGCACAAAAAGTTCCCTTGAGAAAGCCTTGTATTGACCCTGGATATATTTATATAAGGTAATCATATCCCCTCTTAGACGCCTTTTTTGTAGAGTAAATAAGTTTAATTTGGTTAGTCTTTCTTCATAACTTAGTCCCTCTATTCCCTTTATTAGCTTTGTTGCCCTTCTCTGTACATTTTCCAGCTCTAAAATGTCCTTTTTATGTAGTGGTGCCCAAAATTGTACTCCATGTTCCAAATGAGGGTGTACTAGGGATTTGTATAGTGGGTTGCAGCCAGGCAAGGTGCGCCGAAAGCGCTACCTGCGCTGGTGGAGATGAGCGCCATAGGCGCTCATCCCTACAACCCAGCACGACTTTACCATCATATCCACGACCCGCGGGACTACACATCAACAAAAAACTCAAATACACAATTCACACTGCGAGACTAATAGCACTTTGAAAAAATTGCATGAAAAAAAATACGTCCCGTAACACTTACAAAAGGAAATTGCGACTTACATTAAAAAAAATATGAGCCGCAAAAAATACGAACTTAACGGCCAAACCGCACACACCGAAAAACACAAAAACCACACTAAATTCAAACAAAAATAAAAAAAACATCACACACAACAAGGGGGGATCCCCAGGACGTATGGAAGTGATGTTGATGTGTCAATTAAAATCCAATTTACAGAGTTTAGCCACTCAAAAATCTGCTAAGCGAGAGAAAAAATGGCCACCGAAAACGAGGCTACACGACCCCTAAACACGCAAAACTCCACCACACACATACGACTTTTAGACAGGACCGTACAAGGTATAAAATACACTATTACGAAGGACGCAAAATCATCCGGACCCGCCTAACACATACACAATCGCCACCATTTTATACCTCTAACTTGCACATTAGAAAATGCAAAACTACACAACTGCACAAACAGTTTCCCCCTGCGCACGCAATCTATTTACACTACACACTGCACACTTTGCTGACACTTACACCTCAGGTCCCCAATAAAGAAAATCTACATTATATGCTGCAGGAACATCAAAACAGATTGTTAGCTCTTCAGCATATTGGTTACTGCATATATTCATTACAAATAGGAAAAGTATATTAATTTATGATTTAATTAATTAATTAATTAATTATTATTACAAAATACATAGACAGAAAAAAAAACACCACACCACACGATCACAATAAACACCAAAGGCGTTCAATGCACGCCTCACAAGGAGCACCCACGGTGCTCACAGGAGCAAAACTACACCAGGGGAGACACTTGCAATGAGCGTCAAAAGTACATCATCATGGGCCTTGCAATCAGCGCAAAACCGGCTCACAGAACAAAAAAAAACACCAAAACAGAGACGAGAAATCAGCGCCAAAGGTACTCACACAACCAAAACACTTACTTTGTGTGCCAAACAGCATTCCTTGATTTACTATTCTATTACCATCATTTTTTGATGGGCAATTCGCTAGTAATATATATAAAGAGAAGATAGCAGAAGATATGAAGAGATGATTGCTTGTAAATACCTTGCTTGAAGAGTGCAGCTGTACTGGTGTTTGCTGGTCTGTATTCAGGGGTAGCAAAGGTGAGACAGATTAGGGGCAGCTGGTAAAGACAGAGATGTGTAAATTAGGTGGGGAGGACTAATTAGGCAAAGGAAGTCACAGGATGTGCATCAGATTAAAAACTATACATCAGAGTAAGCTTAAATTCACAAAACAACAGGAAGAAAAAGACAATGTGCTTAAACATAATATCAGAAAAATTATTATAACAATCTATATGAAGAGAAGATAGCAGCAGATATGGATTGCGGGTCCGATCGTTACTGGTACTTCAAACCCGTAAGGGAATAAAATCTAACCTCCGTTTTTTTGTGACATAATAATGACGATCTATTTTACCATTGGCTCCGTCTAAACCTGTAACTACGGGTTTGACTAATTGATCATGTTCACGGCCGCACATATAACATGTGCAAGAATGGTTTACGTGTTTGGATGTTGGCCATGTCTCTTGCAGGATTGGTTAATTTAATCGCTCTGTAACTTGCCGAATTTCAAACCCGCAGGCTTTGCAATTGTACCCGTGCCGCCATGGGCTTGGAATTTAATATGGCTCTTGGGGTTTATATACCATAGCCTCTGTTCAATTGCAAGTTGCAACAGTTACAGAGTGATTCAATTGAACAAGACCACAATTTAAGGTCTGAAGCTTCAAAACCGTTAACCCTGGTTTCATTTGTAACGCTTCCGGGTATCTGATCAAATGAGGCACTCCAAACTAAAGTAAGCCCATAATTTGCAATCCTGTCACAGCCCAATTAACCAATAGGAAATGGATAACGCTAATGAACGCAGCAGGAAATTACTTTAAAAGGCTGCGGAAACCGCAAGTCCTTGTGTGTTCACTTGCTCAGCTACAGCACAGTCAAGTCCAGGTGTTTGGTGGTTTTCTGAGCTTTGGAGAGAGAGAGAGAGAGAGAGAGACAGAGAGAGAGGGAGCAGTTTTGTAAGTTTTGGGCTATTTTGACTACTAAGAAATATTAACACTTAATTTACATTACAACATAATTACTGATATAACATAATTCACACACAAATATTAATACTTACACATAGCTATACATAGCGATAGGCCACAGCATATCTGCATCCCCCCATAGCTGCACCTACCTCGTCCTCCTCCAATACCTATGCAATAATACACATACAAGTACAGTACATATTATTCTGATTTATCCTTATATTCATTTCCTAATTTCCAGGAGGGTAGAGTAGAGGGTAGAGTAGAGGAGAAGGAGAAAGAAGAGAGAGAGGGGAACAAAGGAGAGGAGAGTGAGGAGAGGTGAGGAGGAGAGTGAGGAGAGGAGGAGAGTTAGGAGAGTAGAGGAAGAGGGAGAGGAGAGGAGGAGAGAGAGGGGAACACCAGAGGAGGAGGAGAGGATGAGAAGTAGAGGTATATAGAGAGGGAGAGGAGGAAGAGGCAGGTCAGGGAGGAAAGGTACGAACAGGTACAGGTGTAGGTCAGCAGGAGCGGGGGAGGGTTGTGACCCCAGATGTAGGCACACAAGGAGTAGGGTCAGAGGGTCAGGGGCCTGATCCCAGGGGGGGGGGGAGGTAGTCAGCATGAGGGGCCGGCCCCAGGGAGAGAACAGGGAGGCCAGGAACCTTAGGCAGAATTGGAAGGGTAAGAGGTTGTGCCAAAGTACAGGGCCCCCAATTTATTCTCCAGAGGAGATGACAATCCTCCTTAGGGAAATTTGTGCCCACTATAGTATCATACATGATGTGAGGGAAGTGAGGCCTAGCCAGAAGATACCTGCCTGGACTGAGGTTGCTACAGCTGTTGCTGCTTTAGGGGTTGCAAACAGGGGTGTCAAGTCTGTTAAACACAGATATTATGACAGCTGGACTCGGGTTTTCCAAGAACCCTGCAATGTGAGTATCATATAGACCATCACATCCTCATATGCATACACATGAACCCCACACACATAACTTGCATACAATAGCTGGAAATCACTAAATCACTAAAGATATATGAGGCAGCAAGCACCAAGTAAATCCAGGAAGCAAACATATAATTATCATAATTGTTATCAATTAAATGTTTGTCCAATACTGGCAGTTTAAACTAATTCTGAGTAGCAGTCACCAAAAAGGTCAAGATTGATTTGACATCCAAAAGAGAGTACATTTATGGGTGTGCACACATATGCAGATACAGACTCTGATGGACTGCATGTGCGTGTCATGTACTAGCTTAACGTGTAGCATGTCTCATCTGCATGTTAACAACCATTGCTGAGAATTGTTCACAGATTGGTCAGTCTCACACACTGCATACAGATACAGCTTAGCCCATGTCCTAATGAACTGCAGATGGCACACTGCACCAGCATTACTTTTATTGATATAAGCCATGATCCATAATGTCAGGGATATGGAAATACACAGTAAACAATTGTTTATAGAATCCAAACTCAAACACTATTGTCCTTTTACTTCAGTACCCAGGAGGCCTAGCCCACCCACAGAGACACAGGTGGTGGCTACACAGGAGGAGGAACTACATCCACCCCTGCAAGTGGTGGTTCAGGAATACAAAACATTCCAGAGGGCCCGGGACCATCACAGGAAGCTGGCACATCAGCAGCAGATGGCTATTCATATCACCATTGTGGGAATCGCCCCCCGAGCACTCACACACATCATGGGCACATTCTCAGCCTTTTCATACATCTCCACCTCAACCTCACAGCAACCACCTACACAGATCACAGATGTCCTGGTACTGAAGACCAACAGCAGGCCCACCACTGCCACCTGCTCTGATATCTTGGCAGGACCCCACCATTCCTCCTCTCCCAACCTGGGTTACACCATCGCTATGGCCGACATCATTGCCACGGCTGACACCAACACCATCGCCACAGCCGACACCAACCCCATCTCCTTGGCCGACACAACCCCATTGTCGTGGCCGACACCAACGCCACGGTCGAGACTGACCCCATCCCCATCAGCACCTCTGACATCACCACAGCCCATCGAAAGGCCAGGTATGTCCAGTGATAGACCTCACACCCCCTCACAAGCCACTCATGCACAAGATTCAGAGGGAGGATAAAAGTCATTCCACCTTAATGGAAAACCTGGCACTATAGATGGAAAGGCAGACTGACATTGTGATCTCTCTTGTTGACAGCATCAGATCGTTATGTGGTGAGATGAGGAGGCACAAGCGAAGGATGGAGACGTATGAGCAAAAGGCAAATAGGGACAGACAAGACTAGAGAGCACTCATTGAGCAGCTATTGGAATTGGCGGAAGGCCAGGTCTTATGTCTCAAGCCTCCTCATCTCACACGTATGGTTATGTTGAATATTTCAGCAATTGATGTTCAATGTGGATTGCCATTGAGATGAGGTGTTGAAGTCAATCCAAATAATGTGCTGACTGATATCTTGTTCTTGTCTCTGTAGGCCTTAATAGCCCAATCTCACGACCATAAAGCCAGATACTTCAACCACCTCTTTTTGTTTTCCAGATTCTGATCATCTATTTGGGATTATTCCCTATATCTGTGTAATTGAGCAGATGATAACCAAAAGTAAAAGTATGTGCATTACTGGTTACTTTGATTAAATGGAGTAATTTCTAATGATCCTTTTTTTCATCAAATTCTGGTTGTAGTGGTGTAATGACCACACGTGACCCTGGTAGGTGCTATGCATCATTATTATTCTAGACTATTACATTACCCCCTTTTGGTATCCCCTTTTTGCACAGAAAGCCTCTTGCCCTTCTGGGATCCGCCCAAACCACACCCATGATATTAACATGCATTCTGATTCATATAAACATGTGCTCTGTATTTCTAATAAAGTATGATAATGTTACATTGTTATCACTGTTTCTGTGTGTTTGTACTGTATTATGATTGGGAACCTCCAGATTAATTATTTAAATCAACGATTGGTATTTTTTACATATATCATCCTGCAATTTACCCATCCTGTATTCACATGTATTTCATGGGAATGTTGAGCTTAATAATCTGGTTAACTTCCCTGCTTTTGTATTGTTTTTAAGTTGTTTACTATCTTTTTAATGGCTGCTAGGGCCCTCCTGGGTATTTGAAAAAGCCTTTGCCAGTCCTATTTGTAACTCATAATATATTTGGCTACATTAGTTTTTGTTCCGCTGTTTTCCAAATGTAGATCTGATGAGTGAGATTTATATAGGATTATCTTTGTATTTTTAGGGCCCAAATTAAAGCCTCTGTGAGTGAGAAATGGATAATATGGCAGGCAATTTCCTGTTTTTGTGTTGCAATTTAATCAGGTAGTGTGTCTTTAATTGCTTTCTGCATCTTGTAGCAAGACTTTTCATATTGGTATATGCATGACCATTCCAACATATGAGAAACTAAAATATTTTTTATGGCCTATTTGTTGTGCAATTAATTCTATTGCCTTCCATTACTTTCCCCATATTTTAAAGTCCATTGGTGTGTTTTAGTTGTCTTTTGCAGTGCTACAAACTAGTCTATAAACCCTTTGTGAGTTCTATTTCGAACCTGTAATATAGTTGGCTGCATTTGCCGTTTGAAGGCAATTGCGTCCTTGGGGAATTGTAGCAATTGAATAGAGATTTGTGATTTTAGGGATTGTAACATTCGTGGGCATGAAAGATCAAAGGCTTAAATGAGTCGGAGAAACGATTTTTACAACCGCAAGGATATTCAGTCTGTAACCTACAAAAGGTCTCTATTTTGCACTTTCGCCATTCTACCCCACCACAGAACATAATAATGTTATTGGCTTTATCTTTTCTGCATCTGTTTCTATGTAATGGTGTCTGTCACTAAAAAAGTTCCCATTATATATGGCTCCTCACTACCGCCTAGAGTCCCCCTCTTATACTAATGATATCCACTTCAGTTTGAGTAGGACTAAGCTATTTGTGTTGGCCTCACACAATCCCTCTAGCAGCCACTCTCCATTTCTGATATGGCAATTTAAAGAATTGCATTGAAGTGAGCATTCTGCCTGTGTGGGACCTCTAGAGTCATGTTGTCAGACAGGAGAAAAGTTATATTTATGGGCACAGATGACCCAATATATATATATATATATATTTTTTTTTTTTAGATTTTTTTTTTTTTAAAAATTGGATATACAGAACATTGCTAACTCACATAAAGTCCGAGCGGTAATAAAACAAAACAAAAAAAAAAGAAAGGAAAGAGAAAAAAAAAAAAAAAATTACAACTTTGTTCAACTTGTAACAAACCATCGATTAATGTTAACGCAGAATTAGGTGTAATCAAATTTAACATATATACATATTTAAAATATGTCTTGTTGCTATTTTTCTTTCCCTTTTCCCTTTCCTTCCTTCCTTCTCCCTTCCCTTCCCCTTTCCTTTTTATATCTATTTTTTCTTTTTTTTTTTTCCCCTTCCGTTTTTTCCCCCTCACCTTAAATCATGATTAGGAGTGTCATTATTGTGGAGATTAACACGTGTTATATTTATTCTCTCCAATCTTCATTCAGACACTAAACTTCTCACAGGCACACTTCATTCATTCTAGCCGAGGTAGAGGGGAGGAGCAAAAAGGAGTCAGGAAGGAGTTGAGCCCAGGGGGGAGAAATCTGATGAACAAGTGAGGCTACAACGCTGGGGATTTAGTTAAAGTAGAATCCCAAATGGTCCATTTAAAGGGATCTATTTTTATTCGTAGTTCGGAGTTAAAGTCTCTCTCCAACTCCCGATTCCTATCTACTATGGTCAAAATCTCGGATAGTTTAGGGAGAGATGTTTTCTTCCAATTCCTAGCAATAGCAGTTTTAACAACTATAAAGATTTGGGTCATAAACCCTATATTTTTAGTTGACGTTGTAGCGGGAAACACATTGAACAATGCTATTTGTGGAACAGCTGTAATAATTGTTTTCAATATATTGGATACATATTCAAAACAGTCCTCCCAAAGTGTGATAGAAATAGGGCAGTTCCACCATATGTGATACATGTCTTCTGGATTTCCACAGTTCCTCCAGCATAGTTTGGTTTCTGGGTTGAAAGATAACGAGTATATTTTAACAGGGACCCAGTACCATCTATTTAAAATTTTAAATTGAATTTCTCTTTGATTTACATTTTTCACAAACCTGTTTAGAGATATCAGGGCCTGTCGCCAAATCTCTTTTGACAACCGAATATGCATGTCTTTTGCCCAAATTTCCATCGGATTAGTTATGTCTCCCTGAGTTTGGATGTGGATAATTTCGTTACATTTTGATATCAAATGTTTGAAGTTTTGAGACTCTATCAAAGTGATCAAGTTGTTTGAGCTAGTTGATTTGTTAACCTTGATTCTTTGACTCAAAATCTGTGATAATTTATACAAAGTGAACCATATTTTATTTGAGATGTTATATTTTTTTTTTAACATGTCATAGTCTAGTATTTTTCCACTGTATTTATCTACAATGTGGCCCAATAAGTATATCCCCTTCTCTTTCCACTCTGGTTCCAGAAGGATTTGATTTAGAGATGTGATAGTTGTCAAAGGAGTAAGATCACTAAAACTCTCTAAAAGTTTGAATTTCTTTTTCATTTTTATCCAATCCTTTACCATGTCGATTAAAATAGTTGTGTTAGGGTTAATATGGGGGATAGCTAATTTTGGAAAGTAAAAAAGGGCATTTAGATCAATGGAGGTTAGCATATCTCTCAGTTCTTGGTTTACAGAGTGGCCCGCTGAAGATTGGGTCCATTTTATGTATTGTGCTAATTTAATTGCTTCCTGGTAATGAGAAATCATAGGGTACGCAATTCCTCCTTTATTACATTTTCTACACATTATTTCTCGTTTCACTCTAATCTGGCCCTTCTTGTTAATATATCTGTCTATCAACTTCTGGAATTTGCTCAACCAATGACTATTAGTTGGGAAAGGGAATGATCTTAACACATAGTTGATTTTGGGTAAAAGAGACATTTTTACAGAAGCGATTCTGACAGAGAAGGAGATAGAATTTCTCGTCCAGCTCTCAATGAGGTCCTTAGATGTTTTGTATAAACTATTCAAATTTGAGTCTAACATAATTTTAAAGTCCAAATTGAACTTAATACCTAAGTGTGTAAATCCTTTTGTATGGGCTAGATGATATTTGTCCAGGAGGTGTTCATCGTCTTTTCTAGCCATGTTAATACTCAAGGCTTCTGATTTTCCTATGTTTAATTTATAGTTCGATACTTTGCTATAATTATCGATTATTTCCATTAAGACTTTCATAGATTTAAGTGGGTGCTCCATATATACCACTACGTCGTCGGCAAAGAGGGAGATTTTATATTCATTTTTGCCTATTTTAATCCCTTTGAAATTTGAGGAATTTCTTATTGCTATTGCCAAGGGTTCTAGAATCAAGGCAAATAAAATGGGAGACAGCGGGCACCCTTTAAGGTGTGCCGTTTGATATCCCAGAGTAGTCCGACTGCACCCCCTTGCCCAATACTGATGCCGAAGGGGCATTGTATAAGGCCGCTACAGCCTTCGAGGCAAAGGCTTCAAACCCATATCTAAGAAGGGTCTGCATCATGAAGTCCCACCCTACCCTATCAAATGCTTTTTCGGCATCCATTGATAGGAATAGAGTGGGAGTGCCTTTGTTCTTCGCTAAGTTGATTAGGTGAATCATTTTATGTAAATTGTCGGAACCTTGCCTCTCTGCGACAAAACCTGTTTGTTCCGAGTTTATTAGTTTTTTGGAAATTTCTATAAGTCTTAGGGCCAGAATTTTAGCGTGTATTTTGGTGTCTATGTTCATAAGCGAGATTGGTCTAAAATCTTTACAGGTGTGTGCTTCCAAGTTTTGTTTCGGGATAGTTATAATATTTGCTCTAAGCATCTCTGGGGGAAACTTTCCTATATTTTTGATTTCGTTAAATGATGATAATATGATTGGCGTTAAGCGGTCCATACATTTTTTATAGAATGCTGTAGAAAAGCCATCTGGGCCTGGGGCTGTATAATTCTTTAAGTTCTTGATGAATCGTCTAATTTCTGCCTCTGTTAATGGACTGTTTAGTGCCTCCTTATCTGCTTCTGATATAACTGGAAAATGAATTAGGTCTAAATATGACGTTGTTTCTTTTGAATTGGGCATTATAAAATTATCTCCCGGACTTAAGTTGTACAGAGATTGATAAAATTTGGCAAATGAGTCAGTGATTTCTTTGGGCTTAAAGATTTTCTTACCCTGACATTCTAAATAGAGGATTTTTTGATTTTGGTGATATCGTTTTTTGATCTTGTTGGCAAGGTCTCTCCCTATTCGATTGTCAAAATGAAAGGATCTCTAGTGTAAGCGCCACAAGCAGTTATCTGACCGTTTTTGGTTTATTTTATTAATTTCCTTTCTTGTTGAATTTATCTCATGAGTTAAAGTGTCGTTTATTTATTTTTTATTAACTTGTTCAAGTCCATACAGCTTTACATATAATGATCTTAAAGATAGTCCTCTCTGTTTAACCCAGATACTTTTAATCTTGATAAGAATGCCTCTAATATATGCTTTCAGAGCATTCCAGATTATTATGTCCGAGGATACTGAGCCCATATTAATATCTAAAAAATATTTAATTTCCTCGCTAAGAGTGTCTAGACTAACCTCGTCTTCCAAGATTTTATCATCTATTTTCCAGGTCCTTCCAAAGTGGGCAGTTCTTATTTCCTGTAATTGAAGGGAAATTGGAGCGTGGTCTGAGATGGTTATTAGGCCAATTTTTGCTGATTTGATTATATTTAACAGAGACTCGCTAACCAAAATATTGTCAATTTTGTCAATTCTTGAGTACATCTTATGCGAGCCAGAGTAGTATGTATAATCTCGCTCAGTTGTATTTAAAAGGCGCCATGTATCATACAAATGGTATCTCGCCAACAATTTAGAAAAATCATGAGATGTTTTTTCTATATGTTTATAATGTTTTGGTACTTTTTTATAATTTCTGTCTATCTGGGGGTCCGGAGTCATATTGAAGTCTCCTCCCACAATAAGACCTCCTTTAGCTATCTTTTTCAATTTTTTAAGTACGCCGTTGAGAAAGGAGTTTTGTTTACAATTGGGGGCATATACATTTACTATTGATAGTTGTTGACTGTTTATCTTCCCTACCCAGATAATGTACCTCCCATTGTCATCAGCGGCCACTAATTATTATATATATATGGACCGGGATATAACAAATGTGCATGTGTTCTGACAAGGAGGCGGCACAAGAGATCAAATTTCCGATGGATAACAGAGAAAGCAAGAGAGTTGCAGCAAAACATTTACTTCTGCTTTATAGACTATTCTAAAGACTTTGACTGTGTACATCACAACAAAATGTGACAAGTTCTTAAAGAGATGGGAGTACCTGATCATCCCATCTGTAGATTAAGAAGCCACGGTAAGAACCACACATGGAACAGAAAGGTTCAAGACCGGGAGACCTGCTGCTCAACAATAAAAACATTAAGATCATGGAAAACAGCAATGTAAGTTCCTTGTAAATAGATGGGGAATAAGTGGAGGCAGTGACAGATTTTATTTTCTTATTTTCTTGGGATCCAAGACCTCTTCAGGTGGTGACTGCAAACACGAAATTATAAGATATTTGCTTCTGGGGAGGTAAACTATGGCAAACTTGGACAAGTTAGTAAAAAGTAATGATATTACACTATCAAAAAATGTCTGCATAGTTAGAATGATGGTATTCCCAGTAGTAACATGTAGATGTGAAACTGGAGCATAATGAAGTCTGAGCATTGTAGAATAGATGCCTTTTAATTATGGTGTCGAAGAAAACTGCTTACATTTCCTTGGACTGCAAGATGATCCATTGAATCAGTACTACAAGACAAACTGTTCACTAGAAGGTATGATCTTGCGGCGGAAGCTCAAATATTTTGGTTATATCATGAGAAGACAAGATTCCCTCAAGAAGACTCTAATGCTGGGAAAGATTAAAGGCACATGAAGAAGAGGACGGCATAGGCAGAAGGGATAGATGAAGTCATTGGAGCAATGAACATGAGTTTGGTGGAGCTCAGAGGCGCAGTTTCTGACAGATGAGCCTGGCGTGCTGAGGTCCATAGGATTACAGAGAGTCAGACACAACTGAAAGACTAAACAACAACAAAATCTAGTAACATTTTTATAGCAAGCATATGATGTCTAGGGAAAGACACATTTGATTATTATTCTGGTCAGTGGTCACAGTTTGTTGCAGCATTCCTATATTCTTGCAGATTTAGCTACAACACAAGGAGGTATCCCTTCAGGATCACAGATTCACCCTTATCATGGGTATGTACAGTAATTAAGGTTCTTAGTTCCTTGAATCCCACATCTCTATTTACCTCGTTAGTCTCTAATATGAACATTAAGAACCATTGCATTGTTTATTTACCATTATTAAGAAGGAGTAGCATTTTCCTTGAGTCTAATCACATATATAGTTGTGAGCATACGAGCCGTTGCTCACGCTTGCGGGCTCGCGAAGCGAGGGCCGCAGTTGCTGGCCAGGAGCGCCTTCGGCGCTCCTGGCCAGCAACTGTGAGCCCGCAAGCGTGAGCAACGGCTACAACTAACCCCTACATCTAACCTGTAACCCCTACATCTAACCCGTAGCCCCAACCCATCTAACCTGTAGCCCCGACGCTGGAGCACTGGCAATGTTTTTGTATTTTGCCGGTGATTGCCGTCCAGCCTCTATGTCCCTCTCCTCCTGTTGCTAGGATACCAGTCCTGTTCCGGTGCTTTGCGGTCTTGGTTTGTCCCTTGCCGCTCTCCGTATTCAGTAGCAGGAGGAGGAGTAAGTGGATCAGGAAGTGGTGCTGTCCGAGCATGAGCTGAGGACACCGGAAGAGGTTGGGGAGACAGACGGGCTCCCGCGGTATGTATGGTGTCCCTGTCACCCTGAACACCATGCAGTTGCCTCCATGCTGTGTGTGAGATTCCTTCATATAGTGCTGGGAACTGCCCACCATGCACCGGGAGCCCTGCTATGTGTGTGATACACTGGGACTCTGTGTGGTGATTATATTCCTCCTATGTAAGGGAGAGGAAGTGATAGCACAGCGCTGCCCTTCTAAATATTTATATTTCCTTTATATAATTGTTCCCTCTGACAGCTCTCCTATAACCTTTTCACATAAGAGACTTCCATAAGGGAAGTGGGACCCCATAAACACTCAGTTCAGTATCTATAGTAGTTACACTTTACTTTTCCTCTCAGTGTGTTCCATTTTCAGGTCTCTGTCCATAGTATACTTTATTAGATTTGATACAAGGCTTCACAAGTCCCAGAGCCAGGGAGTCATGGCCCCTAAATGTTACTGCTGGCCGATAACGTTATAAAATTATGTAGTAGATAGATTAGAGATATTGACAAAGCACAACTTTATATATCACACACACACACACACACATATATATATATATATATATATATCTATCACATATATATATATATATATATATATATATATATCTATCACATATATATATATATATATATATATATATATATATATATCTATCACATATATATATATATATATATATATATATCTATCACATATATATATATATATATATATATATATATATATCATATATATATATATATATCACATATATATATATATATATATCACATATATATATATATATATATATATATATATATATATATATCTATCACATATATATATATATATCACATATATATATATATATATATATCACATATATATATATATATCACATATATAGTTGTGAGCGTACGAGTTGTTGCTAACACTGCGGACTCGCGTAGCGAGCCCGCGGCCCTCGCGAAGCGAGGGCCGCGACTCGCGTAGCGAGCTGCGGCCCTCGCGTAGCGAGGGCCGCGGCTCGCGCAGCGAGCCGAGGCCCTCGCGAAGCGAGGGCACTGCCCGAGGGTCTCAGTTGCTGGCATGGAGCGCCGAAGGCGCTCCTTGCCAGCAACTGAGGACCCTCGCAAAGCGAGGGACTCAGTTGCTGGCATGGAGCGCCGTAGGCGCTCCATGCCAGCACCTGAGGACCTCGCAAAGCGAGGGCCGCAGTTGCTGGCATGGAGCGCCGAAGGCGCTCCATGCCAGCAACTGCGACCCTCGCAAACTTCACGTCGCAACCCAAACAGTACGACACACACATTACGACACTCGCAAACAACATACGACACACGTTCACACACATTACGGACTCGCAACACTCGGACGCAACTCGCGAACATTACAAAATGTAAAACACAATACATACACACACCACATACATAAAAAACTTACCTACACCAAGAGGGAGCACCCAGCACCTCAAAAATACAACTTACACCTCGATTTTACTCCAAATAAAACAGTTTAGAGACTAAAAAAAATTTGAAGCGAGAGAAAAAATGGCCGCCGAACAAAACGAAAACGAGGCTACAGCACTCTAAACTCGCAAAACACCACAAGAAACTCGCAAAACACCACAGAACACCTACGGATATTCCGATACAAACGTATACCACACATTACTCGCCATTTTACGCCAATGCGGAAGTACACGACAACGGTTTGGGCTCGCGCACGCACAGTGTTATACTGCACACATTCAGCACGCTTACACAGCAGATCCACACCACTAATGCTGCAGCAACATCAAAACACATTCACAGCTCTTCCACACAATGCTTTAAAATAGGTAAAGTATATTCATTTATTCATGTATTATATATTTCATTATTACACACTGAACAGCATTTGCTACCTTACAATTTCATTGCCGTCATTTTTTGACGGGCAATTCGCTAGTTTGTTATGGTACACAGTTTTTAACTTCCAGTGTTATTAACTCCTCTTTCTAAACAGTTGTATGTCCATGTATCCAGTACAACTGTGCATTTCCTATTTTTACTTTATTCTTTGTAAATTTTTAATTTCTACAATCTGTGTCACACATTAATATGGTTGCGGCATCCATCTAAAACACACAAGAAAACTATTTGTGGCCTGAAGCAAAAATTTGCATTTATTAAAATTGAAAGAATGAAACAGGGCAACACAACATTTCAATTTTACATATACCATAAAACCAGGTTGCCATAGCAACTAAGCTTTCTTTAGATTGTGTGTAATTGTCTTGGGATAAAAGCATACACTGAGATGTTCCCTCACAAATCAAAGTGCTGGCAGTGCTCCCTCAGTACTGCAATCCAGTTTCAAGTTACACATTTACATTAATTGAACTGTATACAAATACCTGATATGAAATTCTTATCATTATCAGATGGTTATGCACTTCCATTCAGTTATCTTAATAGGATCTGAATGATTTTACCACTGTCTATGTTTAAAATAACTTGAGGCATAGAAAGTAATTATCACTATCCCTTTATCACTTACATAAAGATTGGGTTTGAATTAAATTAATCAATACATATTTAGTGTGACTTTGGTTTAAGAGGTAAGAATAAATTAATGTAATTACATTGTTAGTAATAAATTAAAAATGTAAACAAATTGTGTTTCAATATTTTTCAAGCTTCTGTAAGTGTTAATTGTATAAGAATTATAAAAGCTTAGATATGTTTAATTGGTGATTAGCAGCCTTATTAAATTGTGATTCAGCCAATTGAATAGGGCTCTATATAAGCATATAAGCACATAGCATATTTTCTTTACAGAAGTTTTTAGTTAGTGAAGACCTTGCTATTGGATAGAAGTTCACTAACTAAACAAACCTGTAACAAAAATATGCTCTGTGCTTATATAGAGCCCTCTACAATTGGCCAAATCACAATTTAATAAGGCTGCTAGTTTATATGTATTTCATGAAAAACAACATTAATTTGATTTAATAAATATTTACTTTATTATTTTCTGATTTAAAAAAAAAATACGAAATAGTGAAAAATCTGATATTTATAGTTATCAAAATACTGATAAGACAGCATAAGATAATGGATGGCTGATATTTTCAAGGTCTATAAAATGCTGTATTAAAATTATACTGGAGAAGCTTCATTATGGAAAATAACCCATTCTAATTTCAAATAGTTTTATTACGTTTTGTTAGAACATTAAAACTGCTTAAAATACCCAAGAACTTTTACTAATCTGTCTGTACACATTCAGCCTTATTAAATTGCAATTCGGCAAATTCTAAAGGGGTTTATATAAGCACATAGGAAATTTGTTTTACAGAAGTTTTTAGTCAGTGAACTTCTATCCAAAAGCAAGGTCTTCACTAACTAAAAACTTCTGTAAAATAAAAATGCAATGTGCTTTTATAGAGCCTTTTAGAAGTTGTCCAATTGCAATTTAATAAGGCTGTAAATGTATACTGAAACTTACTTCTATCCACAATAACCATTACCTTCATCCAAAATTAAAAAAAGTCAGTAGTTAGAGAAAAGCTACTATAAAGTGTTACCTCCAACAAAATGAGCTCATGCTACTCAGTAGCTCAGTCCTTACTGGTCCCACCAGTAAAAATCTATCTTTGCATGATATGCTAAAAGATCTCCCATTCTAGTTTTATTTTAAAATGACTAATCTAAGGAGCTTCAGCACAAACTGTTTACAATATCTTAATTATTGTGTTTTTTATGTGTTCATATTTTTCATAGATTCATGATCATAAGTAAAAAAATGGCAACCCCTGTTAACACCTTCATGTGTTTTTGTTTTCTTAATCTTTAAAGGACCGCTAAAGTATCAGATTTATACAGCCTGCGATTCAGCAAATTGAAAAGGGCTCTATATAAGCACAGAGCATATTTTTTTACAGAAGTTTTTAGTTAGTGAACTTCTATCCAAAAGCAAAAAAATATGCTCTGTGCTTATTTAGAGCCCTATTCAATTGGCTGAATCGCAATTTAATAAGGCTGATAATATGCTGTTTTGAGAACTTGTAGCCCCATTAAATTCAGGCTAAATGTAAAAATGTAGCTCATAAAGTAGCTTGCAAGACTTCAAGCTATTAAATTGGCCTTTTAAAGCAACCCGCAGATGACTTGCGGGTTGACACAGCAAAGCCGAAAACGGCCTACAGGACGGGAACGTGGAACTTCACAGCCGCAAATCCTTTGTTCTCTAAAGACCGTAACCACAACGTTCCAATTGAGCTATTAAATTGCATCAAAATCCCTTGTGTTCAAACTTGTAACTCGCAAATGGAGCCAAGAAGCCTACGAGTGCTAGAGAGGACCCACAAGGGGGGCAAAGTCCAACTCATAGCACTTTAAATGCACATATCACCACACTACTGTAGGTCTTAGAATTAATAGCACAACATTCTTAAGCTCGCAAATCGGCCCAAAAATACTTTATTTCATGTATAATTGTTGTGTTATATCTATCCTGGCAATCAATGTGTTAATACATATACTGTAACCCGCTTTATGAATATTGCATCATATCTGGAATGTGGGTCAGTTCGTAATTTGTAATTGAACCCTGTAGGACTTGGGAAATCCCACCTCCATTTTTCAGTAACGTAATTCTGATGATCTCTTTTGCCATTGGCTCTATCCAACTCGTAACTACGAGTTAGACTAATTGAGCGAAGTATGGTTTATGGGTTTGCCTCTCAAGCCTGTAGCTCGCAGTCTGTTCTAATTTAACTAGTGACTTGCCGGTCAAATGACGGCAATACAATTGTAAGGCGGGTAATGCTTTTTGCCACACAAAGTAAGTCTTTTGGTTGTGTGAGTACCTTTCGGCGCTCATTGGGAGCCTCTTGGTTCGTGTATTTTTGGTTATCAGAGCTACTTTGGCAGTCATTGCAAGGTCCACGCTAATCTCCTTATGGCACTCATTGCGAGCCTCTCTCCCATGGTGTAGTTTTGCTCCTTTAAACACCGTTGGCCCTCCTTGTGGGGCGTGCGCTGAGCGCCTTTGGCGTTTATTGCGATCCTGTCGTCTGTTTTTTTTTCTGTCTATGTATTTTTTAATGATGATTAATTAATTATTAAAATCGTAAATTAATATACTTTACCTATTTGTAATTAATATATGCTGGAAGCAATATGCCGAAGAGCTAACAATCTGTTTTGATGTTCCTGCAGCATACAATGTAGATTTGCAATCTTGGTGAGCTGAGGTGTAAGTGTCAGCAATGTGTGAATTGTGCAGTTTAAATAGGCTTTGTGCACAAGAGAAAACTGTTTGTTTAGCTGTGTAATCGGGCATTTTGTAATGGTAATGTTATTAGTTTCAAGTTATTGTTGTAAAATGGCTGCAATTGTGTATGTGTTACACGGTTGTGGATCATTTTGCGTCCTTCCTAATAGTGTATTTTGTACCTCGTACGTTCCTGTGTGAAAGTCGTATGTGCCTGGTGGTGTTTTGCGTGTTTAGGGGTCATGTAGCCTCTTTTTTCGGCAGCCATTTTTTCTCTTGCTTAGTGGCGAAATTCTTGAAATTAGACTTAAATTTGTGTTTAACCTCACTCCCAGACGTCCTGGGTGTCCCCCCTTGCTGTGTGTTTTTTTTTTTTTTGTATTTTGTGCAGTTTTCGTGATTCTTGCTGTGCAAGGTTCCGGCCGTTAAGTTCGTATTTCCTTTTGTAAGTGTTACGGGCCGTAATTTTTTTGAGGCAATTTTTTCAAATTGCTACAGGTCTCACTGTGAATTGTGTATTTGAGTTTTGTGTTGATGTGTAGTTCCATGTGTTGTAGATATGATGCGCAAGTCGTGCGGGGTCGTTGGGATGAGAGCCTATGGCGCTCATCTCCACCAGTGCAGTGAGAGCCTTCGGTGCTCCCTGCCTAAGTCGTGTGGGGTCACAGGAGCTCCTTGCCTTGCCGCAACCGCTTTGCGAGGGCCTTAGTTGCAGCAGGCTTGTTTTTCGGGCCTGCAGTTTTACCGTTGCGTTACCAACGGATTTTGGCAAGTCCGCGCTGCTGAGAACTATATATGTGATAGCCCCGTAAGTCCACAACTCGTCAAGCTCACAGCCATTGCAATCTTCACATTGCAATTACGGGGCTGGAATTTAATGTGGCTGTTGATGTGATAACATGCAAAATATTTCACACACTTTAAAATAAATAATTACATCTTTTAATTTGTGACTAGTGCATCTGAATTTGCTTTACTGATGGCAGACATTTTGTTGTTATTCCTAAAAAGATTAGAAGCCTTAGAGGAGTAGGAGGAACAGTGAAGTCAGATAGGATCACTTGATAATAAAAGGCCCAAAGAATAATCCTCCCACAATTTACAGACACACAAGCAGTCTAAAATAGAATCTCCCATGGCAGGTTTTTTTTCTTTTGCATTGGGGTTAACATTAGCTGCTAGGGAGTCCATAAGGACCTCCATACTTATACTTTAGGTAGTGGAACCTCGTGCTCCTACATGGAAGGAAAGGGGAATCACAGGGGATTTGTGGGCTCATATTAGGAAGCTGGTATTGAGGGAGGTCCCTGGGATCCCCTGTCTCATGCGGTATTAATCCCTTAAGTGTGTTGGATTTGAGAAATCAAGCCTCAGAACTGAAACAATTAAGATGTTACCTTGTTGATTTGAATGGATTTGAAGCATCTTGGCTTCTAGGAGAAATCTGATGTGCCTTTATGGAGGATGGAAGTACCCATAGGGTTTCTGCAAGATTTAGGGTACTCAAAAGGACTTCAGAGGATCAGCAAGATCAGATATCATTATAAGAGGGATGTACGGTAGATGATTTTTAAAATTGTTATGTGACAGGCACTCTGTTCTTGCAATGTTAGGGATAGTTATAGAAGTTACTTGGCATTTCTTGGAGGTTAAATGTATGTCTGTGATGTGATAGCTTAGTGGTGAGCTACAAGTCAACTTCACTCTGCGGGAGCAATGGAATGGAGACCTTAGCCATCTAAATATAAGATTTTTTCTTTCAAAAAATATGTTTCTGCCTTGCATATCTGCTAATGGTGTTACCTTGTTACATACTTCACAATCATTTAAAGTTTTTACCAAACTATAGTAGTCCTTTAAGCTTTAAATAAGATGTAATATGCGTATGACAAAGTATAATACAGATATTTCTCAGCCTCTCTACCTGCAGGATATATGAAACAGTATGGCAAAAAATATAATAATTCACATTTTTTGTTAACATAAGGGAGGGGGAATAAAATGTTAATTTAACTTTTAATATGAGCCCATGATGATACATACCTATTATGGTTGAGTATTGTCAGTAATTCCCTTCAGTATAGGGGAGGTGAGAGAAGGGAAGGAAACCATTATTTTACTAAATATAATGAGCTGTGATAGATTTTAATGGGTATATACCTGAAGGTATATTGCTTATCCATGTATCTGCAACAATTATCTGAACTTGCTAGACTGATGCATATAGAGTGCCTTGCAAAAATATTCACCCCCTTGGCATTTTTTTGTATTTTGTTGGAATTAACATGAATTGTTTGAGGATTTGCATCATTTAATTTACAGAACATGCCCACAACATGTGAAGATGTTTTATTTTTATTGTGAAGCAAACAACAAATAGGACAAAATAACAGAAAAAGTTAATGTGCATAACTATTCACTCCCCTAAAGTCAATACTTTGTAGATCCATCTTTTGCGGCAATTACAGCTCCAAGTTGGTTTGGATAAGCCTCTATGAGCTTGCCACCTCTTATCACTGGGATTTGTGTCCATTTCTCCTGGCAAAACTGCTCAAGCTCCTTCAAGTTGGATGGTTTGGACTTGTGAACAGCAATCTTTAAGTCTGACCACAGATTTTCCATTGGATTGAGGTCTGGGCTTTGATTAGGCCATTCCAACACATTCACGTTTTCCCTTAAACCACTCAAGTGTTGCTTTAGCAGTGTGTAATGGCTTTCTTCTAGCCACTCTGCCATAAAGCCCAACTCTATAGAGCGTACGGCTTATTGTCGTCCTATGTACAGATACTCCAGTCTCTGCTGTGGAACTCTGCAGCTCCTCCAGGGATACCTTAGGTCTCTGTGCTGCCTCTCTGATCAATGCCATCCTTGCCCGGTCCGTGAGTTTTGGTGGGCGGCCGTCTCTTGGCAGGTTTGTTGTTGTGCCATGTTCTTTCCATTTGGTTATGATAGATGTGATGGTTCTCCTGAGGATCATGAAAGATTTGGATATTTTTTTTATAAACTAACCCTGACATGTACTTCTCAACAACATTGTCCCTTTATTGTTTGGAGAGTTCCTTGGTCTTCATGGCAGTGTTTGGTTAGTGGTGCCTCTTGATTAGGTGTTGGAGCCTCTGGGGCCTTTCAAAAAAGGTGTGTATATGTAATGACAGATCATGTGACACTTAAATTGCACACTGGTGGACATCATTTCACTAATTGTGTGACTTTTGAAGGTAATTGGTTGCACCAGAGCTTTATATGAGCTTCATAACAAAGGGGAGCACTACATACGCACATGCCAATTTTCTGTTTTCTATTTCTAAAAAATAGTTTTATGTATATATTTTTCTCATTTCACTTCACCAACTTAGACTATTGTGTTCTGATCCATCACATTGAATTCAGATTAACAAAACATTGAACTTAAGGCTTTAATGTAACAAAAAAGTCAAGGGGTTGAATACTTTTGCAAGGCACTGTATGTAGTTTCTGAAGCTCGTAAAGGAAGCCGCAAAAGCTACGGCTATTAAATTGGCTTCTTTTAGTTACCCGCAAACAATCTGCGGGTTACAGGCTGAAAAACAACAGCGGTTGCCAAAATGGGAACTCTGACTCAGCTAAGCCTTTGATCTTTCAAGCCCATAAATGTTAGAATCGCAAAGTGCTATTAAATTGCTACAAGTCCTCAAGCCTGCAATTGTTTTCACACCCGTAAATGGCAAATATAGCCAAAAATCCAACAGATACTAGAGAGGACCCGCAAGGGGGTTAAACTACTGTCCATAGCACTGTAAAAGCAAATATAAACACACTACTGTATTTTAAATTACAGGGAAAGAGATAAAAGGTATTAAAATTAATTATTATTATTATTATTGTTTATTTGTAACACGCCAACATATTCTGTAGCGCTATACCTAAGTTATGATCCAGGCAAAGATGAATGCAAATTAACACATAGCAAAGCATGGAGGGCCCTGTCTTTGAGATTGGAATCCAGTGTCCATGGTGCTTTCCCCAAAGCACCTTGTAGGATTAAAAGTCACAGACTTACAACCTAAAGGTATTGTGTGCGGTACAGGAGGGAGAGAGAGGTGCTAAGCATGTTAGGATGGAAGGTGATATGCTTCTTTAAAGAGGTGTGTTTTTTTCTTTTGATGTTTTGAATGTTTTGAGGCAGGAGGATAGGCTGTTGGAGCGAGGGAAGGAGTTCCAGAGAATAGGGACAGCATAAGAAAAGTCCTGAAGGTGAGAGTGAGGGGAGGTGACAAGAATTGTAGAAAGAAAAAGGTCATTAGCAGAACAAAGATGGTAGGTGGGGGAGTATTTGGAGATGAGAGCAGAGAAGTACAGGGTGCGCTACTGTTGAGGGCTTAGTAAGTTAGGGTCATGATTTAAATTTTATCCTGGAGGCTAAGAGAAGCCAGTGGAGTGACTGACAGAGAGGTGATGCAGACACTTAAAGTTGTGTACGGAAGATGAGTCTAGCAGAGGCATTCATTATGGATTAAAATGGGGATAGTCTGGTGGTGGGTAGGTCAGCGAGAAGCGAGTTGCAGTAGTCAAGTCGAGAGATGATGAGAGAGTGTATTAGGATTTTAGTTTTGTCTTGTCTAAGATAGTGAAGTTTTTTAGATGGAGAAGACAATATTTAGTTAGTGACTGTATGTGAAGGATGAAAGACAGTGGGTGGGTCCAGTAGTATCCCCAGGTAATGGGCTTGGAAGGTGGGGGTGATGATGTCATTGTTGACACCAACATTTTTCAAACTCGCAAAACTGCAATAAAAAATTGTATTTTTTTTATGTTTAATTTCCATATTATATTGACCCCGGCAATCAATGTGTTAATACATATAATATAGATGGATGGACTAGTATATTCTATTTATTGATTTTTTTCATATTACATTATTTCTGGAATGCGGGCCCAATTGCAACTTGGACTTCAAAACCGTAAGGGATGGAAATTTGATCCTCCATGTTTTAGTGACATAATGATGACAGTCTCTTTTACTATTGGCTCCGTCTAAACCCATAACTATGGGTTTGAATAATTTATCATGTTCACGCCTGGAAATGCTACATGCGGAAGCGTGGTTTTGGGATTTGGATTCTGGCCATGTCGTTGCAACCTTTTCTAATTTAATCGCTCTGTAAATCCTATAAATTACATATGGAATTTAATAGGGTCCTAGGTGTTACAGGCCTTTATAAACATTTATTTTCTTAGGAAACACTATTAAACTTCAAGATTAAATACATCAGATCTTCCTAATCCACTAATGTTCCTATTTGGAATAGTACTCGTTGATGCAAAATAAATAGCCAATTTATTCAATAATAGTGATGTCGCGAACATCAAATTTTAGGTTCGCGAACAGCAGACGCGAACTTCCATCAAATGTTCGTGAACGGGCGAACCCAGCGAACTGCCATAGACTTCAATGGGCAGGCGAATTTCAAAACCCACAGGGACTCTTTCTGGCCACAATAGTGATGGGAAAGTTGTTTCAAGGGGACTAACACCTGGACTGTGGCATGCCGGAGGGGGATCCATGGCAAAACTCCCACGGAAAATTACATAGTTGATGCAGAGTCTGGTTTTAAGCCCTAAAGGGCATAAATCACCGAACATTCCTAAATTGTTTGGAATAACATGCTTTAAAACATCAGATATGACGTTGTATCGATCAGGTAGTGTAAGGGTTACACCAGCTTCACATTAACAGACCAATCTCCCCGTTTAATGCACCGCAAACAACCGCAAACAGTCCCTTTGCACAACCGCAAACTCCCCATTTGCACAAGGTTGGATACCAAGCTAGCCATGTCCTGTTCCTTGTCCTCACTGATGTCATTGAAGGTCTCTTCCTCCACCCAGCCACCAAGGGTCCCCGAAAGGTGACAACAAGCCCCCTGGGACGCCTGCTGTGTTTGGTCTTCCACCTCCTCAAAGCCACCTTCCTCCTCTGACTCCTCTTCTTCAGACTCCTCTCTCTGCATTGCCTCTGTCTGCGTTATTATAAGAATTGTACTGTTAAGTAGTACTATTCCTATCGGTTTATTCCCTGTTACGTCCACTATTAGGGGACGTGTATATGGCATTGATTTTTGGAACAGGGAGATGGAAAAAGATGCTTGGTCGGACCTCCTACTTCAAATTTGGGGCACTGCGCGTGCAATCTAAGGTGCCACCAGATATGAGTGTCACTGTGCACTGGCAAAAGTTGGCAGAGTAGGCGCTGTAGGCCTCACACACACGCCTGTAGGCAGGCAACTGATATCCAATCTATTACAGTCAAAAAAGTGTTGTTTTATGTCACTGTACACTATGGTTGCACCAGATATGACGTATCACTGTGCACTGGCAAAAGTTGGCAGAGTAGATGCAATAGGCTTCACACACATGCCTGTAGGCAGGCAATTGCTATTCTATTACAGTCAAAAAAATGTTGTTTTATTTCACTGAGCACAATATAAGCTGTGAGCCTGACACAGGCAGGCAACTGAAATTAGATTTAGTCCTTCAGGTCTGTAGTGGAAGCTAAATACACAGCCTGGCTATCTATTTCCCTATTAAATCTCCAGCAGCTACACTATCTGTCCTCTCACAACGAATGCAGCTTCAGAATGATTCTAAAATGTATGCTGTCCTTCAGATGGAAGGCTCTGGAAGGGAGTGTATGCTGCTGATTGGCTGGAATGTGTCTGCTGACTGTGAGGTGCAGGGTCAAAGTTTCCTCAATGATAAAGAATAGGAGGCGAACCGAAAAGCGCATGTGTTCGCCGTCCGATGCGAACGCGAACATGCCAAAATCGGTGCGAATAGTCTGCGGGCGAACTGTTCGTGACATCTCTATTCAATAATAAAATCTACAGATTTAGGAGGAGAAAAGTAAGTTTGTATTGCTCTTAAGTATAATGGATGAGGTATGTATACAATGAAGCATTTTTACTGTTTGTAAAACTCATGCTCTGGGCTAACATACAGCCTTATTAAATTGTGATTCAGCCAATGGAATAGGGCTCTATTTAAGCACATAGCATATTTTTTTACAGATGTTTTTAGTTAGTGAAGACCTTGCTTTTGGATAGAACTTCACTAACTAAAAACTTCTGTAAAAAAAATATGCTATGTGCTTAAATAGAGCCCTATTCAATTGGCCGAATCACATTTTAATAAGGCTGATAGTGACTAGCCACAAAGCAGGAAAATGGATCCAGAACAAGTAAGAATTATTCAGGAGACAGGGCATTGTCAGTGCACTCTGCATAGCTTCATGTGGCCCTATGCTAATCCCCTCTATCACAATTATCGGTGGTTCAGTAAGAAAGTAAATCCTACCTAGTAATGCTATTCCCCCATCCCGTAAACATTGTGTGAGAAAGCTGAAAAGCACAGCACAAATCTCCACTGATTTCTGCAGTGCTAAAAGATTTTGACTCAGTTAGACTTTTACACATAAACTCGATACTAATAAGATGTTACAGATCATTCTGTGTGCCATAACTGCAAAAAACTGAAATAAATATTATGTGTACCAAAGACCACTCACAAATGATTTTAAATCCATTGCTGAGTGCTTCAACAAGTAAAAATTATATAATGTCAACATTATTTGACATTTAACAGTCCAATACCAAAATATGTGTAATTAAAAAATATTTTACTGTATTATTATGTCCATTTCTTCATACGTCAAGGGTAACACACAACCTAGTATTCAAGGAGTTCATACATGTCAAGAAACCACAAATGCCCTAATGCACTGTCTGTATATATATATATATATATATATATATATATATATATATATATATATATATATACAAACTCCAAATAAACACATTTTATATATTACTCTATAAATACAATTGTCACATCTATTACATTTAAAAAAATATAAATAAACGAAAAATATTATATATATATATATATATATATATATATATATATATATATATAATGGTTTCTTGCCGCAGTTAGGGCACTTGTTCTCACTCATTATAATAATCACAATGTTCTCATTTACTATTGGTTCTTAGAGATGTTTCTCATCTGTAAAGCTTGGTTTGGGTGCTCCCTGCACTGAAATCTCTTATAGATAAGGTGTTGAGTTACGGATGCGGGCAGAGTGCCGTAATGTGGGGTTGATAAATATTTACATAAATAATGATTTAAGAAAATTAAAACTAAAGCACCAAAGAATAAGATTAAAAAAAGAGTTTCATTCGCCTTTGTGTTACTAAATAGAAGAAAAAGTGTAAACTCATGGAGACATTGTTAATATCTGATTTACCATTAAGCAAATGCAACAAAAAGAACAACATTGTTGCAACCCAGCCATCCATGAGGATCTGTGATATATCTGCTTCTTGTAAGATGTTAGGGAGAGGAGGTAAAAACAACCTTCATACTGTCTCACTATTATTTACTACTTATTTTTTATTGACTATACCCCATTAACCAGTTATCAGTTTTGACCATTCTCTAGACACGCTACCCAGGACAGACTCCTTTGGTTTTCTGTCAGCCGTACTATCGAATTAACACTACTCAGTACCGTTTTATCTCTCATGCAGTGCAGGCCTTGCCACTTCTCCACTGAGAGCCCTGAGACACTTCCCTTGCCGCTTACTGACATATGGTCTCCCATCACATTCCCTGCCTCGTCCCATGTATATTTCCTTCTCTGGTGTCCTCCACAGTTCATTCAGCCCAGGTGTCTGACCTCTCGGCACCAATCAAGACACCGCTACCTATGTGCCCTGGTGCATATGCCAGAACTGGCTCGTCAGCCATCTGTCACTCCTTTTCCAGTCCTCCTCTCGTGCCCAATGGACTATCATATATAGCCACATTCAATCCAGTCCTTGCTACAACCTGATACCTGGTACCCTACTCAGTCAATCCAAGCACCATGAGTCCTTTTTATTACTTCAAATATGCACAATGAATAAATCACTTTTTATTTTATTAGGCTGATCGATATATACTTTGGCAGATCAAGCCCTCTCTGACAGAAAGTTCATCTTCACCTGCAGCCACACTGTATCTATTTCCCAAACACTAAAGCATTGTACCAAAATTAAACTATCACCCTGCCATGGCCCACCATTACACAATCAGGAAGTCCTATCAGAGCAACTTAATCTCTGATGTGGGGCTCAAATTGGCCAGGCCACTAGATCTGCGTCCCTGCCTTCGGCTCTCTTACATGCAAAATACTAAAAAAACTGATTATCTGATCACTTGTCCACATCCCTCATAAGGAAATTATTCCGCCTATCTGTAACCCAACAGTTTCCCCTTTATTCTCACCACCACACAACAGCTCACAATATTCTTTTATTTCATCTACAGAACTTTTTTCTCTTGGATCCCAATAGGTTTCACCATCCACAAACCTCCCAGCTTACTACTGCTTCAGCAAGTCACCCAGATGTGGCCTACCTTCCAGACAACTATTCTAAGCAGGTGAACACCAGGTGCATATACACTAGAGCTTGGTGCATCTTCCAGAACTATTTCTCCTCCAATAAAATCCATCCTGCTTAGGACATACCAACTATACTATTGTTCACAGTCCATTGTGTCGTACACCTAGTTTTTTGATACCAGACCATCAAGACATACCTGACCGGTCTCCAATTCCAATTTTACCATAAATCTTTCTTTCTTAACCCTCAGTGAAATCCTACCTATGAGGACTGGCAGCACAGCAAATAGCTAAACATTGTCTTCCTATCGATGCACCTCGGTTTCAACGACTGTTCACTCTACTCCAAACCAAGCCATTTAGAGATTACACCTCTTCAACCATCTCAGCAGTTGCTACTCTTACTTTATATGGATTTCTTTGCCGCAGCGAAATAACCATCTAGTTATCTTACCAAGCAATCTATTATCCCACAGAATGACCAATTCATACTCATACTTCCTCACTCCAAAACAAGTAAACTTCCTGTCAGGATTACCTTCTATACAACTGACAATGCCTGGTGTTCATTACACGAAATTCAATGGCTACTGACCAAACTGGCCTCCAAATCTACTCATTACCCTCTATTGCTCATCTCCAGCCAACTTCTTTCCACAGTGACATTTGTTCATTATGTCTGCCTGTCTTTGATTCTACTGGGCCTAGATCCTTATGTGTATTCTGGATACTCATTACGCATTGGTGCTGCTACCTCAGCATCTCGAAACCAGACCCCTGAAGATATCATCAAATCCCCAGGGATCGCCATACCTGGATCGCCATACCTGGAAGTATAAAGTGCATATCATATACTTTCCACTAATTGGATATTAAATACAACACATTGTAAGTCAATCAGGTTATCAGTTTGCAAAGAAAAAAAGCTACAGATTAACCCCAAACTGTCTATTTTGTACCACACATAATTGCATTGTGCAGATGTGCTAGAATTAAACAGTTAACCATATTATTGTTTTGTCACTGATTATCAAATGTGTAATGTATTTTATTAAAAGCTAGGAACCTGTGAATCTATTGAGCCATGTACCTAGCAAAGCAAGGGGGAAACAGGAATGGAAGACAAAAAATAAAAATCAGTTTGGGCTAAATTTAATAATGTTTTTTTTATTTTTATGGAAAAGCTATTTTTGGTAGTAACTTTTCCACAGGGAATAGCCTAAATACTTCTGCAATTCTTACTGGATCTGGTCCAATATCCCAAGAAAATATAATTACATTCTGCCATATTGCAATATTGCCTGTAGCCTTTTTTTATCATTGCTTAGCAGATGAATCAATAATATATAAATCATAATCTAAAATACTTCTTCCACACAGTTAATTAACCTACACTATTACTGTGAATGGTTAGGAGATAACCCTTTGCAATTTAAGTACCGTATATACTCGAGTATAAGCCGAGTTTTTCAGCCCCTATTTTAAGGCTAAAAAGGGCCCCCTCGGCTTATACTTGAGTCACTCCCCCCCTGTGTCTCTCTACCCCCCGGTGTCTCTTTCCCTCCCCCTCCTCATCCTCAACTACCCTCCTCCTCATCAACCCCCCTCCTCCCTGTCTCCCCTCTAAATACCTCCCCCTCACTTACCTGCTTCTTCTCCGGCCTCTGCTCCGTCTTGACCCCGGCGCGCATGTGACTTCACATGCGCGCTGCGTCATTAGCATATACCGGGTGCCATGAGGGTCCTCCAGCACCCTCATGACACAAAATCTAAGCACTAAACCACTCTATTAACCCTAACTATCCCCCATTAACCCAAACCTTACCCCATTACCCATAACTATACTTAATTAACCCTAACTATACCCTTACATTTTTAACCCCTATCCTACCAATACCATTCTATTAACTCCCCTCTATCTAATGAATCCCTTCTAACTAATTAACCCTATTTAACCCTCAAAATACCTAACTAACCCTATCACTTTTTAAATAAAAAGGGCATTAAGGGCTATCCTGTATAAATAGAGAGTATTGATCCAGGTATGAATCCAATTGCCAGTATCTGGGGTCAGGAAGGAATTTTATATAGTTTTTTCTGTTTGCCTTCCTCTGGATCAATTAACAATAAATCTGTGTATTGCAGATCAGAGAAGATCTAAAAAGGTTGAACCTGAAGGACTAAAGTATTTTTTCAACCTTAATTACTATGTAACCATGTAACTATGTAACTTACCACTTAACCCTTTCTAGACCCAGTTATTCCTATCTAGTCCTATTTAACCCGAACTGTACCTATATAACACTAACTGTACCAATTTAACCCTATCTAGTCCTATATAACCCTAGCTGGACCTATTTAACCCCAAATATACCCAGTAAACCCCTATCTCTAACCCCCACCAGAAAATAAAAAAGAACATTCCAATAAATAAAAAAGCAACACTACATAAAATAAAAAGAACTATTCTTACAGAAAATAAAAACACCCCACTACTTGCATAAAAATTTAAAAATGCTACTCACATAAAATAATAAAAGTAGAACCAAAAATAAACATCACTATTACAATAAAAAAAACAACCTACACCCAGCAATAAAAGAAAGGTTAAATTACACCACTTACCTTGCCCAAATGCCCCTCCAGCATTGCTGGTCTTCTGTGCTTCGCCTCAGACAGGGCCCTCCAAAAATGTCTACGGTCCGGTCACACCTACAATAAAAAGAAACATTACAATTGATACATACAAACAAACAACATGTGATATAATATAGGCCTAATAGGCCACTTACCTGTCCAAAATGCCCATCCAGCAAGGCCCCGGTCTTCCTTCAGTCATCGCAGGCAGGGCCCCTCCAAAAAAAAAATGACGGGCTAAAAACACCCCTCTATCCAATTCTGATTGGCTGATGTAACTGTCAATCATTTTTAATCCAATCAAAGGGCGCTATTGCCTTCAGCCAATAAGAATGGGATACACCCCTGTGGGATGTATCCCATTCTGATTAACTCACAGCATCTGCGTCTTCTGATTAAATTAAACATGATTGACAGTTACATCAGCCAATCAGAAAGGAATATAAGGGTGTATCCCATTTTGATTGGCTCACACATTTGCTCCTTCTGATTGGCTAAAATATGATTGAGAGCTTTTTCAGCCAATCAAAATGTGCCATTTCAATATTTTGAGAGGAGCATGAGCATCGGAGAGCTCCTCAAGGGAGGGGCTCTGTTAGTTTTTAACATTTTTTTAGCCTGTTTGTTTTTTTTTGGAGGGGTCTTTCCTGCTATGACTAAAGGAAGACCGGGGCATCGCTGGATGGGCATTTTGGACAGGTAAGTGGCCTCATATTATATGTTGCATGTATTTATGTATTAATTGTAATGTTTCTTTTTATTGTAGGTGTGACTAGACCTGTGGACATTTTTGGAGGGTGCTGTCTGGGATGAAGCACAGAAGACTAGCATCACTGGAGGGACATTTTGGCCAGGTAAGTGTTCTAGTTTACCCTTTCTTTTATTGCTGGGTGTAGGTCTTTTTTTAAATTGTAATAGTGATATGTTTATTTTTGGTTGTACTTTTATTATTTTATGTAAGTAGTGGGGTGCTTTTATTTTCTGTACGTAGTGGGGGGTTTTTGTATGTAGTGTTGCTTTATTTATTTTTGTAATCTAGGTTTTGTTATTTTTTGTAATTAGTCTTTTTTATTTTTCTGTGATTTGTGGGGTGTTAGGGATTTTATTAGGGTGTTAGGTAGGTAGTGTAGGGTCAATAGGGTAGGGTAGGAGTTGAGTAGGTAGTGTAGGGGTTAATAGGGTAGGAAGGGGTTTACATGATAGAGGTTTACTGGGTACATTTGGGGTTAAATATGACTAAATTTGGCTAAATAGGCACAGTTAGGGTTAAATAGGAACAGTTAGGGTTATATAGGACTAGATAGGGATAACTGGGTCTAGATAAGGTTAAGTGGTTAGTGATAGGGTTAATTAGGTATGGTGAGGGTTAAATAGGGTAAATTAGTTAGAGGGGGTTAATTAGTTAGAGGGGGTTAATTGGTTAAAAGGGGATTAATTAGTTAGAGGTGGTTAATAGAATGGTATAGGGTAGGATAAGGGTTAACAATGTAAGGTAGGGGTTAATATGGTAGGGCTTTATTGGGCACAGTTAGGGTTAATTGGTTAATGGGGTATAGTTAGGGTTAATGGGGTATAGTCAGGGTTATTAGTGTAGCGTAGTGCTTAGACTTTGGGTTATAAGGGTCCTGAAGGACCCTCATGGCACTTATAGTGTTAATATAGGTTTTAATAATGTATAATCTATATAGACCCCTATTGGACTGAGGGGAGTAATTATAGTCTCATGAGGGTCTATATTTACCCCATGAGCGATGGGGTTAATTTTAGGTGCCTGGAGAGGTCCATATAGTTATTTTTTTTATTTAACGCGGGTCCTTAGACCCGCCGCAGAAAATGCTAATTTTTAAATGCAGCGGGGTCCCAATCAGGACCCCCGCTGCAGGGGTTAATGTGGTGACACTGCGGGCATCCCAATGGGGAGCCCCAGCATTGGGGGGGTTAATTGTAGGCGAATGGATGGATTGTGATAGCACATTAGTGTGCTGCGGGCCCTTTAAGGACCAGTGGCGGGTAATTCGAATTTCAAAATGCAGGGGGGGTCACGCTGCAAGGGTTAATGTTGGGATCTTCCAGGGACTCTGCAGTATAGGGGGGGGGGTAATGTTAATTGTTGCGGGGGTACTTACTCTACCTCCGTGGCATGGAGATAACCATTTGTGTGCCGTGGGCCCTTTAAGGCCCAGCGGCAGGGATTTTGAAATGTTTAAATGCTGCAAGGGTCCTGATCGCGACCCTGCGGTTGATTTGAGGACCCTGCCGGGTCCTGATCGGAACCCCTGCACCATGGGGTTCATGTGGAGACCCTGCAGCAGGCTTGCCATCTGCATTTTCATAAGTCCTACGGGCTTCAAAGCGCGTAGGGATTGGAGGTTTGAAACATTGATGTAATGATGATGACCTCTGTTATCATTGTCTGTTTTGATAGCGGGAGTTACAGGCTTCATGTTCAGGCCTGTAGATGCTACTAACGACGGCATTGTTTACAATTATCGAGAAGGGTGACTAACTTGCGGGCCCGGCCAAATGAATAGCAAAGTAGAAGTAGAGCTATTCGAGCATGCATCTCAAAAGTAGGAAATCGGGTATTTACTCTCAAGTAACTCCCCAGAATGGAATGATGCTCTTGGTCAGCTAGCAGGTAAAAGATATATTGGCACCCCTCAAATGGCTCACCAAGAGAGACAGCAGTGTTCAAAGTATATCTTTTTCAGGTGTTCATTAATAATTATAACAAACTGTTACTGTTACATTACCAAGTTTCTGGTTAATTTTTTACAATATATCAGTGTAGCAATCTTAAGCACCTCATTATTGTGTTACAGTGTGGATCATCAGGAGTTTCTAAATGACTTAGAGTTTTATATAGTCTGCAGCTGTTTTGATTTATTATTTTCATAGGTAATAGGTCACACTTTTTCCTCTCTGATTTAGTTAATGAACCTAACTCATCCTAAAATAATGTAACTGCTGCTTGTTTAAAATCTTACTTTAAATTTGTATCTATTATTATTAGTATTACTATATTGTATTTATTTAGGCATGAAATGTATCATATAAAGCACCTAAAATTTCAGACATAATGAATAGTTTTTTTTTATTTTCAAATCAATATTTGTATCTAAAAAGCAATCAGCTAAAAAATAAACTATAAAGGCACAGTGAAAAAGAATATCTTTAAATCATTTGAAACATTTTACCTTAATAGCACTCAAGTTTAATATTTTTAGTTTTACCTTCAGTAATGCTCCACCCTCCCTAAATGTGACTAATACTTAGCATAATATTTTATTTTGTAGTGGATAAGATGCTGCACTTGTAAGAATGCTCCTTGTATAGGATTGTAAAGAAATATAAGCACCGGCTAAACATTGTTAGAATTGGTTTAAAAGGTTATGCAGAGAAAATATATTCTTCTGTTTAACTATTGCTTTTTAAATACACGACACTGGAATTTTACTAAGTTTTTGATGTTTTTAAATTTACACAAAACGTGCATTTTGAAAAAGTCTCATTTTGCCACTTGTTTTGCTTTGTGTAAGTTGAGGACAGATCAGTATTCATATATCACTATAACTAGGCTCTGTAGAGTACTATATTAAAATGTCAGAGAAAGATAGATTTCTTGCTAAAGGCCATTGTGTTTACCCTGCCTTGGACATGCAAGTATATCTGTACAGCATCTTTTAACATTTTTTCCAAAGGCAATAGTTGTAATGGTGTCTGTAATGAGAACAGAAATATATTGGAACAACAGCCCCTTGAGAATTAACCTGTGTGTGTTGCATCGCCAGGTTTAAACATAGCAGCAACACAATTTGAAGAAATAAATGTATATGTAGAATCACCCAAAATGTATTATATTATTGCGTTCCTACTTCTAAATAAAATCTTCAGTATTTTTCAGTTGTATGTTAAGTCTGAGTTCCACTTTTTTCCCTTATATTTCAGGCTTTTTCTATGTTTCTATGGTAAAAGTGTCAGGCTAAGTGGAAGAAAATTACTAAGTAGTGCCATGGACGATGATCTCCAGTATATTTACACCCACACTAAATGCACTTAACTCTCTCCCACTGTTTAATGTGAGCTGACTGGACTCCCTAAAGACAAATAGATACAGAAGAAAACATAAGACTAACGGCACACTGAAGAGAAAATACTGTGATAATTACATAGCAATTAGAGAGAATGTGGCATGAAAACACAATCCATCCATATCCTCTACTCATTTGCATAAAGCCATCACTACACTATTGGGACACAAAAACAATATACAACTTTTATCATTTTGTTGGTACTGCTAATTTTTTTAATGATGATAATGAATTCTGCTTTTGAAAACCCGGAAAGCAAAATTAAAATCAATGTTTTAATAAATAACAAAGAATGCTTATGAATTTTTGGGAAGCTTACAGCCTTATTAAATAGCGTTTTGGTCAATTGAATAGGGCTCTATTTAAGCACAGAGCATATTTTTTACAGAAGTTTTCAGTTAGTGAACTTCTATCCAAAAGCAAGGTCTTCACTAACTGAAAACTTCTGTAAAAAATATATGCTATGTGCTTATATAGAGCCCTATTGGATTGGCCAAATTGCAATTTAATAAGGCTGTAAATATGTAAATACCTGTATACAAAACCGAATCAGCAATAAACGAGCAATTGACAGAGAAATACTAAAGCCTCTCTGAAAATACCTTGTTTATGCAAAACACCTTTATTTAATTTCTAAGTGTATTCCTAACCTTATGCATACCTCTAAATGATATAGAACAATCATGTGTATACTGCTATAGATGGATCCTTCCTTGTACTTTAGATCATATATTAATTCAACTCTGAATAGCTACCACTTATTTGTTCCACTGAGAATGTAAGTTGTGATTTTCAAGGGTCTCACACAAAAACATGATTTCACTAATGTAATAAGCGACAAATTATACTGCTGAGGGCCTTGGCAGACCATTTTTAATACTGCCAGGGGATACCACGACCACTTAATGACTGTTTTGAATGTTGTTCAAGAGCACTGCTACACAACTTTATGACATAAATGTGCAAACCATAAACTGAATGATCCACAATGGCAAGATGATACCTAAATATACTCTGGTAACCGGTATACAATAATTCATTAAACTCATAAGGCTTCATCGGGGCTGGTAAGTGCTTGGCTGAGACTGCAATGGCAGGATACAGACATTGTAACCTTCTGTGATATATTTCTTAGCCCTTGAAAAGCTTAGTGAATCTAGGTGAGTATCATTTACTCATAGTTTCCATGTACTGTGCAGTAGGGTTCCCTGGTGGTCCAGTGGTTTGGTGCTTTAACCACTACAGCCTGGGTTTGACTCCAGTCAGGAAACCAAGAGGTCACAGCACCCTCAAGCCATGCAGGGTTGGGCCTGGTCAGAACTTGGATGGGAGACCACCTAGGAATACCAGGATCTGTATGCTGTGGCCCACTGGAGAAGGAATTGGCAACCCACTCCAGTATTTCTGCCATGAATATCAAGTGGACCAGTATGGTGTGTTGCGGTCCATGAGGTCAAGGAGAGACGGATACGACTGAGCAATGCAAACAACAACAAAAAACTATGCAGTGAGCAGACACCTACATTTAACTATGTAACTATAACAAGAACTATATATAATACACAGACAGTTTTTAGTAGTATCACCCTGCCCTCATAGATGGTAGCATATTTATAAAACATACCCATAAACAGCGAAGTAATGCTAAGCTACACAAATATAAAGGCTTGTAAACCTGAAAAAAAATATTTTTGTAAAATGAATTTATGAATTTCTACAATTCTTTATTAAAATGTTTTTTGCAATGCATTAACAAACCAATTAAAAACATTTTGTAATTAAACAATAGAGAGCAGCTGTTACCAATGCTTTTTCAACACAATATGCAGGGAGCATTTTAGTGAGTGTTATTTGCAGCTGGAAAGACAAACATATGTTTGTATGTCTCTAATTATAATTGTGCCTTCTTTGAAGAGGGTCTAACATATCCTCAGTATGAGCAGCTTTGTTCTGTTTTGAATGAAAAATATAAACAATAAGTCAAATGTTTTTTATATGGATTGAAGTCTTGCTTAACTCATTGAAACTCCCATAATAGCTCATAAAGATTAAACATCTTATTTGAATTTTTCTACTGTCATCTTTTACAAAAAAACAAACAAACATGTACAAGTCATTTTGTATGCTGGTCCATTTAATATAAAAAAAACATACAGGCAGATGTATAAAATTTAATTGAACATGTTGGCGCATCGTTGCATGCACAATAGTGTTTTAGTACCATCTTTCTTTCCCTCCAGCCTAATTCATTGTTAATGCAGACTGCACTTGCTAGCTCATTAACACTTGCAAGCGGATGTAATAACATTTTAACATCTATAATTAATTGATTTGCCTATTGAATGCCACATTATTAATTTATTTATTCCATCATCTTGGTTGGATCCTTGCACATTCACACCATAGCTATAAGTAATAAAACAAGTACCCACTCCCAATGCAGACTCTATTAATTTGGCTTCCAAATGCCAACATTTCTGCCTTGGATGTAGTACAAATTAACAGCCTTATTAAATTGCAATTCAGCAAATTCTAAAGGGCTCTATATAAGCACAGAGCATATTTTTTTTTACAGAAGTTTTTAGTCAGTGAACTTCTATCCAAAAGCAAGGTCTACACAAACTAAAAACTTCTGTAGAAAATATGCTCTGTGGTACTTATATAGAGTCTTTTAGAATTTGCCGAATTGCAATTTAATACGGCTGTAAATAAATGATATACAAATAGTTTATTATTTTTTCAAGCTATGTAAATATTTAACTAGAAAAAATAACTGAATGTGTTGATTAAAAATACAAAATACCATGAAGTTCCAATATTAACAGTTATCTCAGAAGAAAAAGTATTAGAATATGTGAAATTTCAAAATGCCAACCCTAGAAATAAATTCCATAATATGCACTAATGCTACATATGTACAGTGGATATTAAAAGTCTACACACCCCTGTTAAAATGTCAGGTTTCTGTGCTGTAAAGAAATTAGACAAAGATAAATAATTTCAGTACTTTTTCCACCTATGTGACCTATAAACTGTACAAATCAATTGAAAAACAAACTAAAATCTTTTAGGTGGAGGGAAGAAGAAAAAAAAAGAAAAATAATGTGGTTGCATAAGTCTGCACACCCTCTTATAACTGGGGATGTAGCTGTGTTCAGAATTAAGCAATCACATTCCAAATTGTGTTAAATAGTAGTCAGCATACACCTGCCATCATTTAAAGTGCCTCTGATTAACCCCAAATAAAGTTCTTCTGCTCCAGTTGGTCTTTCCTGAAATGTTATTAGTCGCATCCCACAGCCATGGTCCACAGAGAGCTTCCAAAGCATCAGAGGAATCTCATTGTTAAAAGGTATCAGTCAGGATACTATATATTATATATTATTATTATATAGTTGTTATCCACTAACAATAACATGTCTTGACATTTCTAATAGGTCCATTACCCAGTACATATTCATTTACAAAAGACATCTTACTTTTTCTGTCGCCACTATAACTCTCCTAAAGTCCCTAGATTTGATGACACAGAAAGTTTGGTTCTTTAGTATCCCTTGTTATTCTAGCCTGTTGACTCTCTTCTGGGGTTACTATAGATGTTAAATGTAACAGCATGCTAATGTTTTGCTATTAAGATTTTTGAGGAAATGCATCCATCAGTTGAAAACAATTTGCTGTTGTTATAAGTCTTTTTTCAAAAAATGTGTAGATTGATTATGAAAGTTGCCTGTCTCCATTTGTTTCCTTGTAATAAGATTTAGTTTATTATATTATTATATATACTCTTGTCAATATGAGGATTGTTTTCTATTTTAGAATACGGTGCTTCTCATTTTCTTCACTTGCATTAAATCAGGTCTTATGGGAAAAAGTGTTTCAATCCCATCAGTTAAAGTCAGAGTTAATGAGCAAGATGTCAGTTCATGGAATATTAATGTGTTTTTTTTTTTTAAAGGCAATGAAAAAATCTCTGTTCACTCTGTGCATTAGGTTGGTCAAGCAAACTGTAACCTCTAATGCCAGTTATTAATCTTTTGTCAAATAATTCTGTTAATACAAAATGCTTCACTATAAACCTTATGTGATTTTGTTGTTAGGAAAAGAAAGGCAATTTTTATTTTGTTCCAGAATCAAAATGATATATATTTGCTTGTAAATTGTGCAATTAAAATAAAAGAATTGATGATGACAGAAAAGCCTTAACACTGTTGCATGAGCTATTTGATGATAGGGGCCCATTCCAATCTTTCACGCAGACATTTACACTGCAAGTTTATAAGTAACTTGTGAACTTTTCTATTCAATTATTAAAAACACAGCTCTGAATGAAGGCTGCCCTGAATAGCTGAAAATGAACTGTGTTAGTGAGTAACTGTCCATTGACTTACTTAAAGTCCATTCCAATTGCAGTTAACGGTCTCATACAAGTTACTGGGTGTACGTAAGGTCTTACAATAGTTAATTTTTCTCTAAAATCTTATATGTAAGGGATAAAAAAAGCATTGCTGAGAACTTTCAGTGGAAATTAAAGAGACAGTACTGTAATAAAAAAAAATAAAAAAAATCATTTAAGTGCTTAATAAATATTATATTAAACATTATATTATTATATTAAACATAGACACATATGTTGCATAATACAGTAACTACAAAATAGCCAAGTATGATGTGTGAGTCTGCAGACATCTGTGAACTTGTGGCCTACAAGACATGGTTTAATGCATTGCTTATTAAAAGACTAGCCACACCCAGGACTGTATCTACCTTTTTGGTGAAGTGGACAACCCACTGCAAGTGAGTACACAAGATATGCACCGACCCATTTTTGCATTTTCTGTACATGTAAGTTCCCTTTCCTGTTGTAACTGTCATGTTCAAGGTGGTTAAACCCTAGTAGCCAGTCTTTGAACTGCAACATTTCATTTTTTGTTAAGCTAGGAACCATTTTTTTAAAAAGTGGTGCCCCTCACATGGAAGCACCCCTGGGCAGTTGTCTAGTTGGCGTAATGGGCCATGGCCACACCCCAAACAATAGTCATCAACAGCATGGATACAGAGCATATTGGAGTACTGCAATCCATGCTGGATGTAAATCTCAACAGACAAATGACTATTTAGCACATGTCATGCACAGGATTATGTTAGAGGAGCAGGTAAGGGACAGGGTTTTAGAGGCACACAAACATGTGGACATATGGTCAAATAGTGACATAGAGTATCACATTGATATATCTATAGCTGCTTAGGGAGGCCAGAAAGAGCACAAGGAGGCTGTGGAGAGGCAGAAGGAGCCCCAGGAAGCTTACCACCATTAACAGGAATGCTGTTTACACCTGTCCTGTTATTTTATGGCCATTGCTGTTGTGCATGGGAGAATGGAAGAAAATGCATGAAGAGGTGTCCAGACATGTTTTGCCATCATCCATTTTTTATATATTACTAGGATTATGCTGTTATCCAAATGTTCTTAATCTCTTCATATGGATAATTTATTAATATAGGATTTAAACACTATACCTTAACACAGGATGGTTATACCAAAATATGATATGGATACACATATCAGTCCATTATATTAATGTTATGTATGTTCATATCACAAATCATTAACCATTAGAAAAACACGAACACATGGGTTATAGTATAATACGAATATAAGTTTACTATATCCAAAGAGCACAGTCTAAAAAGTAGCAGATAATGGTGAAGTGCAAATGCTAACCAGGAGGACAGGAGGCTGTATAAAAAAGTGATCATATGTTGGCTTAAAGGTAACACTGTATAATGAAAATCTAATCATTAATCACTTCACAAAATAGAAGTAACCAATAATGTCACATCAACTACAAATATAGTGTCATTTGAAAACCTTGGACATAATATGACACTGCTTTGAAATCATCAGTATTTGGTCATAATCCAAAAAAGTACAGTGCTTTATACTGTTACTGTAACAATAAACTGACTTACATGATGTTCATTTACAAGTAGTTCAATGTCTGCCATTAAAAATCAGTTACATAGTTACATAGTAATTGTTAATTGATCCAGGGGAAGGCAAACCGCCCCCCCCCCAAAAAAAAAAAACTGTGAAACTTTGCCAATTGTTTCAAAAGGGAAAGAAAAATTCCTTCCTGACCCCAGATATTGCCAATTGGATAACTCCCTGCATGAATACTCCCTCTCTAATTATCCAGGATACCCCCAGAATGGCCTTTTTATTTTAAAATATATCCAATCCCTTTTTTACATTTATCTATCAAATCCACTTCCATCCATCCTTACTGTGAAGAACCCTTTTTGTTCTTTAAGGTGGATTATTTTTACTTATAAACTCAAAGGATGTCCTCTTGTCAGTTGAAAACCTCTTGGCACAAAAGTTCACTTGAAAATACTTTATATTGACCCTAGATACTTTTATATAAGATAATCATATCCCTTCTTAGATGCCTTTTATTCTAGAGAAAATACATTTAATTTGGTTAGTCTTTCTTCATAACAACCCCTCCATTGGTCTTATTTGTTTTGTCACACAAATGCATAATTTTATATTTATTCATATTAAATCTCATCTGCCATTTAGTTGGCAATTTCTCTAATTTATGTAAATATTTTAGGAAGTACATGATTTTCTGATTTAATTACCTTGCACAACTTAGAAGTAGGACTGGAAAGTATTGTCTCCATTTTTGCTGATGACACTAAGTCAATAAATATGTAAAAAAAGAGAGGACCTTATACTGAACCTTGGGGAAACCCACTTACCACATTAGTCCAATCGGAGTCTTTTCCATTTACTACAACCCTTTGCTTCCTGTATTGTATCCAGCTCTCAATCCATGAGCAGATATTTACTACAACTCCTGTACCCCTTAGTTTGTACAACAGTCTTCCATGTGGCACTGTATCAAAAGACATTGGAAAATCCGAAAAGGCTGAGATCCAAGTTCCTACTAATCTCCTCATAGAAACAAATTAGGGGCCCTATTAAATTCGAGCTGCGGATGAATTCGTATCTCGCAAAGGCCCATCGTAAGTCGATTTACGATATCCGAGTCGACTTGCGATTGACTTGCGATTGACTTGCGTAATTTCGGACTACTTTGCCGAGATTTGCCTCCGATAAGCGCTACGTAGTAAGTAGCGGACAAGAATTCCTTGCGTAGACGCTCGTATCTCGCAAATTCGCTAAGTGCACAAAAAACCCACGTAAAATGGTTTACGCATTACGTACAGACAACTTAAAAATCTAAAAGTGAGTTTAACAGAGGAAAAGCATGGAAGGCCATTACAATTGATTTAACCATCCCCTCCCCCCACCAAAGCCAAGGCATTATACAACCAATTAGTTGTTACATTTTGAATGAAAAGCCATGCTGCAGCTTACATAAACCAAAATTAAAGACACACTACCTGATTACATAAAAACACTAAAACATCCAGAAAATGCAATATTAACCCTGTTATTTTGTATACATGTTGCTCATCACATCTACATTTGGGAACACAAATATGGGGCACATGGAGAATGTGAATATGTCCTGTTCAGTCTTTCGGTCGGGTCCCACTCTGACCCTCTGGCACTGCTTTCTTACAAGGTTCCTATGCCGGTGAGACCGGAGTGGGTTGTCAGTTCCTTCCCCAGTGGTTTGGGATTTGGCCCTGCATTCAGCTTTCCCTCTCACCCCCACAATGACCCTTAATGAGATAGCTCACAGCTTCATTGAAATACACAATACCTCTTGTTTGGTCTTTCGGTCGGGTCCCACTCTGACCCTCTGGCACTGCTTTCTTACAAGGTTCCTATGCCGGTGAGACCGGAGTGGGTTGTCAGTTCCTTCCCCAGTGGTTTGGGATTTGGCCCTGCATTCAGCTTTCCCTCTCACCCCCACAATGACCCTTAATAAGATAGCTCACAGCTTCATTGAAATACACAATACCTCTTGTTTGGTCTTTCGGTCGGGTCCCACTCTGACCCTCTGGCACTGCTTTCTTACAAGGTTCCTATGCCGGTGAGACCGGAGTGGGTTGTCAGTTCCTTCCCCAGTGGTTTGGGATTTGGCCCTGCATTCAGCTTTCCCTCTCACCCCCACAATGACCCTTAATGAGATAGCTCACAGCTTCATTGAAATACACAATACCTCTTGTTTGGTCTTTCGGTCGGGTCCCACTCTGACCCTCTGGCACTGCTTTCTTACAAGGTTCCTATGCCGGTGAGACCGGAGTGGGTTGTCAGTTCCTTCCCCAGTGGTTTGGGATTTGGCCCTGCATTCAGCTTTCCCTCTCACCCCCACAATGACCCTTAATAAGATAGCTCACAGCTTCATTGAAATACACAATACCTCTTGTTTGGTCTTTCGGTCGGGTCCCACTCTGACCCTCTGGCACTGCTTTCTTACAAGGTTCCTATGCCGGTGAGACCGGAGTGGGTTGTCAGTTCCTTCCCCAGTGGTTTGGGATTTGGCCCTGCATTCAGCTTTCCCTCTCACCCCCACAATGACCCTTAATGAGATAGCTCACAGCTTCATTGAAATACACAATACCTCTTGTTTGGTCTTTCGGTCGGGTCCCACTCTGACCCTCTGGCACTGCTTTCTTACAAGGTTCCTATGCCGGTGAGACCGGAGTGGGTTGTCAGTTCCTTCCCCAGTGGTTTGGGATTTGGCCCTGCATTCAGCTTTCCCTCTCACCCCCACAATGACCCTTAATGAGATAGCTCACAGCTTCATTGAAATACACAATACCTCTTGTTTGGTCTTTCGGTCGGGTCCCACTCTGACCCTCTGGCACTGCTTTCTTACAAGGTTCCTATGCCGGTGAGACCGGAGTGGGTTGTCAGTTCCTTCCCCAGTGGTTTGGGATTTGGCCCTGCATTCAGCTTTCCCTCTCACCCCCACAATGACCCTTAATGAGATAGCTCACAGCTTCATTGAAATACACAATACCTCTTGTTTGGTCTTTCGGTCGGGTCCCACTCTGACCCTCTGGCACTGCTTTCTTGCAAGGTTCCTATGCCGGTGAGACCGGAGTGGATTGTCAGTTCTGCTGTCACTCTCCCACCCACAAGCGCAGCAAACACACACAGAAGGTTTGCAGAGGCACAATGAGCACCAGCCAACTCACCTCCATCAGGGGTAATTGCCACTTCTCTTATCCAAGGAAGTCCCACGACATTGCTGGTGGCCATGTGCCAAGATGACCATTCATTCCCATTTGGTGACCTCCCATTATGTTCTGCTATTCATCAATTTACATTAGTTTCGATTGCTAAGTGATGTTGGGGAAGTGCGTGTGAGAGCAGAATTGACAGACAAATCAATAATCACTGGAGAAGGAACTGACAACCCACTGCAGTATCACCTATCATCACCCTTTTAGGCCCACAGGGGAATGTTCCTACTCCCCATTCCCGCAAATTGTACTTGGCCTGTGCATTAACCCTTTATTATGCATAGATTGTAGATCACTTAGATGCATTATATGATATCTAATGCTATTAGGACTATTATTCCTCTTAGTATGTATGGATCTATTGCAGGTTAACTAGTGCTCATTAGTTTACAGCTATAGTAATGTGACACTAATGTGATGCATGTGGATGTCCCCTAACCCCAACCATTGAAAACACACCGACATGGGAAGAACAGAATAACACAGCTTTATTTTTGGACACAGACCACAATCAGCAGTGGTCAAGACTGTGCATTCACAGAACGGTATAACAAAACTTTATTTTTGGACACAGACCACAATCAGCAGTGGTCAAGACTGTGCATTCACAGAACGGTATAACAAAACTTTATTTTTGGACACAGACCACAATCAGCAGTGGTCAAGACTGTGCATTAATATCATGGGTGTGGTGTGGGCGGGTCCCGAGAGAGCAAGGGGCTAAATTAAAAAAAGGGGATACCTACAGGGGTCAATCTAATAGTCTAGAATAAGCATGATGCATAGCACCTACCAGGGTCACATGCTGCAACCGGAACCAGAAATCTCTCCATTTAACTGAAGAAACCATTAGAGTGCACGGCACTTACAACTTGTCTGGATCTGTTCAATTGAACAAATGATTCAACCTCTGGACTGTGTAATCCAATCCAGTTTCACACATACAGTATGGTGTGTGAAATTGCCCACAAAAATGAATGGTCAACAAAAAACAAAAAAGGCGGAGGAGGCTAAAAAAAAAAAATGACAATGCATGTACAGTAAAGTGCTAAATACTGTACCAATATACCAACTCACCTGATTCCCATCTGCAAGCTTTACTAACTATTAGCTAGGTCTATGGATAATGAGTAATATGGGCAAATACCCATTAATATGGACAGGACACAAAGGCCAGCAGCCACATTCACTGTTTCTTACATCAGACCCAAAGATCTGTTCTCAGACCGATATTGAGGTCAGGATCACATGCTTTATTAGTGCATATATTAATGCTGGCTGTCATTAACATGCCATTGGGAGACTTTGCAAGTCCACCGCCATAGCGGTATTAGTCTACATTTCAGCTAACAACAATCATGTCTGAGATATCTGGCAATATGATAGCTTTAAGATTGTGGGAGCTACATGTTAAGGAGGGGGCTGTCATTGGAGTAATGTCTACCTGAGAGGAACTGGGAAAACCTTACGCCTCATATAATTCCTCCACTATGCTTGCAGATGCAGGAGATGCCTTCATGGGCCTGAATTGTACCTAAAACAAATGGAAAGAAAAACAAAGAGAAAACATAAAATCTAAGGGCCTAAAAAAAAAGGGGACTGCAGCATCCCTTTCCAACAGCATTCCCAAGTGACCATCAATTGGTGGCATGCTCAACCGAACCCTACGTGTCCACAGAGAAGAGGATCATGGACCATGTGATGGGAGGTAGCCATCTGCATACAAAATGTCACCATCACATAGGCAAAGATCCAAAACTCTGTAGCCAGGCTAGATGAGGTCAGCATTGTGACCAATAGATTGTCACTGAGGAGTGCTGTTGAGAAGGCACAATTATGTCCACAGCCCCTAGGTCCTCCTCCGCCTGGGCACAGGACCTGCATCGTCCGCGGCCGGACGCCGTCTCCTTGGTGGTGGGGGAGCAGGAGGAGGTAGTGGCACCACGGGTGGTGGTGGCGGCGGAGGCATGGTGGAAGGAGAGGAGGGGCCAGGCTGCTGTTGGCTGGTGACCTGCCCCGTTCCCAGCAGCCTGACCAAATGCTGCTCCAGCCTCCGATGATGGCTCCTCTCCTCCCTAAAGCGCCTGTCCAGGCTGCGCCTCATGCCAGAGATGTTGGCCTCAATCCTATTCACGGCGGCCAACAACTCCAGCAGCGCAGCCTCGGTCGTTGGTGGTGGGGGCTCGGGTCCTGCTGGCAGGGCCGGGTGGGAAGATGGCGGGGACAGAGTGGGGAGGATCTGGGACCCGGCTGGAGACAGGGGCTCTGATGTTGTTGTCCCCGGTGGCTCAGAGTGTGGGGAAGGAGGAGCTGTGGCATATTCCACTCCTTCTGAGGGCCCCGGCGAGATGGCAAGTCTTTGGAGGAGGGGGACAGTCGGGCTCTGGACAGGGGGGCTGTCAACGACCACGACCTCCCCCTCCGAAGAGCCAGGGCCCTCGGATGAGCCTGTAGCCTCCTCCCCCTGAGCGGTCTCCTGCGGGGCGGGGGCTGACGGCCCCGCTCGTGGCTCATCACTGGACCCAGACCTCCTACTGGATGCTGAAATAGAGAAAAGAAAGGTACATGTCATTAGTATGCTGATCAATACATTGATATGTTTTCACTCCTAACTATCTGACATCTAGGCCTGAACATGGATGATTCTCCTAATTGCAACTCCCATTAGCTCTCATTTGCTAGATTGGATCTATTCTTTGGTTTCTTGTCTTGACCTCTCCTGGCTCCTAACACTGTCTGGATTTTGCCTGCGGTCTGTAACTGCATAGGCTGCATTGGGCGCACCAGTACATGGACTCTATTGCTTAATTACTCTTGGGGTGGCCAGGAATGACAGTGATTTTTCAGCTTCATGGATTTAATGATACATCCATCCATCCATCCCTTGTTAATTCCATGGAGCTGACATGTCAGTGTCCTTGTTGGTCACCATGTGTAGTGTGTGTGATGCACATGTGGTGGCATGTTGGTGTATGTGATATTCACCTGAACTGGAGGCTGGGTCGTGCTGGGCCACCGGGGATGAAGCTCCAGCTGCGGGCGATGGTCCTAGAAAGTCCCTTGCGATCCTCTCCCACTCCTTATAGGCGACACTGTGTCCCTCCGCTTCTCTGGCCATCTTCCTTTTCACCGTGGCCCTGATATCCACATATCTGTGCTTCAAGGACCTCAAGCCCCTAGGAACCGTGGACACCTCCTTCATCACTTCCACTACCTCCTTCCAAGCCTGAGCCTTAGGCCCAGGCTTCGCTTCCCTTGCCACAAGGATGACGGGCCGGTCACGGATCGCACCCAGGAGGACCATATTCTCCTGGGGCGTATAATTACGGGCCCTGCGCCTGCCCTTGCCAATAGCCCCTTGCTCTCTCGACTGTGCTGGGGGACCCTGGCCTCCCTGCACTCTTCCTGAGGCCTGTCCCTTCCCCAAACTACCCCGCCCCCTGGGAACAGGCCCCTTCCCCTCTGTCCCTCCTCTACAAGTGCCTCTGTCTCCCTCCTCCTCCTCCTCCTCCTCCTCCTCCCCCCCCCCCTCTGGGGACCACTCCTCCTCCTCTGGGGACACCTCCTCCTCTGGGGACACCTCCTCCACCCCCTCCAGGGACACCTCCTCCTCTGGGGACACCTCCTCCTCCGGGGACACCTCCTCCACCTCTCCTCCACCCTCCACTACACTCTCCTCACTCTCCTCACTCTCCGCTCCTCTCCTCTCCTCCTCTCTCCACCTATCTCCTCCCTCCATGCTCAAATAATACAAAAATAAGGATAACTCAAAATAAGTGTAACTGTTATATATGTGAAGGAAACAAAAGTGTATGTTCTATGTGTTTTTACTAACTGTTGGGGGATGCGGTGCAAAGGTTGGGGGGGTGGGAGGTGTGTGTTGTGTGTCCTAACGCTATGTATGTCTCTATGTGTCTTTAATCTATGTGTCAGGCAAATATGTGTAATGTGTAAATATGTGTAACTCTTACGTGTAAATATGCTAGTAATAAAATACAAAACAATCAAAAAGAGTGCGCCTACAAATCAAAAGAACGATAAAGAAATAAAAGTATTACTGGAATGTCTGTTGGAAAGAAAAGATGTGTGTGCTATGTGTATTTAATAAGTGGTGGGGGATGGGGTGTGTTGGGGGATGGGGTGTGGTGGGGGGAATGGGTGTGTGGGGTGTGTGTCCTAACTATATATATGTCTCTATGTGTGTTATTTAATCTATGTGTCTTGCAAATATGTGAAATCTGTAAATATGTGTAATGCTTAAATGGAAGGACTTATGAAATAGACAATGCAAAAAGAAAAAAATAACTACAGTAATCTCCCTCTCTCCAAAGTACTAATCAAACTCTCTCCCACCTGCTCCTGAAACTGCGTGCTAACTCCAATGGCTCTTACAACACAGTCAGCGCATGGGTTTGTATCACTCACATTTATAAGCTCATACTGTCAATCTAATTCTTAGCTCGTACGTGATTGGCTGAGAGGCGTGTCTCGCTAGGACGTCCCCTTATCAGCTTGCGAGCGCGCCAACAGACTCAGCCAATTACATACGCACGTATAGTGTCAGGCCGCCAAGTGCGTATGTAATTGGCTGAGAGTCCCAATACATACGCACTTGGCGTCCCGCGTTGGGCTTCTCAGCCAATTACATACGCACTTGGCGTCCCGCGTTGGGCTTCTCAGCCAATTACATACGCACTTGGCGTCCCGCGTTGGGCTTCTCAGCCAATTACATACGCACTTGGCGTCCCGCGTTGGGCTTCTCAGCCAATTACATACGCACTTGGCGTCCCGCGTTGGGCTTCTCAGCCAATTACATACGCACTTGGCGTCCCGCGTTGGGACAGCCAATTACATGCGGCCAAGTGCGTATGTAATAGGTTGAGAGGCTTCTTGACCTAAAATCATCAGCTGGAATGCCATGTAAAGATCCACAGGTGACCAATGGCAAAGCAGAAATTAACGTGCCTAATACCAGATCATGCAATCAACAAGCTATATAACCCCATCCCCAACAAGTCATCAGCATGTCTGAAACAGCATGGATGATCATGAGAGAGGGATGAGGGCTCGGATGAGTGGGCGTATGAGGTTGAGACGCTTTTGTGCAGCTCAACTAGCACTGTATGAAGACCAGGAAGCAAGGTGTGTGATTGAGGGGGTGATGGGGAGTGGCAGAGAGGAATGTCTGGGAGTGAATGAGGGTGTGAGTGGTGATGTGATCCATGCTGGGGCAGAACCAAGCCAGGCAAGGGAATTACCACAGGCCATGCCTAGTATCGTGGGGGTGGATCAGGGAGGAGAGAGAGCTCCAGTAGCACAGGGACAGAGGGATATAGGGCCACCTGCACCCAGGGAGGCTGACAATGTTGTCGGTGATCAGCTGCTGGGGGGAGTACAGGATGTGTTGGCTCAGGCAGAAGGGGGGGAGCCTGACCAGGAGCCTGACCAGGAGCCTGACCAGGAGCCTGACCAGGAGCCTGTGAGGAGGCGGGCACCCAATGTGTACAGGGAGAGACTCACATTAGAGGGGTTAACTGATGGGGAGGTGTATGAGCGTTTTCGGCTGACCCGTGCCAGTCTTGTGGAGCTCTATGAGGTTCTCAGAGCGGACCTTGAGCCTCGCTCACGGGCAAATAGAGCCATCCCAGGAATGACACGGATGTTAGTTGCAATACACCTCCTTGCTTCTGGGAGCTTTCAGACCACCCTGAGCATAGCCGGAGGAATGTCTCAGCCAAGCCTCTCGAATTGTCTGAGTGCATTCCTCCGTGCTATTGGTCGGAGAGCTGCCAGATACATCAGTTACCCTAACACTGCTGAAGAGATCTCGAAGGTGAAGTTCGATTTCTTCCAATTAGGAGGTATCCCCAATGTGCTTGGTGCTATTGACTGTACACACGTGGCACTGATACCTCCTAGAGAGCAAGAAGCGCTGTACAGAAATCGTAAGCATTATCATTCAATCAATGTACAGGTTGTTTGCGATGCGAACATGCGCATACAAGGTGTGTTTGCAGGCTTCCCGGGAAGTGCTCACGACGCCTATATCCTGCGAGCATCCGGAATCTATCACATCTTTGAGTCCGGCAGATTTCCATCCGGATGGCTACTGGGTGAGTACACATTAGTAATGGCAGTCAACCATATCTTACTATGACTGGATACAATAACACATACGGTACATCATGTTTCCCTCTATTGATCTGATGTTCACATGTGCATTACGGAGTAATACGACCAAAGCCAGAACATAATAGCTCATTGCTGGCCAGAACCCTGTGTTAGCTTGGCCAAACAGTATGCAGTTCACAACAACATATGCCAAAAACCACAATTGATTAATCATTAGGTATATGTTCTGATGCATTCCATTGTATCCTGTGACATGGACATCTCTAGTCTACATAACGTGTTGTGTGTTCTTGTACGGCCTATGTAAGTGAGATGTCTTCAGAATTCATCTGATAGAGGAGAATTAATATTGTTTGGCCAACTTTTTCTTGCCTGAATATATCCCGGAATAAACATGAATTAGCTTACCTTGAAGTTATCAAAATCTCCAAGGTCTTTTGGCATTTGCGTTTGATCGTGTACGCCCCTGGGAAATTCCACCTGAATTAGCATCACATTTACGGTCACAAGAATACACGATCACTCTTCACCTCAGACCTCTGGCATGTGCTCGTTACAAGAACTGCAACAGTGACTTCCTGCTCTCTACCAGAAGGGTCGCAATATGTACCCTGTTGTATTTCCCTTGTATCTCCGCCTCATGTAAGTGTCCTGTGGGTGTGAACATCTGGATTTTCCATTTGTTGAAATTACATTATAATTGATCTGAAGCTTCAGATAGAATCCATGTGTTAATACCCTAGTAATTATCCTATCAGATGCATCCATGATCCATCTCCCTTACATATATCTTTAACTGTGTATTAGCCACAGGGATGTGTTGATAGGTCATGATGACGATATTTGGCCATATGCTTTGTCAAACATCACAACATCCTATTCATATCAACATCATATTTTATTTACACCAGGTGATGCAGGATATGGGTGTTTGCCGTGGTTGTTGACCCCTGTGAGCAATCCCCAGACTCGGGCAGAGGCGCGGTATAATGCTGCGCATAAAACCTGCCGGAATGTAATTGAGCGCACCTTTGGTGTACTAAAGATGCGCTTCAGATGTTTACATTCCACTGGGGGGGCTCTACAATACAAGCCCCAGAAAGTTTGTCGCATCATCCTTGCCTGCTGCTGTCTGCACAATATAGCACTACAGGCCAACTGTCTGGGGGACATTGATGCGGCTCCGCTACCTGTGGAGGAAGAGCCTTTATTTCACCCTGAAGTGGATAATCTGCAGGGGTCACAACAACGTGCCCGCCTAATTCGTGAGTACTTCACATGTAAGTACATACCCAATATGCATGGAACACAGTCTAATGTATCTGGATTATGCCTAACTCCCAAATCCACCTTTATCCATCGCCCTTGTCATACAGAATTCCAACCAGTCCACAGTAGAGGAGAGTTCCCTGACGTTGTCAATGTTTGTACACTGGAACAAGCCACATGATCAGTTACAGGTAAGTAAGCACACATTCCCATACACATCTTAAGTACTGACGGTTAGAAACATCAATGGCATAGATAATTTGAGTGGATTATATATCCCACTATGTCAATGTATATATGCCCCACGTTACATTGTTATCTAGTAATTTATATTGAAAAAAGACTTTAGTCCATCAGGTTCAACCTCTATAGATCTATGATCTGCAATACGCAGAATTATTGTTAATTGATCCAGAGGAAGTCACCGAAAAACAAAAAGTGAAGCTTTGCCAATTGTCTACACAGGGACGAAAAATATAACATTCCTTCCTGACCCCAGATACTGGTGATCATATTCATCCCTGGATCAATACTCCCTATCTCTTTATCCAGGATAGCCCCTAATGCCTGTTTGGTTTTGTAATGTAAAAAGATACCCAATCCCTTTTTAAAGTCACCTACAACCTCTACGGACCAGGATTGCTCACATTGTCTGATCCTGCAAAACCACATGAAATGGGATCCAAATGTGGTTGAAAAATACCATACACACATACTTTAGTCTAATTTGTGACTGTAATCCTAACATCATATTAACCTTACAGAGCTGCTGTCGTGTGTCAACTCTTCTTTAAACAACCTAGACATGGAAAAACATGACCAGCAACAGAACTGCTACATCAATGTAAGCTACATAGCGAGTATTTGTGTAATAATATGGCCACGTATGCTGAAGGACACAAATAACACATCAATCACTTTATTAATATCAGCCTATCTCTTTCCAGGATACAGCAGATAGGTAAGCGGTGATAACTAATTACGATCCACAGCGCACGTGTCCTGGTGGAACAAATCACCTCGTGGATGAGCTTGGGACTGCGTCCAAGGTAAAACACCACATTTGGCTCTCCACAGATGCATTAATGTGTAATCTATGTGATATTCCTACATCATTAGCCAGATGAGTAGCTCGTTTCCTTTGTAGGGAAAGAACAGTGAAGACGTTTGTATGAAATGAGCAACATATATCGGTACAGTGGATCGAAAAGGTCTAAAGTCTACACACCCCTGTTAAAATGTCATGTTTCTGTGCTGTCAAAAAATGAGACCAAGATAAATCATTTCAGAACTTTCTCCACCTTTAATGTGACCTATAAACTGGACAACTCATTTGAAAAACAAACTATAATCAGTTAAGTAGAGTGAATAAAAAATCAAAAAAGAAAATCACAAGGTTGCATAAGTATGCACACCCCTAAACTAATACTTTGTTGAAGCACCTTGTGATTTTATTACAGCACTCAGTCTTTTTGGGTATGAGTCTATCCGCATCGCACATTGTGACTTTGCAAGATTTGCCCACTCTTCTTTGCAAAAACACTTCAGATCTGTCAGATTGCGAATCCATCTCCTGTGCACAGCCCTCTTCAGATCACCCCACAGGGATTTTGGTCTGGGCTCTGGCTGTGCCATTCCCAAACTTTAATCTACTTCTGGTGAAGCTATTCCTTTGTTAATTTGGATGTATGCTTTGGGTTGTTGTCATGCTGAAAGATGAAGTTCCTCTTCATGTTCAGCTTTCTAGCAGAAGCCTAAAGGTTTTGTGCCAATATTGACTGGTATTTGGAACTGGTCCTAATTCCCTCTATCTTAACTAAGGTTCCAGCTGCAGAAAAACAGCCCCAAAGCATGATGCTGCCACCACCATGCGTCACTGTGGGTATGGTGTTCTTTTGGTGATGTGCAGTGTTGTTTTTGCGCCAAACATATCTTTTGGAATTATGGGCAAAATGTTCAACCTTGGTTTCATCAGACCAGAACACCTTTTCCCACATGCTTTTGGGAGACTTCAGATGTTTTTTTTTTTGGGAAAAATGCAGCCTGGCTTTGATGTTTTGCTTTGTAAGAAAAGGCTTTCATCTTGCCACTCTACCCCATACGCCAGACATATGAAGAATACGGGAGATTGTTGTCACATGTACCACACAGCCAGTACTTGCCAGATATTCCTGCAGTTCCTTTAATGTTGCTGTCGGCCCTCTTGGTAGCCTCCCAGACCAGTTTTCTTTAGGTCTTTTCCTCCATTTTGGAGGGAGCTCCAGTTCTTGGTAATGTCACTGTTGTGCCATATTTTTTACGCTGTCTTCCATGGTATATCTAATGCCTTGGAAATTCTTTTGTACCCTTCTCCTAACTGATACCTTTTAACAATGAGATCCCTCTGATGCTTTGGAAGCTCTCTGTGAACCATGGCTTTTGCTGTGGGATGCGACTAAGAACATTTCAGGAAAGACCAACTAGAGCAGCTTAACTTAATTTTGGGTTAATCAGAGGCACTTTAAATGATGGCAGGTGTATGCTGACTCCTATTTAACATGATTTGGAATGTGATTGCTTCATTCTGAACACAGCTACATCCCCAGTTATAAGAGGGTGTGCAGACTTATGCAACCACATTAGTTTTCTTTCATATTTTCTTCCCTCCACCTTACAGATTTCAGTTTGTTTGACAATTGAGTTGTCCAGTTTTTGTCACATTAAAGGTGGATATAGTTCTGAAATGATTTTTCATTGGCTAATTTGTTTACAGGAGTGTGTAGACTTTTTATAACCACTGTAAGTGACGAAGTAAGCGCTCTGGGAGCATGTGCAATGTAAATCTTGACATGTTCCTTTTATGTTTCAGATCGCAAAGATTAGTCCCTTTCCACGGTCAGAACAAGGAATGATGAGCATTCCCACGTTCCAGGACTATGCTATTGTCACATTGCATCATGTATGTTCAGATGTCAGTCATCATGTGTTGCATCGGGTGTGATATCACATCCTCTACATCGCTTTAGATGTACCTATTGCTTTAGATCTGCCATTCTCTCCTCTACTTGGACTATTGTGAAGCCTGTATCATACTTCCTTCCAGATCTCTTCCTCAGTGCTGATGTGATCCTCCCTGTACATATGGGGAACAGTAACTCTAGCCTTGGAACATAACTGTTAATGAGGTTCCATTTACCTTCAGTTATGAATATGCAACAGCAGATAATAGAGATGCTCATTCACAGAACAGAATACACCTCGAACTGGCCAGTTGGTTGGTAGTTCTGCTAACACCTGAAATTATTTGGAACACACTGATATGGTCCTGGTCATGTTCCCATCTGAGTGTCCAAACTTATGTATGTAGAGTCTTCTCTCATAGTGCCATTTCCAGTGACATGGCCTACGGGGGTTCTAACATTGACTGATTGAGCACTTCTACCTCTGCAGTTGCATAGGAGTGTGTGTTGCGCGCACACACAAGACTACAGATTACTTCTCCCCATGAGCATATCTCCTTCTGTATTGTTGGTTTTGAATATTGAATGTTAGCCTGATATATTTAAGAATATAACTGATATTGCCTCACGTTGGCTGATGCACTGTATCTCCCCCCCTCAACTGATCATCTATACCAATGTCACCCCCCCCGCGTGCATTCTGGCCCCATGTCCCTATTTCCGTGTGTTACTGGAACTCTGTATCCTACCCACCTCCACCATGATACTGAGCAGGCCTGTGGTAATTTGTCACTGTGTGGCTTTGTGAACAATTAAACCGTTTTTTTTTCACTCAATGTTTGTGTAATCCTGTATATTTACCATGTAACAATTCAATTCCCCTGAAAGTCAGATGTGCTCATCACCATCAGTTAGTGGTGTAGCTATTCGGGGCAATCTGCGTTGACATTACTACATAATCATGAATGTCGATTCATATCATTCAAGTTGAGCCCTTCAAGTCACTATATACAACCCTGCAGGTCTCTAGACCTGATTTCAGAATTCCCACCCCTCCAACTTGCACCTACATGTATATTGGCAAGGGCCAGATTAATGTAGCATATGTATCTATGTAAACACACACAGATATATGTATTTAACAATGACACTTCATTCTCTCTGTATTGTCGCAACTAGAAAGCATGATATGGTACAAACACACAGAAACAGTGATAACAGTATAACAATCATACTTTATTGCATACACAGAGTACAAACAGAAATAGACAGGAATGTGCATTAATATCATGTGTGTGTTGTGAAGAGATCCTAGTATGGCAAGGGGCTGTGGCAAATCTGAGGACATCTGAAGAGGAAACAGACAACATCATCAGGGTAATGCATAGCATCTCCTAGGGTCACATGTGGTCAGGACCCCACAGTAACCAACAGCATATAACACGACATCTAATCAACATAACCATTAATGCGCATACAACAACCATATGGTTGCCAGAATAAACAGACACTATAAAACAGGGATCATGTCATACTAAGCGATTTCACACACAGTGTGAATTGGTCAATAGATGATATGAATCTGGAAAACAGAGGTAGGAGGTGTTAGAACAATCATAAGCTGTTATTAGAGTACATTGTTTTTGCTTTTGACACTACTCTAAACCAACTAACATGAACATCATCTCCGAGCAGTAAGAACCATATGTATTCTATCCTGTTCAGTCAGCCTTCCAGGAAGATGCTTAGGATGTGGAATACGACAAGGCATGCTTCACTGTGAACACAATCCTTCAGCAAAATGTACTATCACTATCTATGTGGAATAGTTGTGCCATGCTGATATCACATCTCACTTCTAAATGGGTGGTACCAAGGCCAGACAGATTACACTGTTCACATTACCCCTAAACACATGCACATTGATCATGAAGTCAAACCCTTGAAATTGCCACTTTGGTTTGGATGACATGAAAAAACTGAAGCCAATTTCATAATGTTAACGGGATGGAATGCTATAAACTTATGTGGAATTGCTGGTTTGGATTAGCAGATAGTAATGGGACTGTGCAACTCGATAGCCTGGACACTGATCATTATAATGGAAGATCACACAGTCATGTTTCTTAGTGAAAAGATATGGAGTCATATATTTAATTTCAGAGCCATCTGCAGTGGGGAATAATCCTGATAGAATGCCCGTTGGGAACTGGGTTGAGCGTTTACTCACATGATGGTATTGTACTGCTCGAAGATGAAGAAAATGTCTTCATAGTTGTGTGATTTGGCTATTAACACCTACAAAGACAAAAACAATGTCTCATTCCGAACAATATTATGATTAAATACAGCATTTAAGCTCAAGGTCAATCCACATTGAACATCAATTGTTAAAATGTTCAACATAACCAGACATGTACACACTCTGTAGCCAATATTATGTCAACATGTATAACAATCTGTATTCTGTGAGGAGTGGTCAGGAGGCCCTCTCGGATGGTCCTAACACCTCCTACTCCGAGTTAGCGGGCCCCCACCGTCTGTGCCCGCGGCCCGTCTCCCTCTTCCACGCCTTGGTGTGGGATCAGGGGGTGCCACTACAGCAGGTGGCTGGGGTTCATGGGTGGGCGATGTCTGAGATGAGGAGGCAGACATTTCAGGTTGAGATTGGACCACCGAAGGCTGGAGAGGTATGGGCTGCCGACGGAGATTACGCAATAATGCGCGTCTCTCCCGGCTTGCGCGTTCCTCATATCTCTCCATCCTTCGGTTGTGCCTCCTCATCTCAGCATATATGGCCCGTGTGGTGGCTGAAATGACCCGATTGCCAGCCAGGATGGCCCTGCTGACTGCCAATTGATTAGCACTGATGGCCAGCATTTGACTTGAGAGCTGGCTTTGGGCCTGGTCCTCTTCATCAATGTGGGACATTATGTTCCGTAATTGGGCAGGGAGATGTGGCAGAGGACCTGGAGGTCTGGCGGCTGGCGGCTGGGCGGCTGGCGGCTGGGCGGCCGGCGACTGGGCGGCCGGCGACTCCGCGGCCGGCGACTCCGCGGCCGGCGACTCCGCGGCCGGCGACTCCGCGGCCGGCGACTCCGCGGCCGGCGACTCCGCGGCACTTCCTCCCGGGGCACATCCTCCCGGGGCACTTGGGGCCGGTGCACTTGGGGCCGGTGCACCTCCTCCCGGGGCACTTGGGGCCGGTGCACTTGTGGCCGGTGCACCTCCTCCCGGGGCACTTGGGGCCGGTGCACTTGTGGCCGGTGCACCTCCTCCCGGGGCACTTGTGGCCGGTGCACCTCCTCCCGGGGCACTTGGGGCCGGTGCACTTGTGGCCGGTGCACCTCCTCCCGGGGCACTTGGGGCCGGTGCACCTCCTCCCGGGGTACCTCCTCCCGGGGCACTTGGGGCCGGGGCACTTCCTCCCGGGGCACCTCCTCCCGGGGCACTTGGGGCCGGTGCACTTGTGGCCGGTGCACCTCCTCCCGGGGCACTTGGGGCCGGTGCACTTCCTCCCGGGGTACCTCCTCCCGGGGCACTTGGGGCCGGGGCACTTCCTCCCGGGGCACCTCCTCCCGGGGCACCTCCTCCCGGGGCACCTCCTGCCGGGGCACCTCCTCCTGGGGCCCATGGTGGAGCCCAGGCTGAGTGCGGTGCCCCGTATGTCGGGGGAGCACAGTATGAGGGCTGTGCCCAGGGTGAGGGCTGTGCCCAGGGTGAGGGCTGTGCCCAGGGTGAGGGCTGTGCCCAGGGTGAGGGCTGTGCCCAGGGTGAGGGCTGTGCCCAGGGTGAGGGTGGAGCACCAGATGAGGGAGGAGCCCAGGATGAGGGAGGAGCCCAGGATGAGGGAGGAGCCCAGGATGAGGGAGGAGCCCAGGATGAGGGTGGAGCCGCTGAGGGTGGAGCCGCTGAGGGTGGAGCCGCTGAGGGTGGAGCCGCTGAGAGAGGCACAGGATGGTGTGGCTGGTGCAGGCCCTGAGGTGGCCACGCCGAAGAGGGCCCGGGCATCACTTCCCGCTCCGTATGAGCAAGTGATGTGGATGGTCCCGGGCCCTCCTGAATGTCCTGGGCCACTTCAGCTCTTCCTGCCTCCTCCTCTTCTGAATCTGTGGATACTGCAATGGAATAAACATATATTTCAGTTGGTTGCCATACACAATTGCCAGCTATGCATTTACATATCATTGACATCATGGTCACCTGTGAGCGACTGTGGTGCTTGTGTTACACAGATGAGCCACGGGCTGCATAATGAGCATTGTGGATCATGGCTCATATGAATGTGTACTGCATGTGCCTCAGACACGTGCTCTGCTGCATCTGCTGTGCAGTGTGTGAGACTGACCAATCTGACCAGTTTCCAGCAATGGTTGTTAATATGCAGCTGAGACATGGGCCAGGTTAGGACAGTATATGACACACATGCAGTGCTACAGAGTCTGTATCCACATATGCCACACAGGCAAATTTTTATTCTCAATCGCAGTGGAGGCCAAAGTCAGGCCTGCAGTTGTGGATAGCCATGCTGCACCCAGCTGAGAATATCATTCTCCAAGTCATTAAGTCTAATTGACTCATCTGTTCACATAAAGGAAATCCACATATACAGGCCTGTGCGCAGCACAGCAAGTTTGACTTTGGACACCCTGCTCTATTGCAATTAATCTGGATATAATTAGAAATTGACATATCAGGGAGACAAATTATGAACATGATAGGTTTGCTACCAGGTCTGAAATGGTTATTGTCGCCCCATAAATTTTTAGTCAACCATAGGGCTTACAGTGCTATTGGATGTGAATTATCCCAGTGTGTGGGCAGGGGTGTAGGAGGCCATATAATTCTTGAGCAAGGGTGGGCAGGTTCGGGCCTGGAGGGCCACACAGGTGAGCCAATCGCCTTTTCAGTCATCCTGATTGTCTCACCTGTGCCCAAAAAGGATATCCTGAAAGTCCGGCATGTATGTGGCCCTCCTTACCCACCCCTGTTCTAGAGGGATACAGCTCATTATATACAACAGCCAGAACACAAGCCTATTTATACATACATACATACATACAGCATGATATCCTGAAAGTCCGGCATGTATGTGGCCCTCCTTACCCACCCCTGTTCTAGAGGGATACAGCTCATTATATACAACAGCCAGAACACAAGCCTATTTATACATACATACATACATACAGCATGATATCCTGAAAGTCCGGCATGTATGTGGCCCTCCTTACCCACCCCTGTTCTAGAGGGATACAGCTCATTATATACAACAGCCAGAACACAAGCCTATTTATACATACATACATACATACAGCATGATATCCTGAAAGTCCGGCATGTATGTGGCCCTCCTTACCCACCCCTGTTCTAGAGGGATACAGCTCATTATATACAACAGCCAGAACACAAGCCTATTTATACATACATACATACATACAGCATGATATCCTGAAAGTCCGGCATGTATGTGGCCCTCCTTACCCACCCCTGTTCTAGAGGGATACAGCTCATTATATACAACAGCCAGAACACAAGCCTATTTATACATACATACATACATACAGCATGATATCCTGAAAGTCCGGCATGTATGTGGCCCTCCTTACCCACCCCTGTTCTAGAGGGATACAGCTCATTATATACAACAGCCAGAACACAAGCCTATTTATACATACATACATACATACAGCATAATATCCTGAAAGTCCGGCATGTATGTGGCCCTCCTTACCCACCCCTGTTCTAGAGGGATACAGCTCATTATATACAACAGCCAGAACACAAGCCTATTTATACATACATACATACATACATCATGATATCCTGAAAGTCCGGCATGTATGTGGCCCTCCTTACCCACCCCTGTTCTACAGGGATACAGCTCATTATATACAACAGCCAGAACACAAGCCTATTTATACATACATACATACATACATCATGATATCCTGAAAGTCCGGCATGTATGTGGCCCTCCTTACCCACCCCTGTTCTAGAGGGATACAGCTCATTATATACAACAGCCAGAACACAAGCCTATTTATACATACATACATACATACAGCATGTTATCTGCAGGCTTTTAGCCAGCCCATCCCCCCACAATCTCAGCCAACCATGTGTGTGATATGATACTCACGTTGCAGGGTGTTAGCCCAATCTGTGTCCACCTGCCCCGGTATTCCCACCACAGATTCAGAAGGGATGAAGCGCATCACTGTCCTCTCCCATTCCTTGTAAACAAAAGGGACCGCGGGCCCACCACCAGTCTGACGTGCTGCTGCTGACTCATCGGACATCCTTCTTTTCACCGCCATCTTTAAATCATCAAATTTGTGCCGCACTAACCTCCAGTCCCTATTAGTAACCCCTACTGCCGACACAGCTCTGGCAATTTGGGACCAGGCCTGCTGCCTCTGGCTGGCATTAATGTCTCTGCCACCACATATAATTCCCTGGCGGGCACAGATTTCCCTGAGGAGAACCTGGATCTCCTCTGGGCTGTAATTGGGGGCCCTGGGCCTTGCCACAACCCGTTGCCTTACAGACGGTGCCTGGTCTTCCTCTTCTATCCCTGGGGCCGCTCCCTCATCCCCACTACTTCCCACCAAGGGATCAGGCCCCTGACCCTCTGCCCCTTCCACTGGAATTCCTAGCTCTGGGGGCACTTCCCTCCCCCCCTGCTCTCCTCCTTGCTCTCCTCCTCCTCTCCCTCGACCTCCTCCTCCTCTCCCTCCTCTCCCTCTCCCTCCTCCTCCTCTCCCTCCTCCTCCTCTCCCTCCTCCTCCTCCTCCTCTCCTCCTCATCCTCCTCCTCTCCTCAGATGTTCTCCTCACTCTCCTCCGCGCCTCTCTTGCCTTACCACCTCCTCTCCTCTAAACTCCTCCAAAACAAAATTAACAATAAAGCAAGATGATCTTTGTGTTGGTTTAGGAGGTAAAAAAAGATGCAAGTATTATGTGTAGTATTATGTGTGGGGGGAGGGGGGGGGGGGAGGTCGTGGGGGGAGGGGGGGGTGTAGGTGTGCAGTGGCCTACCACTAGGTGTTGCTATGTGTACGTATTAATCTATGTGTGTGAATTATGTGATATCAGTAATTATGTGTATTGTAAACAAAGGGTTAAATTATCTGCTAGTTCAAAATTGAAATTCTCTCCTCTCTCCTCTCTCTTCTCTCTCTCTCCTTGCTCTCCAAAAACCCACCAACGCCTAGACCTGTGTGTCTACTTGCAAAAGCTCCAGCACAGTCAATTATGTTCTGTTTTTGGCTCCCTTTTAAAGGCATACTGCCGTCAGGTTAAGTGGTACGTATCACGTATTTCGCGCTCTTTTCCTACGCAAAGGGATCCGAGATATCGTAACTCATGCGCAAATCCTAACGTTTACGCATTCGCATCCATCGCTCGTATCTCGCAGCACTTGGAATTTAATAGCGTCGGAAATGGTTTCAATTTTCAACTACGTAGGCCTTGCGTTTTCACCTTTTATTTACGCAGCTCGAATTTAATAGGGCCCTAGATTTGTTTGACACAACCTATTACTCATAAATCCATGTTAACTCCTACTTATAAGAATGGTATACCAATTCCAGGCAGGCCTATTGTGGACTATTACTTAAAGCACCTTGTAGGAACCCTGCCTTCCTTACGTTATGGATACCTCACTTACAATATCCAAATGTGCCTACAAATGTTTTTCTGGCCAGTATTGATATTGAGCAACTCTATGCTAGCATCCCAAACAGACCTGGCTTGGCAGCTGCAGAATTATTTTTAAAGACTAAAAAGACTTATCTTGTGTCATTCAATAAGTTTATTCTAACATTGTTGGAGTTAAAAAATACTTTTTCTTTACCAAAAGTGGTACCACCAAAAGAGGGGAACAGCCATAAGAACACTTCGTCCCAACCAATTTTAAGGTTGGTAGGAGGATACACAGGTATTTGTTGAGTATGCCCTACATGTGTTGCTTTGGCATTCATTCACCAATGACATTTTAATATTTTGGACCAAAACACTTTCAGACTTTAAAACATTTGTTTCACTACTAAATAAAAATCATTTGGGATTATGTTTTACATTTAAAGCTAATAGCTCTAAAATTGCTTTTTTGATCTATGTATTAGAAAAGATAATGATAGCAAGATCGAAACATCAGTACATCGAAAATAATTTATGTTATGGTCAAGTATGCACCCTGTATAACTCAAAGAGGGTATACATATCGGTTTAAATGTATATGTGCTATTAAGTACTGTGGTAATGATATTGAGCTTAAAAATTGTGCAGATCTCCTAAATCTATATGCTAGGTGCTTTAAACAAGCTTACAAAAGAGTGTATGCTACAAAAAGAATGTGATATACGTGACCAAATAAATTTGTGACAAACTCTATGTGGGTAAAACTAAATGCCAGCTACAAAAGAGGTGGAGTTTAGAATATGTTAACATCATAAAAAAAATGAGCTAGACACTCCTGTAGCCAAACACATTAAAATATTTTATCAGAATAATACCAATGTGTTACATTTTAGTGTTCTTGATAGTGTAAAACTGGGCCTCACAAAGGTGATCTAGATCATCTTATTTTATAGAAACAAAGTCAATGGATATATTATTTAAAAACTCAAAATCCTTTAAGACTCCATAAAGGTTTTTCTCACACTGCTTTCATATAATGGTTATAATAACTTTTTAAGCACTTTTCTCATATGTTTCCACTTGGATATTGTACTTTATGTATCTATGTTTAAAAATAATGTTTTTAATTGTCTCCTTTAATGATATCACAACTTCATTTACAACTTGATTAATAATTATTTACACCATGACTTCATACATCCAATAATTAATGTACTCAATTTCGAAAGTGCATTTACAATATGATTCACTTGAATTAACAGTCTGCATTAAGTTGAAAAAGGAAAGAATATAATTAAATTCTATACATTTATTTAATATTTATTTTACCCATTTGGTATGTTCATTTTATATATTTTATAATTAATTTTTTGTACGCTCTTGGACCAAATAATTTACAATATGGAATATGAGGAATTCATCATTGAGGTTCTTTCACTTTCTTATACTTCATTTATACCTTTTTTTCCAAGTATAATTAGCACATATAGGGCTCTATTAAATTCCAGCCTCGTAAATAAGAGGCTTCTACTTAAGCCCTACGTACTGCAAAAGTTACAATGCTATTACAATCGCCCTGCTGCAAGCAACGTATGAGCTACGCACCAGGGCCGTACGTATCAACACTGCGAAAATGTACATGAGAAGTGACAGCCTGCGAGATGATATCGCAGGCTCCCGCACCTCAGCAAGTAGTGCAGGGGTCCTAAAGGGGACCTCCGCGGCAGTCCTCCACATAAGCCCTGCCGTGGGGGGTACTCCAACTACCCCCCCGGCACCTAAAATTAACCCCCTTTATGCTGGGTGTCCCCATCGAGACCCCCCAAGTGTCCGTACATTAAAAAAAGCTGTCTATCAATTTCAGCCAATCAGAAGTCGTCAATGTGTGAGACAATCAGGATGCGCAGATTTTTTCACCCAATCACTTCGTGGGGGTGTATCCCATAGTGATTGGCTGAAGGCATCTGCGCCTTGTGATTGGTTCCAATAAAGATTGACAGGTGCTTTAGCCAATCAGGGTGGGATATTGGGGTGTATCCCATCCTGATTGTCTCACACATTGACGACTTCTGATTGGCTGAAATTGATAGACAGCTTTTTCAGCCAATCACAAGCCGCCATTGCCAATTTCCTCCCGGAAAAGGTTACGTGAGGCTCATTAGCGTCGGGGAGGTCTGCGAGTGCAGACCTCTATTAGATTTTTTATTTTTATTTTTTTAGACCGCGGATGGTTGCAGGGCCCAGCCGGGGCTGAAGAGGAGGAGGCCGGGGACATCACGGGGAGGTAAGTTGAAAGTATATTTATATGTTTATATGTTTATTTTATTTGGTGTTTGTATATTGTATTAATGTATTGTGTTTTTTTAACAGGGCCGCGCAGGAAAAACTGAAAAATGACCGGATATCCTGGAAAGGTGAGTAGAATATTTAGAATGTATATAATGTTTATTTATTTTATGTTCATGTTTTGTACTAATTGTTTTGTTTTGTTTTACCCCTAGGTTAGTGATCAGAAGGGACATCTTAAAGGTAAGTGGTCTTAATTATTTTATTTTAGCTTAGAATTAGGGTCTGTGTAGTTAGGACTGTAATTATTTTATTTTGGCTTAGAATTAGGGTCTGTGTATGTAGTTAGGATTTATTGTATATTAGATAGATTTTATGTTAGATAGATAGGGGGTATTTGATTTCTATTGTATGTAATGTATTATATGTAATGTATTATATGTAATGTATTGTATGTAATGTATTGTATGTAATTTATTATATGTAATGTATTAACATTATAATTGTCTAACTACGATTCGTCCTCACGTTGCGTTGCTCATTGCCTGCCGAGCCTCGCGCAGCGAGGCGAGCCGTTAAACCGCTCTGTTGCGTAGTGCGTATGACTTAGCGATGAGCGCCGCAGGCGCTCATCGCCCGGCGCGCCTCGCACAGCGAGGCGAGCCGTTAAATCGTAGCACTTTGGCAATGAGCGCCGCAGGCGCTCATTGCAGGCGAGCCTCGCGTAGCGAGGCGAAGCGTTAAATTGTAGCATTTTGGCAATGAGCGCCGCAGGCGCTCATTGCAGGCGAGCCTAGCGTAGCAAGGCGAGCCATTAAACCTTAGCACTTAGAAAAAAAATACGAGGTGAAAAAATGACGAGATAAGCGGCGGAACAAAAACAGTAAAAGAAACACTAAATACACACTAAAAAATAAAACACGTACCGATAATCCGCTAAGACGCATACCACACATTATCCGCCATTTTAGGATAATGCGGAAGTACACAGTTACGTTAACGGTTTCGGCTCGCGCACGCACAATATTACACTGCACACATTCATCACGCTTACTCAGCACCTCCACACCACTAATGCTGCTGAAACATCAACACAGATTGCCAGCTCTTCAACACAATGCATACAAATACGTACATTCATTTATTAATTTGACTTCTATATTTCAGTAGTACACAGAAAACAACATTAGCTACCTTACAATTCCATATGTATATTAATAACTAAACAACTTTTAAAACATACACATCTGATTGCCGTCATTTTTTGACGGGTAATACGCTAGTGTAATGTATTATATGTAATGTATTATATGTAATGTATTGTATGTATGTATGTATTGTATTGTGTGTGTCTGTCTTTCCTTTTCAGGTGTGTTTTTTTTCTGTAGTGGGGGGGGGGTTGTAATGTATTTTTTTTCTGTACTGTAGGTTTTTTATTTTCTGTACTGTAGGTTTTTTATTTTCTGTACTGTAGTTTTTTTTTATTTTTGGTGACTTATCTTTTTTTATTTTATGTAAGGTAGGTTTTTTATTTTTTGTAATTAGAGTGGTGGGGAGGTTTATTAGGGGGTAGGTAGTGTAGGTAGGTAGTGTAAGTGTTAATAGATTAGTGTAGAGGGGGGTTAGTTTAGATTAAATGGTTTATTGGGGGTTATAGTGTATTGTTTGTAGTTAGTGTCATGATGGTCCTTGTGGACCGTCATGGCACTTATGTGGTTAATGTTAGGGTTTTAACAGCCCCATATGTGTCATAATATACTCTTATGGGACTGATGGGGTTAAATAGAGGCTTATGGGGGTCAGTATTGACCCCCATGAATTATAGGGTTAATTAAGTTCTTATGGGGGTCTGTATTGACCCTCATGAATTATTGGGTTAATTATTGGCTTATGGGGGTCTGTATTGACCGCCATGAATTATAGGGTTAATTAAGGCCTTATGGGGGTCTGTATTGACCCCCATGAATTATAGGGTTAATTAAGTGCTTATGGGGGTCTGTTTTGACCCCCATGAATTATAGGGTTAATTATTGGCTTATGGGGGTCTGTGTTGACCCCCATGAATTATAGGGTTAATTAAGGCCTTATGGGGGTCTGTATTGACCACCCATGAATTATAGGGTTAATAATTAGCTTATGGGGGTCTGTATTGACCCCCATGAATTATAGGGTTAATTATAGTTGCCTGGGCTTAATATTTTTTAGTGCAAGTCCTTTCAGGACCTTTACGGTCCTTTAAGGACCCACGAGGCGGGAAATTTAAAAATTGAACCCCCGCAGCAAGGGGTTTATGTGGGGACGCTTAGGGGGTCCCATTGGGGACCCCCAGCACAGAGTGGGGTTAGTATTAGGTGTCACGGCTGGGATTAGTAATAGTGTGCCGCAGGCGCTTTAAGGAGCCGCGGCGGCATAATATATTTTTTTAAATGCAGCGGGGGCCTGATCTATGCAATTCGGGGACCCCCTGCTGCAAGGGGTTTATGTGGGGACACTTCAGGGATCCCGATGGGGACCCCCAGCATAGAGGGGGGTTAATTTGTTTTGCCGCAGCCAGGATTAGCTAATAGTGTGCCGCAGGCCCATTAAGGAGCCGCGGCGGGGAATTTAAAACTTTTAAATGCAGCAGGGGCCTGATCGTTGCTGATCGGGGACCCCCGCTGCAAGCGTTTATGTGGGAGTGCTGCAGGGGTCCCGATAGAGACCCCTGCAGCATGGGGATGTGTATCGGGACCAGGGGGGAGCCTTACACTGCTGTCTCGGGCTGCTTCAAAGCTTAGAGGCAGCAGTGTAAGGCTCCCCCCTGCTCCCTACACAAATCCCCATGCTAGATAGAGGTTTTAGGATCCCTTGCGGGCACTTTTTGTGCCCTTAGGGATTCTTCCGAGATGCAAGAATCGCTCGGAGATTTATGGCTGCGTGTGACTACGTAGCTCTCTCAGAGCCTATTCTTGGCCATTTTTCGTAGTCGTATCGCAAAGCAGGCTGCGAGAGATTCGGTACTCTCAAACAGCAAAAAACTGCCATTTGCGAGCACCGAGAGAACTACGAGCGAGATTTTAATGAGGCCCATAATTTGTAGCTAATATTCATGCATAGGAATATGTAGATTTTTTTTTTTTTTCAAAGTGTTCATTTATCTTTTACTTACAGTATTTTTGGGCAGAATTAGCACGCCTAATTATATTTATCACTTAGGTACATAGCAACTTGTTCACTCTATGTGTTTTGATTCTTTCTCTCTTATCTAGCAAAATTAATCATATTTCTGGATTATTTTTCATCCATTGTGAAATTGCTTCTTCTGAGTTTTTGTTGTATATATATATATATATATATATATATATATATATATATGTATATATTGTAACAGTGTCAAAGCAAAGAGTGCCCCTAGAGGTTGGTTTAATTAAAGATTCTGGAAGATTTCTCTTGGAAGAGAAAGAGTTAACTCAGGGCAGTGATCAGAGCCTAATTGAAGCCTTAAATAGACAACTGCAGAGAGAAGGGAATCCTCCCAGTCAGGCCTTGGAGGCCAGCACAGAGAGTTTAAGGCAGCAATGGAAACTGCCACTTGAGAAAAGTCACAGACCTCTGCGAGTGTGGAACTTTAAGAAATAGAGAAAGTTGCCTGCTGAATCAAAAGGCAAGAGGATTTGTGAGTACTGGTGACCAGAGGAATTGTAAACAGTGTTTCCTGAGCAGCGCAGCAAACAGTACAGACACAGAGAGGAACGTGGACAGTTATATTGGAGTTGTTGGGATTGCCAAGGAGCTACAGCATAGAAAGAGACAGAGTGATCTGCAGCACTGCATGTATGAAGAAATACAGGCCAGTGACTTTACATTATTTGGACTTTTGGTGATATGCTTTTGGCTCCATTCAGATTTAGTAGTATGGCAGCTCTTTGTTAGTGAGGGAACTAACAACAGTAAAGCTAGTGCTCAGACATTGCTAGGTTTTATTTTCATTTTTTTGTCTTGAATTTATGTTTGTAAGCTGGCATTTACTATCAGTAAAAATTTGAAAAACTCATTGAAAGCTTCCTGTGATTTTTATGAAAAGTGACAGAAATACTACTGATGAAAGGCCATCCTTGTCACAATATATATTATATATATATATTGTGTAGCGAACTGTCCAATCATGGCAGTCAGGTTCCTCATTCAGTCCAGCCCGTGTTTCTGTTATACAGAGTTCAACCAGTGAATTTTTTTAACAGCTTTATTTGTTCCATCATTATATCAATAATTTAGGAGCATACATAGTTTTCACTGTAGGCTGTGTTTGTATCTGTAGCAGCACGAATGGGAACTTTTTAGTACATTTTACTTTCATCACTGAATTGTGAGCACACATTTCCAAGAATGAAGTTACTTGGTTACTTTTTTGTTACAATTGTTTCTCCTTTATGACTACTATTTTTCAAAATATTTTTTTAACTTGACTTACCTTATTGGCATTGAATACATTGTCTTTTTGAATAGCAGTTTATTGCCTGTTTACAGTTTGTAACCAAATGCAATGTATTTAATTCTGGGAAGAAACAGTTGCAAATTGTTTCTTTAAATTGTTTATTCATTAATGATATCTTTATGTCTTACCCACTAACAATCAGGGATCACTAGCTAGCTTTGGAGCAAGTTAGTCTTCCAGTAGGATCCATCCAATGCTTTAAATTATAAGCAAATGTATGAATGTGGTTGGCATATTTATGCTTTGTCCCTGCAAAATTAAGCAACACTTATTTTGTTGTTACAATACATGTGGATTTAGTGTGATTATTTTAATCTTTTAAAGCTTTTAAAACAATAATAATAAAGTTTGTTTCAATTCATTGTTTATCTATAGCTTAATTTAGTGTAAAGCACTGGAACTATAGCAGGAACCTGTATTTAGTATACATGGTGAGTCTTTCCCAACAACAAAAATGGTTGCACATCATCAACTGAAGGCATTTACAGACTATGGATTTGCAATGATATTGTAGCACATTGAATCTGACTTCTCCACTCTTTGGGATTAGAAACATTGAGAGCTCTCCCCTCCCTCCCTGCCCATCTCCCACCTGTCGCTTATTTGTTATTATTGAGTCATACAAATCACTTTCACCAGATCATTTAGCAACATCTGCTAACAAAAATACCCAATACATTGTTAACCAACCCACCCATCATGTCTATGCTAAACAATCTTCCACTGCCTTCCTGCCATCTCTTCCCTGCACACCCGTAACCATTATACACATTTTGACAGATTTGATCAACTCAGCCAAAAAGGCATTCCAACATTCCTATGTCACATCACCTGTACTACAACTAACTTTACTGTAATGGGATGTACTTTTTATTGGACTCTTTTTTGCACTTATGTGCTGCTTTTGTAATTTTGAACTATGGTTAATTCTGAACTATGTACTTATTTTGCAAATCTTGCCCTTTCTATTTCACTTACCCTCATTATGCCTCCATTTCCATTTGTACACTGTCCCTAACCTTTTCCTGTTTACCCATCATCCCCATCTGTCCCTTTCCCTCGCATCACTTTGTTCTACTTTGCCTCCATTCTCTGTCTTACTGATTATTTATCCCTTCTTCACCTTCATTTTTATTTTTTTTCTTCTTCTTCCTTACCACCTTCATCATTGCCCATCATTCCTCTATATCTGTATTCCTTCATCTTTTGTATTTAATAGAGTTCCTTTATTCATCCATCCCTTTTTCTCCCTCCCTCCCATTTATCCATCTCTCATCATAATACCTCTAATAATGCAATATGATTCTCCCCTCCTTCTCTGTTACTCAGTATAGACATAAGTATAGCAGTTTTGATGATAGTACAACGTTTCTAGGATAGGGTAAGTCTAGGATAATATGCCTTTAAATTATCTTTGTCTCAAAACAATGTAATATTTTTGACATATTCTAAAGAAAACATCAGATATAGTATAAATGAGTCACTAGATAATGTTATAACCAAATGTTCAAAGTACATTTTAATAGCAAGTCTTTCATGTGTGCATTTTATAGCTATTTTAATGCTTGTTTACAAGGAATGTTTAAAAAACATGATCAAGCACAACATAATTCTAGCTATTCATGCAAAATTAAGACTACCTTTTTTAATAAATATGCTAAGCTAGCCCCCCTCTTGTCTTGCAAATATATTTGTGTGTTCTATAATTTAACATGGTATAATTTGTTTGGAAAATTAAAGTAATAAACTACAGTTTGTTGTTAGTCTGAGCAGTGGCTATGATTGTCACAGTGGGTGGTTGCAAATGCTGGAAAAAAGTATTGTCAAAAACATATGCAGACAGCATAAATACTATTTACTAAAGGCTATTATCAAAGCAGTATTTTTAGCTCAAGAATGGCGTTTAAAAATCCACACTGCAATAACTTTCACAGACAGTGTCAATGCCATCAACCCCTGCCCTTTTTTGTTTCGCTGTCTTTCAGAGAGCAAGCTCCAAGTGCACTTTATGTTATCAGTATATATTTAAAATAATTTCCTTAAATATGCAGCAAAACCTCTGTTCTTAAAATACAGAAATATATTGACTCAACATATTGGTGTTAAAGACCACTGCGGTCACATTTGTTCCATATGGTATTTAAAAAAAAACTAAACATGATAAATAGATACAATGTTTTAGAAAGGAAAAACATAAACACAACCTTTATATTGTGTAAATGTTACAAGCAACAATTCCTTACTGCAAGCTTCCGTTTTGTTTTCTTGCCTGCCTATAACTGTGTCCTTGTAAATAAATTAGCTTTCTTTTAGTCCTGCTGTGAGCACTGCAATGTAGGCACCTCTGCATTCAAAGTTTATTCCCACTTCAGAAAGTGAATGTGGTGAAACCAAAAATAATAGATTCCACAGCAGCATGGGTGAACATATAAGTAATAAATTAGAAGCTGTATTATTTAGGTTTGTTTTTTCTTTGCAGCATCAGACTTTCCATTCTCCTCCTAGCACATCTGCAGCTGGGTGTCCTCTCAGCTTTGGCCCAACCACTTCAGTATATGTGGTGTAACTTGTGCTTTTTTCTGGTAATGTGGAAGGGACATTTTTAACTGAGGGGCTCATTTTCCAGTGCCATACCATTATGTATCTGGTTGTGCTTGTCTATATGGTTATTTAAGCAAAGTTACTGGAGTGGGGTGCCAGTTCCTTCACCTGTGGACAACAACTCGGCTATGACCTGTCCATTTGGGTTGGCCTACATGGTATAGCACACAGCTTCATTGAGGTACACAAGTCCCTTCACCATGAAAAGTTAGAGATCCAGAAAGAACAATTCAGCATAGGAACCTAGAATGTTAGAACCATGAGATGACAAGCCACCAAGAATCCCACAGAAGAAATAGAGTAGTCTGCATAATGAATCAAAGGGTGGCCAAAGCAGTGCCCGGTTACATTTCAGAAAATGTTTTCAATTCACATTCAAGGCAAGATCATAGTGATCCAAGTTTATGCCCCAACCACACATGCTGAAGATGCTGAAGTTGTCCAGTTCTACATATTCAACATCTCATAGTTATAACACCAAGAAAAGTTGTTACTATAATTAAAGGAGATTGGCATGCTAAAGTAGGGAACCAAACAATATCTGGAATTACTGTAAATGTTGGCCTTGGAGTACAAAATTAAGGGATTATTAGAATGATTAGGTATTAGGATTACTAGATATTAAATTAATAATATCCATTGTGAATATGCAGTGGAGATAAAGAATAGATTTAAGGGACTAGACATGGAAGAAAGAATTCCTGAAGAACTTTGAACGGAAGTCTGTGAAATTATCCAGGAAACAGCAACAAAGAATATCCCAAAAATAGAGAAAACTAAGACAAACTGAGGCTTTGATAATAGCCACGGAAAGAAGGAAAGTGAAAGGTACTGGAGATAGGAACATATTTGTCCAACTGAATGCAGAATTCCAGAGGAGGATAGCAAGAAGACATAAGGAGACATTCTACAATGAGTGATGTAAAGAGATAGAAGAAGATAACAGAATCGTAAAGTCTCTTAAAGAAAATTGTAGATCTCAAAGGAACCTTTCATGAAAAGTGAGCATGATAAAAGACAAAAAGGGACTTAACAGAAGCAGGTAACATAAAGAAGAGGTGGCAGGAATACACAGAAGATCTATACAATAAGTATCTTAGCAACATCGATAATAATTTGTCAAATGAGCTTGAGCCACACATCTTGGAAAGTTAGATGGCCCCTAAGAAGTCTTGGCTGTAGGAGTTGATGAAATCCAAGCTAAACTGTTTCCAATCACACTGACACTGTGAAAATGTTGCTTGCATTATGCCAACAAACTTGGAAAACTTAACAGTGGTTATTAGACTGGAAATGATCAGTCTGCATCCTAATACCATAAAAAGGCAGTAAATAGAGTGATCCAGTTATCAAACAATTGCAATAATTTCACATACCAGCAAGGTGATGCTTAAAATCCTGAAACTTGGCTCCAACAATATATGGAACAAGAACTTCCATATGTGCAATCTGGATTTACCAGAGGCAGATCAAATTGCCATTGTTACCTGGATAATAGAGAAAGCAAGAAAGTTCCAGGAAAACATTTGCCTTTGCTTCACAGACTAATTCTAAAGTGCAGATCACAACAAAATTTGGAAAGTTCTTAAAGAGATTGGAGTACCAGACTATCTCATCCACCTCCTGAGGAATCTTTAGGTGGACCAAGAAGCCACGTTCAGAACTGAACATGGAATAACAGAATGGTTCAAGATCGGGAAAGGAGGGCAACAAGGTTGTATATTGTCACCTTATTTTAATCAACTTATACATGGAATACATTATGCTTAAGGCGGGCTGGATTAATCCAAAGCCGGGATAAATATTCCTGAAAGAAATATCAACAACCTCAGATACATGGATGATACTACTATGTTGGCTAAAAGTGAGGAGGAACTAAAGGGCCTATTAAGATCCCATGAGGAGTGAGACAATGTTGTATATTGTCACCCTATTTATTTAATTTATTAGTGGAAAACATCATGTGTAAGGCTAAGCTGGATGACATAACAGGAATGCATTTTGCTTGTAGAAATATCAATAACCTCAGATATTGTGAATGATATCTGCTGGCTTAAAGTAAGGAGGAAGTAAAGGACATCTTGATGAGGATGAACGAAGAGGGAGCAAAATCTAAACTGCTGCTCAATGTTAAAAATATAAATATTATGGTAAACAGGATCCTCAGTTCCTTGAAAATAAACAGGGATGAAGTAGAAGCATTGACAGACTTTATTTTCCTTGGCTCAAAGCTCTCTGTAGATGGTGACTGCAGCCATAAAATTCAAAAATGTTTGCTTCTGGGGAGGAAAGCTATCGCAAGTCTGGAAAAGCTATTGAAAAGTAAAGATATTGAAATATCAACAAAGGTCCACATATTTGAGAGCTGTACCCTAATGAAGGCTGAGTGCTGTCAAATTGATGCCTTGAATTGTGGGGTCAGAGAAACCTGCTTAGAGTCCTTTGGAATGCAATAAGATCCAACCAATCAATACTACAGGAAATCCACCCAAACTGTTTACTGCAAGGTATGATCATGAGGCTAAAGCTCAAATATTTTGGCCATATAATGAGAAGACAGCATTCCCTAGAGAAGTTTTTTTATGCTGGGTAAGATTGATATCACATGAGCTTATAATAAATATGATGTTGGAGTGTCATTGCATTTGACCTTCCAGAATGCTGATATCAAATATAAAATACATGTCATCTAATGTTGTCACCTTAGATCATAAGTAGTTGTCCATGTAAGAAGTTAAGTAGCAAAGTTAATGAAAACCCTAATTTTTTTCAGATGCATGAAGTCATTTTTAGGAATAGACACAATATGTTTTTTTTATTAATTTATTTAAAGTTTCACATATATAAGGAAAAAAACATAAACATATACATAAACATTTAAAATTTTACAAAACATCACATAATTCATACATCATTCATTCCAGTTGTCAAAGGAAGAAATTCCAACAAAGAAGTTATATCGTAGAGAAGAAGCAATAAATCAGTTAACAAACATTTAACAAGAAAAACAGAATTCATGATTCATTATTTTTTTTATTTATTTTTTAGATATATCTATCTCATATATTCCATTGGGATGATAAACCTGTTCTCTTTTTTATACTCTGAGACTCTCGAGCCTCAAAATCTCTATTTCTGTTAATACATCTTAAAATTTCCTGAAGAGAAGGAAATGTATCTGATTTCCAGTATAGAAATAGAATAGACACAATATGTTGACTATATCTTATTAATGGTCTCTCATTGTAAGAGATTTTTTTAAACCCAATTGAAATTGACTGGAATATAGAAAAAAAAATACATCATAAAGTGCACCAACAATGCCTATGTCTTATTAGTATCAGATGAGAAAGTTATCAGTAATCTTCTATTGATATTTTTTTATATAAATCTTACAGTATTGTTGACATTAATTAATGTCTTGTTGGTGTTTCTAGGATTGTTGATAAACTATGATGAAGAGAACCATATGATCCCCAAAGTACAATAGTAAGATTAATTATCCTGCTTGTCCATGTATTAATCAGACTCCTAATGGATAGAGTAGGTTATAAATGCTGAGCAGCTGTGGGTTATAGGATGTTCTGCTTGCTGCCAGCAAATACATTACTTACAGCTCTCATTGATATTCCCAATATAGTTTCCGACTTGTGTTGCAGCATTTTAATATCCTTCAAATGCCCCTGTGTCCTCAGGCTACACACCACTTTTGCAAATTGTATGTGTACTAAAACCATAATGCTAAATATAAAACCAGAAACAACTCTAATGGGCAGAGAAAAACATATGAGGATTTGTTATATAAAAAAAATAACAACATGTTATAGCTAAAGGATATCAAAAAGATATTGCTTAGCGATAAGTTTACAAAATTTAAATATGCATGATGATATAGAACAACACTTTTACATTACTACAATATTGTTCATGTTTTTATCACCTATTAGTTATTATGGACAGTCACTACCTGTAGTTATTGTTGTGGGAGATTCTCCTGCACCTCACTCGACAGTCATCAATCAAGGAAGCAGGGGAAGGAGAAAGGGGGGAGGTAAGTATAGTCAATAGGGAGGTATTGTACTAACTCAACTCAGGTGCAGTGGAAAGCACTTCAAAACTGCAGAGTCAGAGCAACATAAAGTGAATGCTTGCTAATGCCAGAAGCTTGTCAGGGAAAATTGGTGAATTAGAATTATTAGCAGTAGATGAAAGATTGGACTTAATATGCATTACTGAAACATGGTGGGGTGACTCTCGTGACTGGGCGGTTAATGTTATAACCTATTTAGAAAAGATGGCACCCCGACTTTAGCTCTCATATAGAGAGAAGGAAAATAAAATTAATGAGTGAGATATAAACAATTAAATTGTGTATTACTAGAGAGACTCAAGCTGGCCGCCATGCTGTAGTCTCATGCTAATCCCTGCAGGCTTCTAATGCATGGAATATGTTCTCTACTTTTGCAAGTATCACAGGCAAAATGTATATATGTGTATGTATGTGTGTGTGTGTGTGTGTGGCGGGGGACTGGTTGTCCTCACCCCCTCCATTGCACCCCATGTTTTTTCAGGGTACCTGTGTGTCTGTTTTCCGCCAGCTAGTGATATATGCTGCACTTGTATGTAAAGGTCACGTGCTAACACTCCAAGGTTTATATAAAGCACCTGAGGCTCCTTCTAAGGTCTGTATAATAATATATAGCACATGAGATTCTGTGCCCTGGTCATGAGGAACATCCATAAACTGCAGTGTATAGACCTGCTGTGCAATGCACTGGCAGTAAAAAGGTAAATATTCCTCAGTCGTCACCAAGACTACTTACCTCAACTCCTTACCTCAACCTTCTACACGCAGATGTTGGGTGCGCTATTGTCTGGCGCGCTGTTGTTTTGATGCGCTATTGTCGGGCACACTGTTGTGTAGAAGTATTTCCCATGGGCCACATGGTTTGGTTAAAGGATGACTAGGGGAATATGACTGTGGTAAAGATTATACCAACAAAAGGTTGTGCAATATTTATTTTATAGTTAATAATTGTACCAGTTCACCAAACTACTTTGAACCAAAGCCATGAGGGAAGAGACCAACTGGTCCTAAGAACAGAATACTGCCAGTATTATTATGCTGTAAGAACAGAGTTACTGCCAGAACAGAATGGGGGGTTTTGGTTGTGAAAAATCCTCTTCATGGTGTTGGAGGGTGTGCAGAAGGTATTCAGAATCCTAAAGAAGAAGAAGCACATCTAGAAACAAGAGCTTTAACACAAGTAACAGCAATACAAGTAACAACAATTTTAAAAAATTAAAAATAATTTAGGATTTGCTGTCCAAGTTCACCCAGCCATGAGAATAGGCCAAGAGAAGTGGAAAAAAGCATGAGGATGAAATGTTGAATTTCTGAGATATGGTTAATGTGACGACCTACTGTTGGGCTTGATAATAACCTAGTTCAAACCTACACAGTAGGACTGTCTGGTTCTTTGTGAATCCCTGATAGCAGGAACAGAACTAATGTAGCTTACCGCCGACAAAGTGCCCAGCAAACCACAGGAATCAGTAGTAAAGCAGCAAATGTTACCAACTGTAAAAGAGTCCAATGCAGGTTCTGCGGAAATAATCCCAGTAATAAGGATTCTTATTCCCTCACAATTAAACATATACCTCAATTATGTATGTTTAAACTGACAACAGCCTTTATTGATGTGGTCCAGTATTTCTGCACAATGTGGGGAGGTCTGTCCTAAAGTGATGTCACCCCCCTACTCACCTCCCTCCCAAGTGTCTCTTCCCCCCGTCCCTGTGTCGGGGCCCCCCCCCCTCTCCCCACCTCCTCTGTGTCCATTTTTACAGGGGGTATCTGATCAGATCAGGAGTATAGACACTCAGTCTCTGATGTGCTGGACACTCCAAATGCACAGCATGCTTCTCCATTCACTGTCCACTTGTGCCAGTCACTGGTATATGCACCCACTGTAATATGCTTAGGAGTAACAGTAACAAATAAAATACTTCTGGGAAAGTTTGAGGCAGAAAAAGGCATGCACACTGCTGTCCCTTTAAGGCTGCACCCCTTAGCTTTGCTAAAAAAATGGCATTAGCATTGTAGCCAGCTTTCCTTCTGTAAGTCTTGTCCGGTGGCTCACATTATATGGGGAGATCTAATACAACTTGCCGCATCACTATTTAAGAAGACGATCCCAGTCAGTATGGAATTCTGCCTTTTAGGAATTGGGATACAAAATTTGTCCTCTAGTCAAAACAAGTTGTTTCAATTAATGGCTGTCGCTGTTAAACTACATATAGCTAGCAAATGGAAGTCTAAGCCCTAAGCTATAAAGAGGTAATTAGAAAAATGAATTACATATTCATAAATGAGAAATTAACTTGCATTGTACTGGATAAGATGCCTCAATTTTATAAGATTTGGCAACCTTGGTTAAACTCGTGCTTTAGCACCCCACTGACGTGACTTAATTGCAGAATTTCAGCACAATTCAAAGAGAGGAGGACTCGGGCGGAGGAGGCTTGGGACTTGAATCTGGACATACCCTATAACATGGGTGACTAGACAGGAGGTAGATATTTAAATGCTTGGTTATATAAATCCACAGTTAAACTTTATTTCCTTTTTATTTCTCTTCTTTTTTCTTTTTTGTGCTTAATTTTAACAGATAAGCTAAATACCTCATACAAATACTGTATATGGGAGCTATGTTAGAAATCTTTAAATTTAGATTCGTTTTTCTCTCTTGAAATTAACTGTGTTTATTTGTCAAGTCAATATGAAGGTTTGTCTTATACATACACAGTTGTATATGTTTACAGACACTGTTATTGTTTAGTAATAATTGAAAAGATAAAATGGAAAGGCTTTGCCAGCTTAGTAAGTGAAATGCTCTTTTGTTAACGAAAGAGAAGCATGTATGATGTAAACATTGTTTAATATGTTGGATTACTGCGAATGCCTTTCAATAAAATTGTTATAAAAAAAATATATATTATATATTATTATTATACATCCGAATTGAACTCTCCTGTCAGCATGGCCCTAACACACCCTCCTCTCAACAAACCGACAACACCCAGCTTTTATCCTTCACCAATTCCACATCCATCATGGACTCCTTTGACCCTCTAACTGAGGCTGAGGTCTATAGTCTACTAGCTTTCTCTTCCCTTACAACTTCTACTCACAGCTCAATTCCTTCCCAACTTATCCCTCCCCTCTCCACTTCACTCATTCCAGCCCTCACTCATATATTCAACCTTTCACTTAATACACGCAAGTTTCCATTATCCTTAAAACATTCCATAATTACATTCATTCTTAAGAAACCCTCATCTGACTTATCTTGTCCATCTATCTCCCTATTTCTTTACTTCCCCTGCCCTCAAAACGGCTTTAACGACTTGTTTACGATCACCTTACCCATTTAACTCCCTCATTGACTCCTTCCAATGTTGCTTCCGTTCACAACACTCCACAGAAACAGCCCTCATAAAAGTCACTAAGGACTTGCTCACCCTGCTGCCTTCAACACATATCCTCCTGGATATCCGCCCGCCAACTCAAACTCAATATCTCAAAGACTAAGCTTCTAATTTTCCCACCCTCTACTACAGCTTCCACTCCTCACATGTCTCTCACTGTTTACAATGCCATCATCACTTGCACCTCCCAGACCCATTGTCTTGGTGTAATACTGGATTCTGCCCTCCCTTTCATTCCTCACATACAATCACTCACAAAATCTTGTCTTTTTCACATAAACAACATTGCCAAAATACGTCACTATCTTACACAAGACACAACTAAAATTTGAATCCACTGTCTCATAATTTCTCACCTCGACTACTACAACTCTCTCCTTGCTGGCCTTCCATCACCTGTCTCTCCCCTCAGCTGGACTCTTCTACCAATCTCAAAGTCAGTGTCTGCAGCACCTCTTTGTTAGTCACTCCACTGGAATCCCATAGTCCCCAGAATAACATTTAAAACCATTACCCTAATGTATAAAGCCCACAAAAAAAGTGCACCCCTTGTACCTCTGCTTGCATCTCCAAATACTACCCCAACTGCCCGTTTTTTGCTGCTAACGACCTTCCACTTTCCTCCTCTCTTATCACCTCCTCTCATTCCCACCTTCAGGACTTTTCTCGTGCTGCCCCTATTCTTTGGTAGTCCACAGTGATATCTTTCCTGTTGGACAAACACCTCACTAAGAGTGCTAAGTCTGTTATTGTAGAAGAAGAAGAAAAAATCACATGAAATTCTGATAATGTGTTAGAAAGCCCAAATCTATATTAAGTCCTGTGTTTTTAGAGTTGAAGAATGTGATCCTCTTTATTTCAAAGTGGACTACAGTGCTCTGCTTTTTCATGTATATATTGATGTATATGTGTATTTAATATGTGTATATCTGTTTCCTATGCTATGTTGTGTTTATTCCCTATATATGTATTTACCTGATGATGTTAGATGCTGTCTCCACTCTATCTGCATCTGCTGTTATTATTCAAACTGAGGGTTCCATCTCATGTAGTATTGCTTGAGACTTGATAAAGGGAGGTTAAGCCTCTCGAAAGCTCGTCATTATAAATATAACGTTTGTCCAATACAAAAGGTATCAAATTATATTGCAATACTCATTTTTAATCTATATTTATATGGATTAATAATTACTAAATTACTATAATTAATTGCAAAGACATTGAAGAGATGCCAGGCTCTTTCTTATATTTGCTTGTTTTTGGGAGCAAGGCCGTCATGCATGGTCCGACGTGCTCAGGCAAGAAGTAATTCTATTTTTGGATTCTTCACAGGAATGATTTGGGTTTGAGACTGAAGAATTTTGATGGAGTTGAGAGTAAATTCTGTGGATCAAAATTAGAAGAATGGGGTGTTGGGGAGAGCTTGTATGGATGGAGGAAAATGTTGTATGTAAGTGAATGGAAAGCTTCTGTGGAGGGACATGGTTAAAGGGTCTGGATATTTAAGTTGTCTGATCATTTCATATGTTTTATTATGAGGATGTCATATATCTAATGGGGTGGTTTCTTCATAGATTCTTCCAGGTATTGGTGGCAGTAAGCGTTAGTATTGTGTGGTGTAGGGTTGAACCCGGTTTTGCATATGGTGGTCAGCAGGATGTTAAGATTTGTTTCCCAAAGAGTATCTGAAAAAAATTATGAATAGAGAATTCAAGTACTTTAGGGGATGAATTGGATTTGCGAGTGAGGAACAATGATCGTCCGTTCCAGACAGTAATTAAAATTTTCCAGAGGACCAAGTTGTAGCGGAATTCATTACTAAGGGTGAGGGAGTTAAGGCTGTTGGTTTTTACTAGATCTGAGAGAAGATCTTAGGAAAGGTCTATCTTGCAGAAGAATTATCATGGCATAGATCAAATGGGCTTTTGAGATCTTTGAGTGATTTTGGGCCAGTTAAGCTTATTCCATGCGTTCTGTGCATGGACCCTTCATTTTTGTCTGGAGCGTAGGGGATGTTCAGCTGATCAAAGAGCTGGGTGACCTTGAAAAGACTGGTACATTGAGTTGTTGGTAGCTCAATGAATAATAAACCATCTAGATAAAGAAAGACGTTGGGACATTTAAGTTTGTTTAGGAAGATCCAATATAAGGCCTCAGCTAAGTGGTCGAAAATCTTGGGACTGCTTGTTGAGCCGAAGTTTAGTCTGGCAGCAAAGTAGTAGCGGTTGTCCCATTTGATGACACAGAGTTGCCATAGGTTGGATGAATAGGTAGTTGCTTAAAGGCGTCTTTGATGTAAGCCTTAGATAACCAGCACCTAGAGCCCAGTGATAGAATAGTAGTGATGGCGTAGTCAATTCAAGCATATTGCAATGTAAAGGCTTTGGACGGAAATAATGAATTTATGCTGGGGATGTAGTGTCCGTGGGGAGCTATAACCTCCCTATAACTTGGCACTTTTTACGAATATTTACAAGTGGCTTCTTCAAGAGGGTTAATCCTCCAGACTGGAAATGGTGGGAAGGTGTAAGGTTCTAGAAGTTAGCCTTTGGCTACTTCTGGCTCCCTTCCTTCTCCTCTCCTCTATCTCGATCACCTTCTGTCTGCATTTCCTCTGGCTATTTTTGTCCCTCTCTCTGCCACTCTGTACCAGTGTGCCCAGGCTGCATGCTCCTCTGGCACCAGATTTTTGGGTCTACCGAGATTTTGCCCCTTCAGATATTGAAGCTGCTTATCGCAGCAGCCTTTCCATTTACTATGTTTAAGTACCACCTTGATCCAACACTTCTTCCCTTCACTGTTTTCATTAAAGATTACTGTATATATATTCTCCTTTTCTCCCTTCCACTCTCAATCAATTTATTTTTTCACTTTTTCTCTATCTTTTCTTCTTCTATTATCACTTCATTTTATCTTCTTTACCTCTCTCCATTCCATCAATCTGCACCCTCTTTAAATCTCACTCATCCAGATTCTACCTCATCCATCATTCACCACCACTGGCACCCTACTCCTGCATGGCCCCCTACTGCTCCGATCGATTACCACCCCCTCCTCCAGCTCTGTTAATGCCAGGTCGACTGGCAAGACTACAGCCACTGCCAAGACCCCAGCACCTGCGCCCCATGCCACCACAAGCACCAGCCTGGTACCTCCCCATCCTACCTCCACCACTGCTGACATCTTTGCAGCCCCCACCGGCAGTGTTCCTCCCCACTGGCCACCAATGGAGGCCATTATCATACAACTCACCACCTTTTAGAGGCAGCAGAAGCATGATGGTCAGCCTCCTAATGAGCGTACTCATCTCAAAGCACTGTGGCACGCATACAATGCAAAATATATTGCAGTAAGAGGAGGCACCATACACTGGTGGAGGCTTATCTGGCCTGGATGGTTTAAATTCAGAACAACTAGAGTGCTCTCATACAACTTAATATGGATCTACAACAACGGGGTCTGGTGAGCACAGCATCCTCATGTGAGAGCAATCCGCAAGTCACAACCAACCTTGACCCATCTCTATTTGCCTTGATGCATCTACCTCCATCAGCTATGCCTCCACCTCCATCAACTGAGCCTCTACTTGCATCTCCCATGAGACCTCCACTTAGAAGAGGGTATGGCAAATGAAGTGGAGATGCCTGTGACTAGGCAGAGGAGGAGATATGGGGCTTACTCTCATTTAATCAGTGGCGGCTGTGAACTTTTAGGCTGGAGGGGCAAAAACTGTCATTAGGCGCAATATTCTCTGCTGACTGACCCCCATAGGCAACACTCACAGGCCCAACAAGAGTTGTTTGTACATGCTCTCTTTCAGCAATCATAATTAAGAATTTAAATAATGCATCAATAAACATATATTTATATGATTAAACATTACAATACATACAGCAGCCTAAACATATATAGCTAAATAAGCAGCACATATAGCACCCTAGCACATATAAAATAAATAGCACATACAACATCCTATAACATAACTACATAAAAGGCAATTAGGATGTATATGGTATCCTTCACCACAATCACTTTTTTCTCTCCTATCTCTTTCTCCTTCCTACCTCCTCTCTCAGCCAGTTCCTCACCTGTTGATTTCTTGTTGTCCCTGCCACTCTCTGCTGTTTCCACTCCCTGGGGTCTGACACCTGCAGCAGTTACTCTATACAGTTCTATGGAGGTTGCTTTAACAGGGGGAGGAGCCTAACTTAAAGAGAACAGAGGCAGACTACTGCACTGTGCAGCTTGCCTGTGTCGATGCTCAGAGCCGTCCTGATGGAGATCATTGGGGAGCCTCGTTCCTGTGTAGATTTGCTTCCCATGGTGCAAGTTTACACTTCTAAATATTGGCAAAATCCCTTACTGCCCTGCAGAGATTCTCAGTGGGAACTAAATGCTGAGCTGTGTTCCTACTCCTAGTGGTGGTGTTTTGGAGAAAACCAAAGTAGTTCTCGGAGATATCTGTCCCTGGCCAAATTACCAATATATATATATATAGTGTGCACACCTTAGAGAAATAATACACCAAAACAGAGTTCTGGTATAAAGCTTTCTCTCGCCTACTGTTTATTGAATCAGCTGCTATATATAACATTTAACAATCAGATAAATGTTGCAATTAAGCAAAACATCAGGTTTATTCGGTAATTCATTGGTTCTGTGATGTCTGCTTTTACAGAATCTCAACAAGGCATTGGGTTAGTGCATTAAGGAGTCTCTAGATGTCATCCCACAGTGGGATGAGTCTTTCTCTCATTGGTCAGAAGTTTAGGACAAAGGGAAGATGGCGTTCTCCTCCTTGTGCCCAGGGTGTGATAAGACTCGTCATCCTTAACAGACCGGAAGTAGTGTTGCCGACATCTTGTATGCGGAAGTGGCAAATCCTCCATCTTAGAGTCTCCAATAATCAACATTGTTAATAAGATTACGTAATACTGAAAAGAGAAAATGTATGAGTAGGGCAAACATAAAATGCATTTTCTTGTAGATCCTGATCCATAACAGTCCCCCCTAAAATGTCATATTATGTTTTCGCATCATCCAACCCACTCATACTAGTTCATTGTAAAGGTTAGTAACTACTGCATTTTGGATAATACAAGTTAAGAGTACATGTCTTTTTAGCTATGGTTTCTCCGGAACACTATTCTTCCGTGGATTCTATGTCCGGATGTTGAAAGCATTGCGTGTGAGGATGACATAGGTACATATCTTCGTTCGAACGGGCTTGCCATGACCTAACGTCACACCTACCCTATGTCCTATGCGGCATGGGAAAATCCTAGAAGCCTCTATCAGCTAATAGTGTAGCTAACTCAGATCAGGAACCATGGTATTCATAAGACACTCTCCTTTGAGCCTGTGGTCATCTGCTTTAGCATATGAGATGTCTTATAGGTATCATCTTGGTCACCGAAATCTAGTTCTAGATTCTGGTGCACAAAGGTGGGTGAAGCCTTGGCCATTGCATCCTGTAGGTAAGTACGTATACAGGGGATAATACAACACAGAAGGAAGGCAAGTAGGATTATAACAGCAAGAATAGCCATCCCAACTTGTAATAAAACCTTTTGACAACCATTCATTCATCCGAACCATGAATCCCAATAGTCCATGGTACCAGAATTTTCTTTTAATTCTTGACCAAGATTAGCCAATTTCTGAATTGCCAGTGTGATCTTGCCATTTGGACCTGTGTTATCTGAAATATACGTACAACATGTGCTAGTATCAGGAAGCATTTTACATACTCCACCCTTTTCTGCAAGGCTCATGTCTAATGCCATACGATTCTGGAAGGCCATGTGTGATGTAGCCTCTAATTGTTCTGCATTGCCTTTTATGGCATCCTTTGAGTAGTTAACAAATCGTTGCTGATTATAGTAGATATAATTAATCCAGGCAACATTCTTATTTACACCAATCATTGGTATCAGTGATTCAAATCCTGCTGCTATCTGGTTTCGGGCTTTAAATTTGTCGGGCACCCCCCTTGGGACTCCAGTAGCATCAATATACACATGTGGGTCAAAACTTTCCCGAGGTTCAGATGATGAAGTTTGTCTTCTCTTTCTGGACCTTGCTTGGGGGTCATTAGGTTGATTGTCATCATAATAAGTTGGGACAATGTGTAATTAATTATGGCTTTAGCCAAGGTACATTCCCCACGCCATACTCCTGACAGTCTTACCCTAAGTTTCATATCCCCACATAACCAATATATGTCCCCTAAAGATTGTGCCTGATTGATTAGCAGTGTGGATGAACCATCTCTATATGTGTGACAAAATCCATTTGGGAACTTCTGCAAATTGAACCCATGAGAAGCATTTCTCCTGTAACACGTATAATTTCCGGGGTATATAGTTATACCTTTCCCTGGATGGGGATTATTAGTTATCACAGGGTACGTCTTTCTCCATTGTTCGCACTTATCTATATGATTATGTTTATACTTGAACAAACTCAGAAAAGGTATAGTAAGTGGAACAGTACCTAAATGAGGTCTAGCATGGCTGCATACATAACAGTTGATCTTATTACTTTCCTGTACATTGTATTTCATCCATTCCAACCACACATTAAGATCTGAAAATCCAGTCTCAGTAGCTAACGTGTCCTCATATGTTGGGTCACCAGTAGCAGTCATTGTTCCAATGATCTGGGGCCCTGGCTTCAATGTCTGTAATGCCAGAGGTAAGTCTGGGTGCTTATATAGATCTGCTATCTTAATTTTGCCTGTGAATTTAGCAGTTTGTCCTCTAATCCAAGCCCCCGGTAGATATGTGTCCGCATCTATGGGACAAGGGTTTTGTATGGTCAGAGTCAATTGCATATTAGAACCAGATACCCCACTATTCAGACATCTACCAGTCTTTATTAGAGTCATTCGGTCAAGGAGGGATCTACCCTGGACATCTTTCTTATCTGCAGCACTCTGAGGCCTATAATCCCAATGTGTCCCAGTGTTTCATCCCACCGCCTTCCATGTGTTACAGTGTCTTCCAACAATTTCATCAGTAACACATATGTATAGATCTTTCTTATATAAATCACATTGTTCGGGAATTGGGGGGCAGCGAACAATGTCACAGAAGTCAAAGGTGTATGTAGCAACATGTGTAGTATGTGAATTGTACCAAAATATAATGCCATCCTCATGTTTTGTAATGGTTACATGTTGAGCCTTGCTCACGTATACTGCAAGGAACAGAATAAACCACTGGGCTGTACTCATTGTGTTGTTTCCTGGCCATCAGGGGGAGGAACCTTTTTGCAATGTGATGCGTGGACCCAAGTAGCTTTCCCTTCCAACTTAACTGATGTAGCTGTGATCAGTAGTACTTGGAATGGGCCTTCGTATCTGGGTTCCAAAGGGGTTTTCCTCACAAATTTCTTGACCAGGACCCAATCTCCAGGAAGTAGTTGATGAGTACCAGTGATCACTTCCGAATCTGGAATAGAAGAGAACACATGTGCATGGATTTTAGTCAGTGCGGTGGACAGTGCAATAACATAGTTAACAAGTACATCAGATTTTAGTTGCAGCTGCTGAGGAAAGTAGCACCCTAGTCTAGGAGCAGACCCAAACAGGATTTCATGAGGGGATAGTGCATGTTTCCCCCTAGGGGTATACCTGACACTGAACAAGGCTATGGGGAGACTTTCAGGCCATAGCATACCAGTTTCTTGTGACATTTTTAACATCATGGACTTCAAAGTCCCGTTCATACGTTCTACCTTCCCGCTACTCTGGGGATGATAGGGTGTATGGAAGGACAGAGTCACTCCCAAGGCTGCCCAAATTTCCTTGGCTAGTGCTGCAGTAAAGGCTGGTCCTTGGTCACTCTCAATCACTTCAGGGACCCCATATCTACAAATGACCTCTGTTAGCAGTCTCTTTATAGTGGTTTTGGCTGTCATGTTTACAACTGGATAGGCCTCTGGCCATCCTGAGAACATGTCCACAATGACCAGAGCGTATTCAAATCGACCACTCCTTGGCATCTGTATGTGATCAATCTGTATCCTCTGAAATGGATACAGAGATTTTGCTAAATGCTCCTGTGGGGGTTTCTCAGTTCGGTCTGTATTACATTTAGCACAGATGCTGCAGGACTTGCAATAGTTACCCGTAAGTGTAGTTATGCCTGGGGTCATATAGTACTTGTCTATAAGAGCGTTCATGAGGGTCTTTGACAAGTGTGCCGGTCCGTGGGCTGGATAGAGATTCTTTGGTAAACACAATCTCAGATTATCAACGTACAATCCATCTTTAAGGATTGCTCCCTTTGCTTTCCACTTGTTTACTTCTTCTGGGTCTGCAGTCTTCTGCAATTCTTTGAGTAGTTTCAGATCTGTAGGTAAAGTCTGCATTGTGTAGATATTTATGTCTTTCTTCTCCTCTTTCTTGTCCATTTCCTGTGATATCATTGCTGCCTTCTTAGCCATCTGGTCTGCTAGATGGTTTCCTCGTGCTTCATCTGAATTTAGCTTCCCATGTGCCTTTACTTTCAGTATGGTCACCTCCTTTGGGAGTGGTAAAGCATCTAGTAATTCACGAATGGCTTTATCATGCTTTACTGGAGTGCCTGCAGCTGTCATGAATCCTCTGGCTTTCCAAATTATCCCAAAGTCTTGAGTCACTCCTAGAGCATATCTTGAGTCTGTATAGATGTTAGCTCGGACTCCTGTCGCAATTTCACAGGTCTTAGTCAATGCAATCAACTCTGCTTCTTGTGCTGACATGGAGGAAGGTAGTGAGAGGGCTCGTATCACATCCTTTTCCGTAGTTACAGCATATCCTGTGTGATATTTTCCATTCTTATCAGCATACCTTGATCCATCCACATACAGAGTGATGTCTGGGTCTGTCAGGGCAAGTTCCTTTACATTCGCAAGGTGTGAGGTCTCCATTTCCATTTGCTGAAGACAGTCATGAGGTGGGTTTACTGATCCTGGAACAGCATATGGGTCTTCAGACTTTACTTTGGGAAAACTATTCACATGCCAGTTGAGGGTTTGTTTTGTTATTCCTTCTGCTTCTAGTTCATCTTCATCTGCGGACTTCCACCATTTCAGCGCAGTCCCCAATGAGCTCCATGTACTCTGTGCAGACTTTGTTAGTGCTATGTGTGGGACAGCTGATGTTTATAGAGCAATTCTGCTTCAAAAGGAAGCTCTACCGTGAGTGCGCTATCCCCTATTGTATCATTATACAATGTCATCAGTTTTAATGTGACTTGCTTCAATTTCATAAGCTTCGCTTCATATTGAAGATCCCGTCCTGGTGTTTGTTTGTTCCACAGCGTACAATCTAGAGAGTCTTGTGTTTCATCTGTTTCTGTACTCTTGACTAGGCGTCCCAATAAATGACTTTGTACATCGGAGCTTATGTTTGACTCCTGATCCAAGTTCAAACTATACCAGAAATGTCCTTCTTCCTCATCTCCCCCCTCAGGAAATGGCAAGAGAGTGGCTGGATTAAGCACATAACATCTCTGAAAGGTGACATTATCTGGTAGGAACATTGGAGACGGAGGTGTCTGGCTGCTGTCAGGTGCTTTGGCTGCGTCTGATTTATGATAGCAGCAATGTCATGTGGAGCAAGAACTGTCAAGGGATATCCAAGGACTATGTCACTTGTCTTATCCAGTAAGGCATGAGCTGCAAATACTGCCCTAAGGCAAGAAGGGCCTCCTCTTGCTACAGCATCCAGATGACATGAGAAGTAGCCAATGGGGCATTGTCTGTTTCCATGGGACTGTGTCAAGACTCCCATTGCATGTCCTTCTTTTTCTGATATAAACAGTTTAAACTGTAGGTCATAGTTGGGTAGCCCTAATGCAGGGGCTGAGAAGATAGCCTGTTTCAGAGCGTAGAAGTTATTTAAGGCTATCTGAGTCATCTGAAAGGGTTCAATCTTCAGAACATCATACAAGGGCTGCATCAGGAGAGAGGCTTCTGGGATCCATGCTCTGCAATAGCATATGAGACCTAGGAAAGCGTGGAGGGGTCTGTGTCCTTCTGGTATAGACATTTCCACTATTGCCCTAACACAGCTGCATGTGAGATGACGCACTCCTTTGGAAAGACAATGTCCCAGAAATATAACAGTCTCCTGACACCACTGTAATTTCTCTCTGGATGCCTTGCACCCTTGTTCTGCCAGATGTCTCAGTAAACTCTCTGATGTCCGTGAAGCTGTAGGAAGGTCTTCAGCACAGAGTAAGAGATCATCAACATATTGCAGAAGTACAACATCAGGGTTCTCCTGTTGCCAAGAATCAAGGATTAGACCCATGGCCTTAGCAAACTGACTAGGAGAATTCTGTGCTCCTTGGGGCATGACAGTCCATGTAAATTGATTATGATCATGTGTAAATGCGAAGAGGTACTGACATGAAGGATCTAGAGGGATGCTAAAGAATGCATTTGCCAGATCCACTACAGAAAAGTATGCTGCTGTTGAAGGTATTCCAGAGAGGAGAGTGTGTTTGTTAGGTACTATGGGAGTGTCCAATATGGTTGCTTCATTGACTGCTCTCAAATCTTGTACCATACGGTATTTTATTGGCTCTCCTTTCTTGGATTTCTTTTTCACTGGGAAGAGGGGCATGTTACATGGTGATGTACACCGCACTAACGCTCCCTGTTTCAACAGGCTCTCTATCTGCCATGTAATTGCATCAATCTGTGCTGGCTTCAGAGGATACTGGGGTTTTCGTGGTAATTCAACTCCAGGCTTCAACTTTACTATGACTGGAGGCACCTTTAAATGCCCAATATCTTCCTGACCACGTGACCAGAGGGTTGCCGGAATCTTATCCAAGATGTCGGCCGGGCCTTTTCTATTGTCATTCTTCGCATCTAAGTGGAGTAATATTGGTAGTGAAAAGAGTGCTGAAGTGTCAGTAATTGTTAAAGGCGAGGACACTTGTATAGTCCCATCCGGGGTAAACAAGATGGATGCTTGCAAGCGAGAAAGTACATCTGCACCTAACAAGTTCATTGGGCATGTGGAGGACACTACAAATCTAGCAAGCAGGTCTGGGAATGGGCCTATTTGCAGTGGCTGAGTCAACTTGTTGGAAGAGGGGATACCGTCAACCCCTACGCAAGCAACATCAATGTTAGACAGGTAAGATGAGTCGGGCAGATCTTGTTGTCTTAGGACACTTCTGGCTGCACCTGTGTCTACTAGGAAGGTGGTAGGGATCCCTTCTATTGGTAATGTTACAATAGCTTGAGGTCCTAGTCCACTATCCCCTGAAGATACTGCCATAGCAGGAGATAGTGACACAGGCTCACCACTGTCCTATGCTGTGCTTTGGCCCCCCTGCACATCATTAGTGCCATCCCCCTGCTGCTTTGTCCTCGGTTTTCTAGGCATCTTACAATTCTTGCTGATGTGCCCAAACGTGTTACAATTGAAACACCGTCGCGTCTCCTTTTTCTCCCCTTTATATTCTGGCTCCTCAGAGGTTACCATGAGAGCGGCAGTCTTTTTGGACGCTGATGATGTAGGGTGTGTATTTTCTACAGACTCCAGCCCTTTTGCAACAAGTAACAGCGTGTCTAATGGTAACACTCTGTATTCTGGTCTGGAAGTCAACAGTCTTTATAGATTATTTTAATCCTAGTACAAAAGCTGTACTTAACATCTGTGTATGTGTTTTGTTATGTGGACTGAAGCCAAGATCTGTAAAAACCTGTGTGAGTGGTGCATGGAGTTTTTCTACTGATTCGTCCTTCTCCTGTTTGATATCTTGTAAGTTAATTGCTTGATCTGCCAATTTATCTTTTGCCCAGTATCTTAACAGGTCACAGAACAGTACACAAGATGAGGGAGAGATGTGAGAAAAAGAGGAACAAGCAGACCAGTTGTCTGAAATATAACTTTTTTTTGTCTGAAATGCTTGACTGCTATGAAGGGGGGATACCTTCACACGTCTTCCCTAAACTCAGACAATAGTTACCGCCCTCCGGGGGACCACTAGGTTGTAGTGTGTAACCACGCACTACTGGCAAAGGGATAGCAGAGAGTGCACTGTATAATGACAAGTGATTTATATAGACACAAGATTATGGAAGAGATTAACATCATATTTCATTATTAAACATATATCTTAGCCAGCAATATCACAACATAACAGCATATGAGACAGAAATTGTCTCAGAGTAACTTTCTAAAAAAAACATCCTAAAAAAAAAAAATAACGTTGCGTTTACTTTTCTTTTGTATACTTCTTTGTGTATAATAAAGGATTATTATTGCCAAGAAGTAGTGGATACAGGGCACTGACTCCAACAGTGGTGGTATAGTAGATGCTGTTTGCCTTTAAGATGGGTGTAAAATTATAGTTGTTTGTTACACAACCAATTCTCAATCTGCATCCATATATATCTTAAACTATTTACTTTTTAAATCAATCTCCTCCCGGGACACACCTACTTTTACACAAACATTACTTCACGTACTGTAATCACCCTTAAGCAAAATTTAACAACCGCATGAAAACATGACAGTTATTTCACTTACTGTACAAACTCATACGACCTTAAGCATTGACATAGAAATAATTCTCTTAACTAAGATATGTCCTTAAAAGAGTTAACGAGATGGGAGGGGGAGGAATTTCTTTTCGCTGTGTGTTCTAACCTTGATGTCACACAGCTGCAGAGAAATTCAGTCTTTCATAAGTACAGGGGGAGAAATTCTAATCTACATTTCTCATTAAAATATGCATCACAACCAGAAATAACAGACCACAGTAATATTTAAACAATTTCTGCAGAAAATTTCTGACTCTTAAGATATTTTAGTCCAGGGTCTCACACCGTTGTGTGCTAAAATTGACACTTCCAGGGCTATTGTGCTATCCAGGCACAACTAATCCATCCCTGAAGTCTGCATCCCACATACATGATGCATGTCTGCACGTGCGCCCCCCCCCCCCCTCAGGGCTATAGTGCTATCCGGACACTACCCAATCCGTCCCTGGAGTCTGCCACATATACACATGTATGTCCTGGACCACAATATCCAAGAAATCACAATCACTCGACCCAATCTCTCAACAGTCATACACAGGTGACAGATATCACTGGTACAGGGTTCGTAATGGACTTGAGGCAAGTTATTTATCTGTACTTTTGACACCTCCCCAAACAGCGGGTCTGGATGACGGGCTGAGTCGCAGGAACAGGTTTTACGCGATCAAGGTGCTAACTGTGTCCTTACCGTGTACCGGAGGTGATCAGGCTACGCCCGTTCCTGTAGGCTCCGTCCGGATTCCTTGCGTCCCACTGTCGGTTCAGTTAAACCTCAAGCCCCACAGTTGGGCGCCAATTGTTTTGGAGAGAACCAAAGTAGTTCACGGAGATATCTGTCCCTGGCCAAATTACCAATATATATATATATAGTGTGCACACCTTAGAGAAATAATACACCAACACAGAGTTCCGGTATAAAGCTTTCTCTCGCCTACTGTTTATTGAATCAGCTGCTATAAATAACATTTAACAATCAGATAAATGTTGCAATTCAGCAAAACATCAGGTTTATTCAGTGGTTCTGTGATGTCTGCTTTTACAGAATCTTAACAAGGCATTGGGTTAGTGCATTAAGGAGTCTCTAGGTGTCATCCCGCAGTGGGATGAGTCTTTCTCTCATTGGTCAGAAGTTTAGGACAAATGGAAGATGGTGTTCTCCTCCTTGTGCCCAGGGTGTGATAAGACTCGTCATCCTTAACAGACCGGAAGTAGTGTTGCCGACATCTTGTATGCGGAAGTGGCAAATCCTCCATCTTAGAGTCTCCAATAATCAACATTGTTAATAAGATTACGTAATACTGAAAAGAGAAAATGTATGAGTAGGGCAAACATAAAATGCATTTTCTTGTAGATCCTGATCCATAACAGTGGTATGTTGTAACATTGTATATTGTATTAGATGTTTTATTAATCAGTCAGCAAGGAGGGGAAATAAGCCAATATAGATTAAATAAAAAAAGGAGAAACATTTTCAGTTTTTTCATGAAATAAAATCACATATAATAGTTGTCGTACTGCGAGTTGTCGTCATTCAATGTTAAAAATTACACATGAGCGCATGCTCAATAAGCGCTGAAGACACGCACGACTTAGGCTGAAGGAGAGCCGAAGGCCCGCTGGACTTAGAGGCTGCAATGAGCGCCGAAGGTGCTCATTGCAGGGCACACGAGGATCGCCAAAGGAGCTCATCGCGAGCCATGCAATACTTATACCTTAAAAACAGCCTACACACGGTCATAAAAGTTGCTTATATCAATGGTTGTGATCACCGACGAAATGCGTAGCACTTTGGCGCTGATCGTGAGGTACGCAACAGTTTACAATTTTAACGTCCAAAAAGGTCTCAAACGCGTAACTCGAAAGACCCCCAAAAACAGCCAAATAAAATAAAAAAAATAATAACACACTCACACACAGCACAGGGGGAGAACCAGGAAGCTGGGAGTGAGTTTGCAATTGAATTTGAGCCATATTTGGCATTTTTTCATCGGCTAAGCCAGGAAAGAATGGAGTCCGAAAAAACATAACATTTTTTGCCAGTACATTACCGCACCTGTTATAGGCCATGTGGGTTCCTGAGTCTATGTTACCATTGTGGTTTATATATATACTAGCGACTTGCCCATCAAAAAATGACAGTCAATAAAATTTGAAGCCATGGGAATGCTGTTTGAGACATAATTGAAATCGTTTTGTACTTTGAGGACCTTTGGCGCTCATTGTGAGCCTCTCATGTTGTGTACTTTTGGTCCTCTGAGAGAGATATATATTTCTATGTATATGTAGTTAAGTTAAGTAATAATTAATAATTTATTCAATTAATTAATTAATAATTAATTATTTCTGCAATAAATTAATATACTTTAATTATTTATCATTGATATATGCAGCGAGCAATAGGCTGAAGAGCTAACAATCTGTTTGTGTTTTGTGTCTGCATACAATATACATTGTGAGTGTTAGTGCCCTTCTTTAAAAGTTTAATGAGTGTTTAAACTGTGCATTCTAAATAGGCTGCGTGCACGAGGTAAAGCGTTGGTTTATTGTGTAAAGCGGCATTGTATAGTAGTAATGTTATTAATGTGATATGCGTCTCATGAGCATTTTCCGGCTTTTCTAATAGTGTATGTTGTAGGTCGTAGTGTGATGTGTAAAGTGCTACGCGGGTTGCAGTGTTTTGCGCGGTCCGGGATCGTGTAGCCTCATTTTCATTTTTTTCGGCGGCCATTTTTTTCCTCGCTTAGGCGATTTTCATGTAGCGAAAATCATCTAAATCAAGTTAAATTTACATTCCACCTCACTCACAGATGTCCTGGCTGTTGCCGCATGCTGTCTGTGATGTTTTTGGATTTTTTTTGGGTGCATTTAGTGTGTTTTTCAGGTTTTTGGTTCGGCCGCTAATCTCGTATATTTTTTTCCCGCGTCTCTAAGGCCTTTGCCTAAGTGCTCCGAGTTTAACAGCTCTCCTCTCTACGCGAGGCTCGCCCGGCAATGAGCACCTTTGGCCTAAGTGCTCCGGCAATGAGCGCCTTTGCCTAAGTCCCCCGAGTTTAACAGCTCGCCTCTCTACGCGAGGCTCGCCCGGCAATGAGCACCTTTGGCCTAAGTGCTCCGGCAATGAGCGCCTTTGCCTAAGTGCTCCGAGTTTAACAGCTCGCCTCTCTACACGAGGCTCGCCAGCAATGAGCGCCTTCAGAGGTCATTGCCTAAGTGTTCAGAGTTTAACAGCTCGTCGCGCTTTGCGAGGCTCGCTGGCAATGAGCGCCTTTGGCACTCATTGCCTAAGTGCTCCGAGTTTAGGCGCTCATTGCCTAAGTGTTCCCAGTTTAACAGCTCCCCTCGCTACGTGAGGCTCGCCGGCGATGAGAGCGACTGGGCCGCTCATCGCTAAGTCGTACACACCACGCAAACAGCGTGACAACGTCTTACAGTTAGACAATTATAATATGTGATTATTTTGATGTGTATTATTGACAATAGCTGATGTTCACAGATGTATACAGACTCACATATCATACTTTGCAATTTTGTGTTTAGAATGCAGCATATGTGCTTATGAGAATGTTTAATATATTAATTACACTTATTATTATTTTTCATGCTTTTTTTTTATTACAGTACTGTTTCTTTCACTGCCTTTGAAAGCAAGGCTTTTTTGAACCCTTAAGAGTGGTATTCAGTACTCATAATCTTTAAGAGATACAATCAGCTACCATGAGTCCGTACATACATTCCATCATTAGCTGTGATTGGAATGGGCTTTGAGTGATAATTTATGGAACAGCTAACCGTAACTTGATAACACAGGTAATTTTAGCCTTTCCAGAGCTACATTCATGCAGCTCTGAAAATTTGATGAATTAGAATAGATTGGTTTGCAAGTTACTTGCACCATGATTGATTCTGTAATAAATTGGAATGGGCCCTATGTTTATAGACTTTAAGACTATTTAATTTAGGAATTAAAACTTTGCTTTGTATAACGTCATCCAGATAATGACGAGAGCTGTTCCTTTCCTTCTTATTTTGTCAGTATCTCCTATTCACTCAAAACAGATGTACATTGGGTCTCCTTCAATTGCAAGCCCGCAGACTTACGGTATACAGGCCGTATGTCTGCGGGCTTGAACTTTGCTACAATTACAGAGCAATTCAATTGAACAAGGCTGCAAGTTATGGGCTGAAGCCTCAAGATCGTAAACCCTAGCCTCTGTGGCAAGCTGTCAGTAGGTTGAACTAGATGCAGTCTGTAGTTACGATCCAATTCCGTAATTACGGAGTACGAAGCAGGGCTGTCAGCCAATTGAAAGCGTGCTAGCCAAAGATGATTAACAGAGAGAGATTATAAAGTTGTGTTCCACACGCCCATGCGTTGACTGTGTTTGGTAGATTCTTACCAAGTAGTATGCAGGTCCCTGAGTTGGTGGTTTCAGCAGTTATAGAGAGAGAGTAGGCGATTTTTAAGAGTAGTATCTTACTGCTTTATTCTTTTATATTACTCTAATTATGATTTTACACTTCAACTTTGATTACACATATTTACAGATTACACATGATACAAATACACATATATTAAATCACACATAGATACACATCGAACTAAGTCACTCCATACACACATCCCCATCCCACACACACCATCCCCCCAACAGTTGATGAATACACATAAAACACACTTTTTTTTGCTATCATATATATACAGTAACACTTATTTTGATTTATTCTTATATTCTTTTTGGAATTATAAAGGACGATGAGAGAGGAGAGGAGTAGAGAGGTGGGAGGAGGAAAAGAGGAGAGGCAAAGTGGAAAGAGAGGAGAGAGAGAGGTGACCCTGGGGAGTGGTGGAGGAGGTGAGGAGTGGTGAGAGGAGGAGGTGAGGAGTGGTGGAGGAGAGGACGAGGTGAGGAGTGGTGGAAGAGAGGAGGAGGAGAGTGACTGAGTGGAGGAGGTGGAGAGTGGAGGAGTGGAGGAGGTGGAGAGTGGACGAGAGGAGGAGGGGAGTAGAGGAGTGGAGTCGGTGTGGAGAGTGGAGGAGAGGAGGAGGTGGGTGGTGGTGGTGGGCTGCAACCAGAGATAGACACTCAGAGTTTAGGGACAGAAGGGGAGGGGCAAGATCCTAGGGGGGGTGGTAGTTCGGGGGAGGGACAGGTCTCAGGGTCAGATGAGGAAGCAAAGGATCCCCGTCTACAGTTGGGAGGACAAGAGGCTAAAGCCAAGAACAGGGCCCTGGACTACACGCACAAGGAGAATGTGGTCCTCCTTGGTGTGATCCGTGGATGCCCCGTTATCCTTGCGGGGGGGAGGAAGTTATGCATGGAAGGAGGTATGGATATGAGGTCTGTGAAGCACAGGTTTGATGGAATCAGGGCCAAGGTGGGGAGGATGATGGCCAAGAAGACCAGTCAAGCTGCAGCACCAAGTGGTGGCACCAGAGTGACAGTCAGAGAGGGTCACCAAGTATCTATTGAGCCAGTTGCCCACCACTGGAGTTTCAGGCCTGGTGGACCAGCAGGATTCAGCCTCCATGTCAGATGAATATTTCATACACCAACATGCCACTACATGTACAGCACATACATTACACATGTACATGATGGCCAACAAAGAAACTGACATGTCAGCTTATGGAATTAATTACTTAACACATATACCTTTTTTTCTGTTTTTGAGCTTCCAGGAGGTCTGAGTCCAGTGGTGAGCCAGGAACCGGCACAGGGGGGAGAAGGAAAGGAGAGTAGCCGAGGGCCCTGTTTTTGAGGAGGAGGACATCATCTGGTCAGTGGGGTCACCAGCAGGACCATAGGATGCATCGGTGGCATTCGACCCCACTGTCCCCCTTCTATAGAGACTGAGTTTGTCACCAGGGCCCTCCTACTGGAGGGATGAGCTGGGCTCGCCCCCACCTCCTTCTCCCCCCAGCAGTGCGTCTGACTGGCCACCACCACCAGGCACACCACCTCACTTCTGGAGGGTTCCAGAACCCCCCCCACTGGGCCAACAGTCACCCATCAATGCCCCCTTACCCCCCATCAGGCCTCCATACCCACCACCAAGCCAGGCTGCGCAGGCGGAGATGCTGGGCATAATGATGTCAGCAACTGGAGTGCCTGCAGGGGATCCATGCCAGCATCTCTGCCAATCATGCCGAGGTCATGCGCAGCCTGACCAGGCAAAATAGGGAGGAGAGGAGGCCCCACCTGATGACTGAATCTTACCTTGCCGGGCTGATCAGGATGGGGGCAGACCAGTGTGCATTCCAGCAAATTACTAGAGACACCATGCACCAGTGGTTAATCATAAGAGAATACAATTCATCAGTCACTGCATCATAGGCCACATATAATACTCAGGATTTGTCTGATTTCTTTTTTCATAACCAGAGATATAGCTAGAACATCTTTGTTGGTACAGCATCTCAATGCAGTGTCAACATAAATTATTCAAAAATTTCAAAGGTGGTTATTACAGTTTTGATAGACCCCTCTTTTGCCTTATTTATTTCTAATTTTTATGCTTAACAATAAAGGATTAGCAGAAAATTATAACATATATTTTTTTAGTTCTATTTCAGTTTTTTTACATTTCACAGGCATAAAAAGGATATTAGAAATAGACCTAAAGAACCGCTGTGTTTTGGGAAAAAATCCCTGTATTTGTAACAAAATAATAGTAGAAGCTATGTAAACTATGAACATAAACCATTGTTATAGAACGTATTTATTTTTGAAAACTCTGTGTATAGAAAGATCACATCTGGCCTTCAATTGAGCAGAGCTTGGACTCGAGGGTATGGTGTTATCTACTGAAGACTGTTGGTAGGGATGGGAGTGAGACTAGTGAAAAGAGTGAAGGATTTGTTACATCATTGTTATATTTTAATAGTTGGCAATTACACTGAACCCCTTCACAAGCTTAGAAGCAAGCCTACTCCTGCAGTCTCATACAGCCTTCATCAAATTATAATGGATGTCTACATGTTTAACAGAGGCATGACATTAGTTTTTTTGTAATTAAAAAAAAGCTTTTCAATATTTTGCTTATTATGTTTTAAGACATAATTATTTTTTTAGACAAATAGTTTTATATCAAAATGTGGTCCATTTAACCTAAAGAAATATAAATAGACGAAGACATGTGAAAATAAAGGCTTATATATAGAACTGCTGATTGGTGAAATGAAGGAAGTTCCTGGAATTTACAAATAAGCAAAATTAAAGAAAGGGAAATAAAATCTCATCTGTATCTTGAAACATCACACTTTTATTTTAAGAAATTTTAAGAAATTAAGATTATAACCATTAATTGCTATTATTTTTCTTCAGTATAAATATTTCTGTTTATTGTCTGAATGGGAGTAAATATTTAAAAGCAATTTCAATAAGCTTAAAACAAAAGCATTCTTATTCATGCTTTTCTTGTATATTTTTTTAAAAGTGTCAGGTATCACTGTTCCTTTAACTCAACTGCCATGGAAAACTATGGCTATAATTGAATATCAAGAAAATATAAATTAAGGAAATGTACATTTTATTTATTGCTATTTTTAATCCACATCAGTTTCTTGATCACAATTAAGTAACAACTAATACATTTTATGATTTTATCTAAAAAACTATATGTCCTAGCAACATATCATTGTACATATTACCTCTAACATAAGTGAGCAAACAGGAACTATATAACATCCAGAATCAATAACCATACAGAGGGTTGACAGAAGCTACTGAAAACATTTGAAGAGCATAAGACTGAAAAAATACATGCCCATCAAGTTTATGGGTCTATCACCTCTGGAAATAAAAACAACAGAAACAGATGTGCTAAATGTTATTGCAATCACTGGTGCATGATAACACCATATGCTTTATGACTAGCAGGTACAACATTAAATGTGCATCAACAGTTTGTGAAACGTGTGGTGGGATGATCTGCCATTCTTAAGCTGCTATATTTGGACACTACTTATATTTGGCTTAATTGATACCTGTTAGAACAGCTCTCATTGTAACAATCCAAAGAGCTAATATAAGTTTTATGAATGATTTTAAGAAAACAGAAAAACAAGTAGTAAAATGATAAAAATAAAAATCTACAAATACGTGCTGACTAACTTAATACCCTCTCTGTACATGGGCAGTTTGTCACAGGAGGAAAAACAAAGCATGCGCCAATAGTCTCCTGTAGGAATCTTTTCCTCTGTTTGCAGCAACAACAGCAGGTGGAGCACTGGCCCACCCTTCACTCCAAATGAGCCACCCAGTTTTGCAGTTCTTGATTACTGCATAAATAGTCCAAGCACACAGTCTGTTCCCTGGAATTTATACATAATATAATTCTGGTACCTTAACTGACAAGGCTTCTGTCAGTCTTAGCAGCTCCAAAATGGCAGTAGACTTTTTCTCTCCATATGTCTTACCTGCTGGCAGCTCCTCTTAAGAAATTCTGTATGTGAATAATCTGCTCAACAATACTTACATCTGTAACTTCCAACAGGTAGCTACTTTCTGTTCATACTTCCTCTGTTTACATGAGGCTCTCGCTCTCCAGGCCCGTGGCCTAAATAGAACTGTTGCAGCCTTCCAGGTACAGCCCAATTGCAGTAGCCTATTAACTCCTTCTGGTCTAGATAATGCCTTCTGGTTTGGATAGGGTAAACATCTTTGCTAAGTATCAGTCTTACATGTGTGTGTTAGTCGTTCAGTCACCTCCGACTCTCCGTGACCCTATGGACCACAGCATGCCAGGTACTTCTCTCATTCACTGCATCTCTCAGCTCTATGAAGTTCATGTTCATTGCTTCAGTGACCTCATCTATCATCATCTCCACATCTGCCTCTTCCTTCTTCTTGTGCCCTCAATCTTTCCCAGCATCAGAGTCTGCTCTAGGAAATCCTGCCGCCTCATGATATGGCCAAAATATTTGAGCTTCAGCCTCATTATCATACCTTCTAGTTAACAGTTTGTCTTGATTTTCTGAAGTACTGATTTATTGGATCTTCTTGCAGTCCAATGGACTTTCGCCAACACCAAAATTCAAAGGCGTCACTTCTATGGTGCTCTGACTTCTTTATGATCCAACTCTCAGGTCTGTATGTTACTCCTGGGAATACCATAGTTCTAACTATGCGGACCTGTTGATAGTTTAATATCTTTACTGTTTACTAGCTTAATCAAGCTTGCTATAGCTTTGCTTCCTAAAAGCAAACATCTTTTAATTTCATGGCTACAGTCACCATCTGAAGAGATTCTTGGATCCCAGGAAAATAAAATCTTTCACTGCCTCCACTTCTTCCCCATTTATTTGCCAGGAACTGAGATTGGTGTTTGCCATGATCTTTGTCTTTTAACGTGGAGCAGCAGGCCAGCTTTTTCACTCTCTTATTTTACCCTCATCAATAGGTCCTTTAGTTCCTCCTCACTTTCAGCCATCAGAGTAGTATCAACAGCGTATCTGAGGTTGTTGATATTTCTTCCAGCAATATTGATTCCGCCTTTGGATTCATCCAGCCCGACCTTATGCATGATGATAGGTTGAATAAATAAGAACTTGAACCAGTTTGTTGTCCCATGTTCGGTTCTGACCGTGGCTTCTTGGTCCACATACAAAATCTTCAGGTGGCGGAGGAGATGATCTGGTACTCCCATCTTTTTAAGAACTTGACACATTTTGTTGTGATCTACACAGTAAAATGCTTTAGAATAGTTTATGAAGCAGAAGTAAATGTTTTTTTTTTCTGGAACTCTCTTGCTTTCTCTATTATCCATCGGACATTGGCAATTTGATCTCTTGTTCTTCTTCCTCCACAGAACGCGGCTTGCACATCTGGTAGTTTCCGGTCCATATATGGTTGGAGTCAAGCTTGTAGGATCTTAAGCATTACCTTGCTGACATGTGAAATGAGTGCAATTGTTTGATTTCTTTGTTCGAAAATTGTACTGCCTTTTTTTGAAATTGGGATTTAAATTGACCTTTTCCAGTCTATTGGCCATTTCCTGTCTTCTATTATTCTTCCATATCTCAGTCCAGCTTTGTCACACTTTGTAAATAAACCCTCTACTTGCTATTCTTATGCATTATGTTTAATACTTATATATCATACTTAATACTTATAAGAATAATTACAAAAATATATTGAAAACTAGGTAGTGCAAATAATGTTTACAAATTACTAATTACTAATTTGCAAAGTTTATAGATACAACAATATTATTTAAGGTGTTGCACATAAACATAATATAAAAAAAAACAAATACATCAATAATGAGGTTTCAGCAATGTTAATCATCTACAAAACTTGAAGATTTGTTGTTCAATAAACTTGAAAACAAATAGCCCTCTATATATAACAAAACATATTTTGTAAATGCAAAATGTAAGGGGCTGTATTGCTTTAAAATATGATGAAAAGTTAATCAGTTATGTAATTATACATAGAAAAGGGGGCACATTTTACTTGATGTAATTTGAAGTCTACATTACACTTTAATATGTGGCTCTTCTATTTATATCCCAATTTCTATCTTTGTATATTAATTCAAGATAGCAATATACTCACAATATGAATTAGATATTTACTATGAATTGAGATTTACAAGCAATCTAGTTTGACCTGATGCAATTATGGTGAACAACTGTACCATGAAAAACATAATTTACATAGCTATCACATATATAGTTGTGAGCGTACGGGCCGTTGCTCACGCTTGCGGGCTCGCGTAGCGAGCCCGCAAGAACTGTGTCCCTCGCAAAGCGAGGGACGCAGTTCCCCGCAAATGCGGGTCCTCGCAAAGCGAGGGCCCGCATTTGCGTTGGTGGGAGCATCCCAACGTCCCCGCAAATGCGGATCCTCGCGAAGCGAGGGTCCGCATTTGCGGAGGTGGAGGCTCAACGTCGGCTGTGTTAACACACACATACACACACACGACTTTTTAACAAAATAAACCCAACCTCCCAGCCAACAAAAACCCAACAAAACGAAGCGAGGGTACGCATATGCGGTGGTGGGAGCATCCCAACGTCGGCTGTGTTCATACACATACACATACATGACTTTATAACAAAAAAAAACTCAAAGGCCCCTCACACCCGCTTACACCCAGACACACACAAGCAAGACTTAACAATAAAACAGCAAAAAAGGCCCTTCACACGCTCTTAACACACATACGCACGACTTTGAAACAAATACACTGCGTTGTACACGTAAAAGCTAACTGCGTATATCGCAAAAAAATACGGCAACATCGCAACAAAATACGGCCGCATCGGAAAAAAAACACAGCCGCGAAAGACCCATTACAAACGCCGCGCATCAAAACATCACAAACACAAGAAATAAACACAACGAACACATAAAAAGCTTACTTACAGCAAGGGGGGGCATCAGGCACCTCGAAAAGTTTATTTACACGTCCATTTAAGTTAAAAAAAATGAGTTTAAACGGCCGAAAATCGGCTACGCAAGAGAAAAAATGGCCGCCAAACAAAACGAAAACGAGGCTTCAGACGTAACTACACTGCAGTAACTCGCAAAAATGAAACACATACTATGCGGAACCTACCACAGTCACAGTTAAACACCATTTTGAAAACACTACTACGCACAAAATGGCGGATGGAACGCAAATTGTAAGCTGGAACGCAAATAGCGCATGCTTATTGCGTTATAACGTTCTGAGGCACTTGAAAGTTTAAAAACATACTGCCCACTTTCCAGAAATTTCTACAAGGTTATAAATACTGCCTACTTTCCAGAAATTTCTACATTTCTACTCAGCTGATGAACACAGTGACTTCAGAGTTAACTGCTGCTCTTACTTCAGAAGATAATTGTTTCCTAATTTACTACTTTACATTGTGCAAATTACAACTGAGAGGTAAGCTATAATATATTACATTTTATTATAAAGACACCACAAAAAAAAAAAAGAACTATAAAAATTTGATTTATGTAGTGACATGTCACACACACATATATGTGTATCATGTATAGTCACATGTCACACGCACATTTATGTCTATCCTGTATAGTCACATGTCACACACACATTTATGTGTGTAGGCCCACAAAAAAAATAATGTTCATTTAACAAAAACAAAATGTGATTTATGTAGTGACATGTCACACACACATATATGTGTATCATGTATAGTGACATGTGACACGCACAATTATGTGTATAGCCCCTGCAACAAAATGATCTTAAAACAAACTAATTAAACAACTACATTTAAATGACATTACAAAAAAAAAAAATTGTAATATTAAAATATGAGTCATGGATACTGATATGTGACACGCACATATATGTGTATCATCTATAGTCACATGTCACACACACATTTATGTGTGTTGGCAAAAACAAAAAATAAGGTTCATTTAACAATTAAAATATGATTCATGTATAGTCATATGTCACACGCACAGAAAAAAATTACATTGAACTCTGAAAATGTGCTTCATGTATGTGACATATGTGTGTAGCCCCCCCAAAAAATAATGTTGATTGAAAATAATTACAGAAGTATATTTAAATGACATTAATTTAGTGCAATTCAATATATTACCTAAAACTCAATCTTTCTACTTCTTTTAATATTCAAACAGACTCTGCATGTGAAGCACAATCCCTTTTAAAGAACACCAACAAAGAGGAACAGGTAAGATAGAACAAGACATTACATGCTGAAAAGGCCATGCTTTGCTAAATCAAAAATAAGAAATATACAATTAACCATTTCACTTTCTTTTTCAAACAGACACTACAAGAAGACCGGCGGATTAAGATTGGCAGGAGGGGACCCTCTGTCATTCGACACTTCAATCAAGGTAAAGTATTAAGTATAAAAAAAAGAAACAAACTATGAGCCTCATTCAATTGTGAGTTGGCCAATTGAATAGGGCTCTATATAAGCACATAACATATTTTTTATACAGAACTTTTTAGTTACTGAACTTCTATCCAAAATCAAGGTCTTCACTAACTAAAAACTTCCGTCAAAAAATATGTTATGTGCTTACATAGAGCCCTCTTCAATTGGCAAAATTGCAATTAAATGAGGACCTATATATCTTTAATGGCCGAGAGCCTCATTTAAATGTGATTGGCCCATTTCAATAGGGCTCTATATAAGCACAGAGCATATTTTTTTACTGAACTAAAAACTTCTGTAAAAAATATGCTCTGTGGTCATATTCAGCCCTATTCGATTGCAATTGAATCAGGCCCCGACAATATAACAAATGCAGCAACCAAAGGCCCTCATTCAATTGCTATTTGACCAATTGAATAGCGGTCTAAATAAGCACATAGCATATTTTTTTTAAAGAAGTTTTTAGTTAGTGAAAACCTTGATTTTGGATAGATGTTGACGAACTAAAAACTTCTTTAAAAAAAAATATGTTATGTGCTTATTTAGACCCCTAAAGCCTCATTCAATTCCGAGTTGCCCAATTGAATAGGGCTCTATATAAGCACATACAAAAAAAAAAAAGCTTTTCACTAACTAAAAACTTCTGTCAAAAAATGTTTTTATGTGCTTATATAGGGCCTCATTCAATTGCGATTCGGCCAATTGAATAGGGCTCTAAATAAGCACATAACATATTTCTTTTAAAGAAGTTTTTAGTTAGTGAAAACCTTGCTTTTGGATACATGCTTACTAACTAAAAACTTCTTTAAAAAAAATATGTTATGTGCTTATTTAGAGCCCTATTCAATTGGCCGAATTGCAATTGAATGAGGGCCATAGAGACCTATTCACTTGACAAACTTCTAATTGAATGAGGACCCTATTGAATTGGCCAAACTGCAATTGAATGAGGCCCAAAGTATGCAACATATGGTACACACAAACTGGTACACACAAAACAGGATTGTAACAAACTCAGACAAACACATAGCAAACTAAATTAACTTTCTTATTCAATGTTTAACAACCTATAAGCATTAGAAAAAAGCCTAAATAAGCATACCACAACTGGTATGCACCAAACAGGATTGTACAAAAACTCACACAAACACATAACAAAGTAAATTAATATTCTTATTTCATGTTTAACAACCTATAAGCCTTACAAAGAAGCCTAAATAAGCATACCACAAGTGGTGCGCACCATAGGATTGTAGAAAAACTCTCACAAACACATAGCAAACTAAATTCATATTCTTATTTCATGTTTAACTACCTATAAGCCTTAGAAAAAAGCCTAAATAAGCATACCACAAGTGGTGCGCACCAAACAGGATTGGACAAAAACTCACACAAACACATAGCAAAGTAAATTAATATTCTTATTTCATGTTTAACAACCTATAAGCCTTAGAAAAAAGCCTAAAGAAGCATAACAAAAGTGGTGCGCACCAATCAGGATTGTACAAAAACTCATACAAACACATAGCAAAGTAAATTAATATTCTTATTTCATGTTTAACAACCTATAAGCCTTACAAAGAAGCCTAAATAAGCATACCAAAAGTGGTGCGCACCAATCAGGATTGTAGAAAAACTCTCACAAACACATAGCAAACTAAATTGATATTCTTATTTTATGTTTAACTACCTATAAGCCTTAGAAAAAGGCCTAAATAAGCATACCACAACTGGTGAGCACCAAACAGGATTGTACAAAAACTCACACAAACACATAGCAAAGTAAATTAATATTCTTATTTCATGTTTAACAACCTATAAGCCTTACAAAGAAGCCTAAATAAGCATACCAAAAGTGGTGCGCACCAATCAGGATTGTAGAAAAACTCTCACAAACACATAGCAAACTACATTGATATTCTTATTTCATGTTTAACTACCTATAAGCCTCAGAAAGAAGCCTAAATAAGCATAGCAAAAGTGGTGTGTACTAAACAGGATTGTCGAAAAACTCACACAAACACATAGGAAACTAAATTAAGATTCTTATTTAATGTTGAAGAACGTATAAGCCTTAGAAAGATGCATAAATAAGCATACCACTTTTGGTGCGCACCAAACAGGATTTTAAAAAAACTCACACAAACACATAGCAAACTAAATTAATATTCTTCTTTAATATTTAAGAATCTTTAACAACCTATAAGCCTTACAAAGAAGCCTAAATAAGTATACCAAAAGTGCTGGAAAGAAAATAGGATAATGCTAAAACCAGTGCAATCATATACAAAATAATTCACAAAAAAATAATTACAGTATAAAAAAAATTTCTCTGCAATATAAAAATACATTTAAAGTATTTTGAAAAGGTTGCACAAACAAATAAATAGTAGAAAAATTCACCATAACAGATACAGTACACAGAAATAATGTCATTTTTTAGTTAATACAAATACATTCAAATCAAATAACATATTTTTATTTTATTTTACAACAGATACTGTGTGAAGACCATCGGACCAGGAGTTTCAACTGAGGACCAGACCAGCGGGCGAGGACTTTCAACAGAGGACTACACCATCGGACCAGGACTTTCAACACAGGACTACCCCATCGGACGAGGACTTTCAACACAGGACCAGACCATTGGACGAGGACTTTCAACAGAGGACTACAACATCGGACGAGGACTTTCCACAGAGGACCAGACGATTGGACGAGGACTTTCAACACAGGACCAGACCATCGGACAAAGGCTTTCAACACAGGACCAACAAAGATTCTGCTTGAAATCAAACTTCAACCAAGGTACAGTATAACAAGTAAAAAAGAGAAAAATAAATAAATATCTTAGCTTTGTATCGATGTCAACAGAAAATAAAATTTCAAAAAAACCACCAGTAACTATAACTTTCAAAAAAAATATAACTAGCACATTTTTCTGCTATCTCTTCTTTGTCTTTTAGGGCCAATAATCTTAAACAGTAAATACAAACTTCAATGTAGCCAGAAAAAAATAATGCATACTCCAAAAAAGGCTCTAAACACAGACTCTATACAATTTCTCATTGGACATTTCCAGTCCTACACCCTCATTGAATTGCCATTTGACAAATTGAATAGTGCTGTAAATAAAACCATAACATTTTTTTTCAAAAAACTTTTTTGTTAGGGAAAACCTTGCTTTTGGATACATGTTTACTAAATAAAAAAATCTTAAAAACATTATATGATGACCTTATTTAGATCTCTATTCAATTGACCAAATTGAAATTTATTAAGTATAAAATGTAAACACACTGTTGATAACAATTTTTGATGAAAACAAATTTAACATCACAAAATAAACTAAAGATACATTATTTTATTTATACAGATTAACATGGCTGATAACGAGAGTAAACAAGAAAAGAAAAGACGCCAAGCTAGAGAACGACGACAGAAATTCGACGAGAAAAAGAACGTAAAAGAATTGCAAGCAAAAGACTGTCACCTGCAGAAATTAAAGATATGACAAAAAAAAACAACAAACAAATAAAGCATTTACAACCTGTTGCTGAAACATCAGATGACATTTTAGCTGAAAAAAATACAAGGAATACAAAAAAAGCAACGAAAAAAACAAAGCATTTAGAACCGGTTCATGAAACATTACATGACATTTTACCTCAAACAATACATCATATACCAAGAAGAGCCACGAAAAAAACTAAACATTTAGAACCTGTTGAAACATTATATGACATTTCACCTGATGAATATGAAAGTCAAAATCTAATATGCTTTGCAAATTGTCCTTTACTCAAGTCTTTAGCAGTAGAGGTTCATAGTTGTGGGGACATGACTACTCAATGTCAGTTTTGTGAGGCTTATTATTTTAAACAAGAGAGACCCAGAGATGGCCAATTTATTAGTTGCTGTCAAAAAGGCAAGTTCAAACTTCCAGAAAGGAAAGAATTTCCTATCTATTTACAAAACATTATGACTGAACCTACTTTTCCAAACTACAAAAATTTTAAAACAAACATAAGATCCTACAATAGTGCCATATCCTTTGCATCTATGGGGGCAACATTAGCTGCTAATGTACCAGGACATGGTCCTTACTGTTTTAAAGTCCAAGGACAAATTTATCATCGGACTTCACATTTACATCCAGAGGAAGGAGAGCAAAGAAAATTTGCTCAACTATATGTCCTAGATACAATGGAAGCTGTTGACCAACGTATGCAGATGGAAGAAAATAAAAAATGCTTACACAGTGTTTTTATAGAGCTAAATAACATTATGGACAACAATCCCTGCAGTAAAGCTTATAAAAAATTGGCAGAAGTAGAAAATGAACAACTACTTCATGCACAAATACATCAATTACCAATGCCCAAGGTTAATATGGTGCTTAAAAGAGACAGACATACTGATAAACGTCGTTATAACTTGCCAACATCAAATGAGGTTGCAATGGTGTTTCAGAATGATGAAGGAGAACCACCATTTAAAAGAGACATTAGAATATATCCCAGAAATGAGGAGCAACCGTTCATTAATATGAGTATCTTAAGTCCAAATTTAGATCCAATGGCATATCCCATCTTTTTCCCACACGGAGAAGCAGGTTGGCAACCAAAATTAACACTTCCCAGTTACCCAAATGCTAAATCCAGAATCCGAAATAATGTTTCTATGCTTGAATTTAAAGTAGCTCAAATTGTCATTCAACATGGATTTAATCCAATTTTATGTGGTGGAAAACTAACCCAACAACGGATTATTGATTCTTATTTGCAAGTTGAGGCAAATAATTTAAACTTTATCAAATATCAACAAGATAAACTACGTGTAGAACAATATTCTGGACTCATGGACTATGTTGCTGACGTGGCTACAAGCAGAGACATGACAGCTGGCAAAGCCATCATTTTACCATCTTCCTTTCAAGGATCTCCTCGAAATATGAGAGAAAGATACAATGATGCTATGGCTATTGTCACCAAATTTGGCAAACCCGATTTATTTCTGACATTTACATGTAATCCACAATGGCCAGAAATTACACAAAATCTACTTCTTGGACAAAGTGCTTCAGATCGACCAGATTTTTTAAGATTAAATTAAATGAATTAATACGTGACTTCACTATAAATCAGTTATTTGGCAAATGTCTGGCTTATGTATATACCATTGAATTTAAAAAAAGAGGCCTTCCACATGCACATCTTCTCATAATACTTCAAGAAAAAGATAAATTATATACTTCGGACAAAGTGGATGCAGTCATTGTTGCTGAACTACCAGATCGAGAACTATATGGTAGACTATATTAGTTTGTTACTCATCGCATGATTCATGGACCCTGTGGTGACCTTAATCCACAATCACCATGTATGGAAAATAATAAATGTTCCAAAGAATTTCCAAAAGATTATAGAGACAAAACCTATGCCAATTGTGATGGGTATCCACTTTATAAAAGAAGAGAAGGAGATAGTGCCATTATTCGTGGAAAAAAAGTGGACAATAGATATGTAGTACCCTACAATCCACATTTACTCATGAAGTACAATGCCCACATCAACGTAGAAGCCTGCACTTCCATCAAATCCATTAAATATGTCTACAAATATATTTACAAAGGCTACGATGCAGCTACTGTAGTCGTCAAAAGTGCAGACAACCCTGAAAGTAGTGAGTTAGTACATGATGAACTTGCATCTCATGTAGATGCTCGCTATGTCAGTGCGCCAGAAGCTATGTGGCGGCTTTTAAAATTTGAAATGCATGATAGATCACATGCAGTATATAGGTTAGCAGTACATTTGCCACAACAACATTTAGTCTATTTCCATGCTGGAAATGAAATGAATGCATTGGCCCAAAGTGAAGATCGTCACACTACACTAACTGCATGGTTTGAATTAAATTCCACTGATTCTGAAGCAACACAATACTTATATATTGAAATTCCATATCACTATGTTTTTGTGAATGGATTATGGAGAACAAGAAAAAGCAGAGGCAATAAAATAATTCAAAGAATTTACACAGTCAGTCCAAGAGATGTTGAACGTTTTTGCTTACGGATATTACTTTTAAATGTTCCTGGAGCACAAAGTTTTGAACACTTAAGAACTGTTAATGACATTGTATATGAATCCTTCCATTTAGCTGCAAGACATAGAAACTTACTAGCGGATGATACAGAATGGGAAAGATGTTTAGAAGAAGCAGCACAATGTCAAATGCCACGACAGATGAGAGAACAATTTGCTTTTATTTGTATCTTCTCAAATGCTCCAAATGCATTAGCTTTGTGGGAGACTTTTAAAAGTAATATGGCTGAAGACTTTATGCGACGATACAATGAACCCATTGCACACTTAAAAGCGTTAATGGAAATCCAAGAAGTATTTTTAACTCATGGATTAAGTTGTGCAAGTTTTAATTTGCCTGATCCAGGTCTTATAGATGACATAAACTTTGAAGACTATGACATTCAACTACAAGCAGAAAGAACACAAGAAAGACTTGCAACTTTAAATACATTACAATTGCAAGCATTTAATGCCATTAAAAATGCAATAGATGATGACATGGTGACAGAGCGTTATTTCTATCTTGATGGACCTGGCGGATCAGGAAAAACCTATCTGTATAATTTATTAATGAGTTCAGTACGAGCACAAGGTCAAATAGCAATGGCGTTTGCCACTACTGGAATTGCTGCACTTTTGTTAGAAGGTGGAAGAACTGTTCATAGTGGATTTAAACTGCCAGTGCCTATTTTAGAATCTTCTGTGTCAGATATTCGCATGACATCATTACAAGCAAAGAAATTGAACAAATGTAAATTAATTATAATAGATGAGGCCACAATGATGTCATGCTATGCCCTCCAATGTATTGACCGTTTGCTTTGTGAAGTCATGGATAATACCTTTCCATTTGGTGGAAAGGTAATGTTGTTATGTGGCGATTTTAGACAAACATTACCTGTCGTTGTACATGGAAATCGAACTGACATTATTGAAACATGTATAAAGTCAAGTACACTATGGAAACATTTTACCCATCTTCAACTGAAACAAAATATGAGATCAGAAGGCCAAACTGATTTCAATGATTGGCTTATTAAAATTGGAGAAGGCAGAACAGAAAAAATACCACATTTACCTGACAACACTGTAGAGATCCCACCTCATATGATTTGTCAACAAGATATTATATCCGCTATATTTGAAGGGAGCATAAATAACCAGGAATATTCCGAGCTTGCCAACCAAGTCATACTGACGTGTAAAAATAAAGATGCATTAATCCTCAATAATGAAATCTTAAAAAAAATGTATGCACCACAAAGAAATTATCACAGTGCTGATTCTGTACTTGCTGATGACAATGAAAGTCAGGCCAACTTTTCGACTGAATTCATAAACTCACTAATTCCTTCTGGAATGCCACCACATATTTTGCAGCTAAAGAAAGGTGCAATTATTATGTTACTGCGAAATATGAACCCCAAAAAAGGCCTATGTAATGGGACAAGATTAATTGTAACTGGGACCCATAAAGGAGAGAGAGTTTTCATACCAAGAATAGATTTAGCACCAAGTGAAAGTAGTCTTCCTTTTATACTTCAAAGAAGACAATTTCCCATTATTATGGCATTTGCCATGACCATCAATAAATCACAAGGTCAAACTTTCAAATCTGTGGGTATTTTCATGGAAGAAACAGTATTTGCACATGGTCAATTGTACGTTGCGTTGTCACGGTGCAAAAATCCACAGGCTATTAAAGTTTACATTGAAAAGAATGAAAGTCAAGGTGATTTATTAGAAGATGGACGTATTTTTACTAAAAACATTGTCTACTATGAAGTACTATAACTTTTCAGTAAAGAAAGAAAACACAAGGAAAACAAATTAAATAACATTCAAAAATAATAAACAAGAAACAATTTCAGTCATAATTTATGGAAAGACTCTTTATGGATGATTCACCTCACAAAACACTTGCCTTGCAACTACATATGTGATAATTATGTTAAAATGTTAATTTACTATGTTACTGTTTCTAATGTTACAAGTTGGGAAAACAATATTTTAACGGTCTTTACTTCAACATATTACAAAGTTCATGTTAACAGCTCAACCACGTTTTAAGACACAATGTTAATATTGTCTGTTATGTTAAGATTACTCCCTGTATTAATGTTTATCGACAGTTCATGTGGTCAGGAAGGAATTTATTTCATTGGGTACATTTTAAAGAGAGTTTTCACTGTTTGCCTTCCTCTGCATTCAATGTATATTGAAGTTAACAATTATTCGGATAGAAATTGCATGTTAAAAAACCATTGCCTCAAGTTTGAAATATTGATTACTTTAAAGTTAAAATGTTTTTACATTCAAATGTTATTACTTTTAATACAAAATTATGTTAAAAAATGTATTCACTATGTTACTGTTTATAATGTTCAAAGTTATACAAATGTTTTGTCTAGTTCCAAAGTTACACAAATAATAAAGTTAAAGTTTAAAAAAATAACATTTCAAGTTTCTTACTTACATATATTACAAAGTTCAGGTTAAAATTATGTACGTTTCAACAAGGGTTTTACTGTTTGCTTTCCTCCGAATTTTCATGTATATTGAAGTTAACAATTCTTCATATACAAATTGCATGTTAAAAAACCATTGCCTAAAGTTTGCAATAATGATTAATTTCAAGTTCCACTATTATTACATTCAAATGTTAATACAAAATGCTTTACAAATTATTGTTCACCAAGAGAACATTTTACAAAACTAAACATCTTTTAATATCACAATACAACTGTCACATATATATATATTAATAACTAAACAACTTTCCTAACATACACATGTCATTGCCGTCATTTTTTGACGGGCAAGTCGCTAGTGTAAATATATCTGTAAATCTTTTGAAATACAATTTTTAATGTGCATATATTTCTGGCTGGTTTCTCCAATGTAGCAGCCTCTCTCACATGCAGTACATTGTATCATTTAGACTACATTAGTTGATGTACAAGAATATGACCCTCTGATGTTAAAGGTCTTGTTGTGCGTGGCTGTGTCCTCTTTGCAGATGTGTTGACACAATTTACACTGATTTTATTGCAAGGTTTTGTGCCATTTTCTTTGTTAAGCTCTTCATTGGCCAATCTACTGTTCACCAATGTTTGTCTGATATTTGGTGGCTGTCTAAATGCAAGAATGGGGGGTTTGGGGAATATATGTTTTAATTCTGCGTCCTCTGTTAGCAGTGGTTGTAGATCCTTAAATATTTTGCGGATTCCTTCTAGATCCAGACGGTATTCTAGATCCAGATGGTATGTGTATGTGCGGTGTACGCAGGCCTCATTACCATCTTTGTGTGGGATGTTGCACTGAGGCATGACTCAAATTCCTCTCAACACACACTTCGAACCACAAATATAACCCTAATACCATTGCCAAAATACTAGAATATATCCTGACCTACAATTACTTCACCTTTAATGAACATGTTTACCTGCAAATAATGTGGACTACAATGTTGACTAAAATGCCAAGACAATATGCCAATTTTTTTTTGGCTAACCTTGAACTGAGATTCCTGTCCACATATATCCACAAACCTTACAGATACTACCGTTATATAGATGATCTGTTCATCATATGGACAGAGGGAGAAAAAAAGCTCAGAGACTGCCACACTGCCTTTAATACCTTCCACCCATCTATTACATTTAAAATAGATTACTAAGCAGAACAGGTGAACTTCCTGGACACCACCATATCCATCAACAATGGTAAACTTAACTCATCTGTATATAGGAAACCAACAGAAAGATGCAGTTATCTCCACAGCTCTAGCTTTCATCCCTCACATATAAAAAAAAAGTGATTATGTATAGTCAAGTCATTTGATACCACCACATATGTTCTGTCCTTCAGGAGAAATGGCTACAAACCTAATGTCATAACACAGAAAGTTACCTCTGCCATTAAAACACCCCGGGAACACCTGCTGCAATACAAAACTAAAGAAACATACACCTCTGATAACCACATACCATCCGGATCTAGAAGGAATCTGCAAAATATTATTATTATTATTATTATCTTTATTTATATTGCGCCAACATATTCTGTAGCGCTGTACAGGGGTTTAGTACATGGCAAAAAACAAACTTAACACCTTAGAAAGAATGGAGGGTCATATTTTTGTGCTTATAATCGAATGTACATAGTGCTTGTTTCCAAGGCACGGACACAAGATTGAAAACTCGTAAACTTACAATCTAAGGGTTTAGGTGTGATACAAGAGGGTGACAAATGCAAGATGGCAACGTGAAAGCAATTTGTTTAGTCAAGTGGAGGTTTCTGTGTGTTGTACTGTAGATTGTGGGTGTATGTGTTATTAAGTTGTGGAGTGTGCAGTTGAAGGCTGAAGGTGATAAGATTTTTGAAACAGGTGTGTTTTTTAGTTTTAAAGGTTTTGAGGCAGGAAGATAATCTAATGGAGCGGGGAAGGAGTTCCAAATAGTAGGGGCAGCACAAGAAAAGTCTTGAAGACGGGAGTGAGAGGAGGTGATGAGAGAGGAAGAAAGAAGGTCGTTAGCAGAACGTAGGGAGCAGTTGGGAGAGTATTTTGAAACAAGAGCAGCGATATAAGGGGGTGCATTGCTGTTGAGGGCTTTATATGTTAGGGTCATGATTTTAAATGTGATTCGGGAAGCTATGCGAAGCCAGTGGAGTGATTGACAGAGTGGAGCTGCAGACAATGATCGTTTGGTATTAAAGATGAGTTTAGCGGAGGCGTTCATTATGGATTGGAGGGGAGATAGACAAGAGATGGGTAGGCCAGCAAGGAGTGAATTGAGGAGTCAAGTCGAGATATGATGAAAGAGTGTATTAGAATTTTATCTGTGTCTTGTGTAAGATAATGACGAATTTTGGAGATGTTTTTTATGTGTAACTGACAAGATTGTGTTATCGATTGGATGTGAGGAATAATAGAGTGGGCAGGATCCAGTAGAACCCCAAGACAATGGGCCTGGGAGGTGGGAGTGATGATGGTGTTGTCAACAGTGAGAAAGCTGTAGTAGAGGGTGGAAAGATTAGGAGTTCAGTCTTAGACATGTTGAGTTGACGGGCAGATATCCAGGAGGATATGCTAAAGAGGCAGTTGGAAACTAAAAGAGAGGGGGAAAGATCAGGTGCAGAGAGGTAGATTTGAGTATCATCTGCATAGAGATGATACTGAATTCCAAAGGATTTTATGAGGTTTCCAAGGGAGGAGGTGTAGATGGAGAAGAGGAGGGGCCTAGGACAGAACCTTGGGGAATGCCAACCGACAGAGGGAGAGGTGAAGAAGAGGTGCCAGAGATGGAGACATTAATGTATGACCTTTCAGATAGGATGTGAAGCATGAAAGAGCTGTGCCCTGCATGCCAAATGAGCGGAGAGTTTGGATTAGAAGAGGGTGGTCAACTGTGTCGAAGGCAGCAGAGAGATCCAGAAGAATTACAATGGAGAAGTGACCCTTTGATTTGGTGGTTAGCAAGTCATTGGTGACTTTTGTGAGGGCTGTTTCTGAGTGTTGGTCTCGGAAACCAGATTGGAAGGGGTCACAAAAGGAATTGGAGGAAATAAATTGAGTGAGGCAATTGTAAACAAGCCGCTCAAGCAATTTAGAAGCCAGGGGAAGTAGTGAGATAGGGAGGTAGTTGGAGGCAGAAGCGGGGTCAGATAAGGGCTTCTTGAGAATTGGTGTAATTATGGTCGTGTTTTAAAGAGGATGGAAACTTGCCAGTGTTTAGAGAGAGGTTGAATAGATGTGTGAGAGCTGGGATAAGTGTGGTGGATAGGGGAGGGATTAGCTGTGATGGAATAGGGTCATGTGGACATGTTGTAAGGTGAGAGGTTGATAATAACGTAGATACTTCATCCTCGGTTACAGGGTAAAAGGAATCCATAGTGGAGGAGGGATTGGGGAAGGGTAAGGGCTGGGTGTTGTTGGTTTGTGGAGAGGATGGTGGAATAGAGCCAAGCTGGGAGGAGAGCTCATTTCGGATGGTTTCAATTTTATTTTTAAAGTGGCTGGCAAAGTCATCAGCAGTGAGACAGGAAGGAGCAGGAGGTGGGGGTGGGCAAAGGAGGGTATTGAATGTAGCAAATAAACGTTTAGGGTTGGAGGACAGGTTTGATATCAGTGATGAGAAGTAGTGTTGTTTGGCAAGATTGAGGGCAGAAAAGTAATAGTGCAAGGTAAACTTGTAGTGGAGAAAGTCTGCTGAAGTGCAAGATTTCCTCCATAGTCGTTCTGCAGTGTGTGAGCATCTCTGTAGATAGCGTGTTTGTGTAGTGTGCTATGGTTGTGGATGAGAGCGAGGGCGTTTGCTTGTGATTATGGGGGCAAGAGAGTCAAGGGTGGAGGTTAGAGTAGTGTTGTACTGTGAAGTGGTGATGTTAGGGCAGGCAAGAGTGGTGAGGGGGCTGAGAAGGGGTTTTAGTACATTTGAAAATTGTTGTGGGTTGAGTGCTTGCAGGTTTCTGCATGTTCTGGTGGCAGGATTTGAAGAAGGGTAGTGAGCGGAAGATGAGGTGAGGTTGCAAGTTAACAGGTGAAGAGATGTCAAGGTTGGAGATAGTGCAGAGATTGCATCTACAACCACTGCTAATAGAGGACGCAGAATTAAAACATATATTCCCCAAACCCCCCATTCTTGCATATAAGCAGCCACCAAATCTGAGACAAACATTGGTGAACAGTAGATTGTACAATGAAGAGCTTAAAAAAGAAAATGGCACAAAACCTTGCAAGAGAAATCAATGTAAATTGTGTCAACACATCTGTAAAGAGGACACAGCCACGCACAACAACAATACCTATAACATCAGAGGGTCATATTCTTGTACATCAACCAATGTAGTGTACATGATACAATGTACTGCATGTGACAGAGGCTGCTACATTGGAGAAACCAGACAGAAATTACATGAGAATGAATTTGCACAGACATTCCATCAATAAGCACAATGAGGACAATTATTGTATTCCAGTTGGACACCATTTCATCCAGAATAACCACTCCATGAAAAATCTCAAAATCCAAATACTCAAAGTTCTTTTTTAAAAACACTAAGGAAAGAAAGACATTTGACATTAAAATGATTATGTTCTTTAACAGTAATAACTCAGGCTTTAATGTAGACATGGAATTTTTATCTCAATATAAAAAATTCTTGTAACCTCCAACATTCATGATTGTAAATATATATGTGGGTTTATTGATTTTTTTTATTTTTTGTTCTCTGCCTTCCTCCTGAGTTTGGTTACAGCTCTATGGTTCCTTAGATGTAAAACTATTTACGACTCCAATTTACTTACTCTGGTCTGCACACCCACACACTTACATGGCTGGCTGAACAGAACATTATTTGTTAATACTGGAATTTTTTGCTGTATTTGTGAATCTATAATCATTATTGACTCTGTCATGAAACCTATATATATATATATATATATATATATATATATATATATATATATATATATATATACATTGTTGAAGGGCACTGCAGCACTGGGACCCACCCAGAGCAGAGCCCTAGTACATTGCATCGGGTGCACTGGTGGTTTATCCACCCCTGCTGCCTATCCTGGGAGTAGAGTTGAATTGCAACACTCAGGGTCACAGTTTGTTTTGTCTCTTTAAGCTTAACCCCCCCTCCCCAAAACAGACACACACAGATTTTTTGGGGGTTTCTATGCCCATGAAGTAAGGGAGAGGGTGTCCTGTGTAAATGGGCACCCCATGTTTACACTTCATAAAAATAATATTATGTAATCATGTATGATTGGGAAATTTGTGGTCTAATAAGATCAATCTAAAATTTGGACAAGCTCTTTGTTACTGATGTATTAATAATACATTAATAATAATAAATCTACATAGTGTTTTTCTCCCAGAAATACTAAGCAATTCTACCCTGAACAGAAGAAACAGCAAACTCCAGATGTTCATTTTTGCCTTGTTTGGGCTTAGTCAGTGGAGTGTAGCTGAACTCCCTAAGGCACAATGATCAAGGAGTCCACGTCTGGTGTCCCCTTTCGACCTTAGGGAGACTAAGTTCTAAGGGTCATTTGAATAAACAAAAAACAAAATAGGTGTTCAATCAGAGACACCAGACTGATATACTGCATGTTATTTCTCCCTGTGAAGGGCACAAGTGAGCTAAAAGAGGCTCACAGAACAAATCAACTTAGGTGTTGTTTGTTTTCAGATTGAGTGCCTCTGACAGTTTTTGTTTATTGTTTCTCAAACTAAGTGTGATAGAGGGCTCTAGACTTCCTCCCCGGAGGAATTCGCTTGTGACAGCGGAGAAAGGTACGTTAGATATCAGTGGGGACAGGATGATTAAGTATCACAGTCTTTGTATATACTGTATGTTGATTGCTGCATCTATCTGCTTTTTCTCCCAGAGTGTTAGAGGTCAAATTAAATTGAAATTGCTCATGGTACTTAGAATACCCTGAGGGAGCTCACCCAGAGGGAAAGCAGGATCGTAGCTAAGCTGCCCCCCCTCCCATTTATTTTTAAGCCATTACATTGAGCACCATTGCAGTACATGTTAAGTAATAATATACTTTTTTTTCTGTGTATGACATCATTTGATCCACACATAAGCTTATTTTATTGCATATTGTTTTTATTTCCCCTGTTAATTTGGTCTGTTTTAACAGTATCATTAAAGGTTATGTTTTCAAGCTGTAAATAGAGTACTTTTTGACGTACTGGGTGATATTCTTTCACTCTGCACCCCATTATTGTTGGGTATTTGAAAATCCCTATATTGAGGCGCTAGACTTGAACTCATTGTTCAGTGTGCCTTAGGGAGTGGAGCTACACCTCATTGAAGAAGCTCAAGAGTAGCTGAAACGTATCTATGGGGATTGCTGTTTCTCCTGTTCAGGGTAGAATTGCCTGGTATTTTAGGGCTGGATCACTCTTTTGAGTGAGACCAGACTGATATAATACAGAATATTTCTCCCTGTTAAGGGCACAAGTGAGTTAGAAGAGGCTGCTATACGAGTGGGTAACCAGACCTATAGAACAAAGCTACTTAGGTGTTGTTCTTTCTCAGATTGAGCGCCTCTGACCCTTTTTGTCGAGTATGTAACTTATTAGATGGCCTGGGTGAAGAACATGGTCTTTAGTCTTTTTTTAAAAGTGTTTTTTTTTTTAAATTTCATAAAATACAAAAAAAGGAGGAAGTTTATAAATGGTGTAAAATGAGCATGTATATGAATGACTGTTGGGTATACATATAGAACCTTTCCGTTGACTCTTTATGCAACCAATTTTGGTTATATAAATGTTTAAGTATAATGTGTTTAGAGTTATTAATTGATAGTAGTTCAATAAAAATTATCTTCCCCGCTAATTCTCTCACTCCGCCTCTCTTTGCTCAGTCTCTCTTCCCGTTCTCTCTGCTTCTAAATTTTAGTATGTCTCTCTCTCCCACTCCTCGGCCTGTCGTCCTCCTTTTCTCCCCCCTGACTTTAAATCTCTCCTTCCCTCACCTATCCCTAAACCCTCAGTCTTTCCTCTGTCTATTTCCCTGCCCCTCTGTCTCTTACTCATTAATCTCTAATTTTCTCTCTCTAACATGCCTGTATAGTTCTCTCCTATCCTCTGTCTCTTTCTCTACTCTTACTCTCACTCCCCAACCCCACACTGTCTCACCCTTTTCTCTCCCTTCCCTTTGTCTCACTATCTTACCCTTTTTTCTATTACTCTATACCTCTTCTGTCTCTTTCCTATTTTCTCCTCTTTTTAGTCTTCCCTTCTTTCTTTTGCCAACCTTTTCTAAGTCCTTTTAACTTTCCCTTTGTCACTCATTCTGTTCTTTATCTCCCCAACTCTTCTACTCTTTCTACCATGTCACTCTTTTCTCTTCTTCTTTCCCCTTCTCCCCGTCCTATTTTCCCACCTCTTCTTTCTCATTCGCTTTTCTCCTCTTCTTTTCGCCTCTTCTATTTCTTCCTTTCCTCATCTCTTTTTCTCCATGTATATCCCTTTTTCTCTTTCTCATTTATTTTCTTTTATCGCCTCTCTCTCCTTATCTTCTTTCTTCATCTCAGTTTTTCTTTTCTTTCCTTCTCTCTTTGTCCATCTCTTCCTATTTTATCCCAGTTCTATGTTCTACTCCCTTCTTCCTCTGTTCTCTCACACCTTCAGTTGTCTCACCAATCATCTTTTTGTTTCTATTTTCTCCATGTTTTTGTGTTCTTCACAACTGTCTCTCTACTCACCCGTCAAACTGTCTACCTCTTTTCTTGTTGCTGGTTCCCAATTATTCTGCACTTTTTTCTCCTCTCATCTCTTCACTTGCTTATCCTGTCTACTCTGTGCTTCTATCTCTTTTGCACTCAGTCCTGTCTTCGTGGTCTCTACTATCCTCCTGTTTTCACTGTCATTACTCTCTCTTAATACTCTGAAATGTCAAGAAGTACCTATGTCTATCTTAATGCAGATTACTTAGTCCCCGCTTTCTCATATAGAAATTGTAAGAGGCATGGTGCCTGATCTGGTGCAGTTACAGTGAGGGGTATCAGCGTGTTACAGAAGACCCAGGGAACTGGTGAGTAGTCTCCAGGTTAGAGCAATCCACAGTCGTCAGACAGGTAAACAAATTAAGCTAACGAGGGAGGAGACTACCTTACATAAGGTAATAACAAATATGGGGTGCAAGATATTACATTTTCAATACATTACAAAGTGTGTAAAGTTTATATACTTTTCTGTACAGTGGGCTTTCAGCAGCCTATAGGATTTATAGAAGCACAATAGATTTTTTTTGTGGTGAGCCACGCAGGTCCATATTTATTTAAACTTTATTCCCAAAGATTTTTTTTGTCTTCTATGCCGCAGCACTTGAATACTGTCTTTTTAAGGTTTATAAAATAGGTATTCACTTGTCAATGCTACAGCATATACCTGTCACACTAGAACAGGGTATGATAAATAAGACACCATAACTTCAATTTAGCAAAATATGTTATTAAATATCAATAAACATAGCCTGCTCACTTTGAGTGTGTCTTGAAAAATGCTTCAGAGCAGTTATCTGCCTTGAGTTATTACAGCCTTTCAGGTAACACTTCATCTGCAGCTATTTGGAAGAATTGTTACTGGAAAAATAGCAGTGCTTCTCTAAAGAAAAATATTAGCGGTTGCCCTCAATTCAAAGATTCATTTTGAGCTTTCTTCTCTATACCTAATACATGGATGCATGTTAGTTGGAATATATTGCTATACTTTCTCAAAATTTAGAATTTTTAATATAGACCCAAGTTACATATAGTATTACTGTTCTAAGAATGAGACATATTGTTATAATTAATGCAAGGAAAGGCTTCATGCTGTTTATAACCTACTATGCGTGAGAAGTGTGTGGGTTGATCCTTTGGTCTGTGTTGTCCATTCTATTGGTACGAATAAAAGCAAACATAAATCATAACAATAGTCATGCTCCACTAAGCTAGCATGTCAAACTTGTTTCAATTAATACTTTTATATCATCAATATTTCCTGGTATTTTTCTGAAGATACCACATTTTTACTCAGTAAGCGCACACACACACATATATATATATATATCCAACTCATCATGACCCCATGGACCGCAGCACATCATGCACATCTTGGGACTAGGTGGGCTAATCCATAATGTTTTCATGGTAAAGATACTGGAGTGGGCTGCCAGTTCCTTCTCCAGTGGCCCGTAATTTGTGTGACCTCTCTGCTATGTCTAGCTATAGTTGATGAAGGGATCCCGGTTGTTATGATCTGCTTCTTCAGTCGGGCTTGATAAGGCTGTTGTGGCCAAACCTACCCAGCAGACCTTTCAGGTTCTTTTGATCCCTTCACCAAGACAACCTTGGCTTTTCATAAAAGCTGTGTAATGCAGTGGGCATAAGCTTAAAGGAAGCCATGTTTAAATAGGCTATGGATTAAAGAACAAAGCATTTGTGGGCACATTTACATGTCCCTGCTCAGCTTCCCAGAATGCAGTGTAATAACTTTTTTTTCTCCGCATTCTGAGCTGAAAGCAGGTTTTTTAACTTGCTTTAGACATTCAAATGTGAACACAGATGTAGTATTTATTTACTGTACTACTGTACTGTGGAGGGCTTCTATCGCTCTTTTTCCCACCATATATTAAATGATTGTTGTGGTGAACTACCTACTCATAAGGTCCACAACACCGACTGGGATCCCGCTCCACGCTGATGATGGCCAGTAAGCTTGGGACAGCTGTACGTGGGTAGGCCATTCTCAGCTTGTGTATAATCAAACCTTGGCTTTGCATAAAGGCTGTGTAATGGAGCAGGCATAAGCTTAATGTAAGCCATGTTTAAAATGGACTATGGATTAAAAAACAAAGCATTTGTGGGCACATTTACATGTCCCTGCTCAGTTTCCCAGAATACAGTGTAATAACTGTTTTTCTCACAATTCTGAGCTGGAAGCAGGTTTTTTTTAACTTGTTTTAGACATTCAAATGTGAACATAGATGTACCATTTGTTTACTATATAGCTATATCTATATACATTTTATATATATATATATATATATATATATATATATATATATATATATATATATATATATATATATATATATATATATATATATATATATTGTTACGCCCGCCAGATTTAGGGGATTACGCTCACCCCAATTCTCTCTCTCTCTATGGGTCGCAACTGTTTGTTCAGATCTCGACACCAGCAGACACTTCAGATGACATCATAATTTCTCAAGAGGCAGGCACCATCAGACCCCTTTTTGTAGGATCTAAGAATCACACACCTTGTACCCTTTTTTGTACAAGCAGACTACGACACTACCTTTGTTTAATGTGTCCAAAATCAGACTGGCATTCTTTATTTTTCAAAACACATTTTCAGATGACACAAAACAACAAAGACTTTGCCCCAGTTCTAGCCCAGCCTCCTGGGCAAATAGCTTCCTATCCCAACTCATCCACATGATTTCAAGATGTATAGAGGGGTCTGGCTTTCTTGTTCTCATTACACATTTTCTCTCCCATAAAACTAGCTCCCCCCTTCATGACTAAAGCTAGAGCCTTCACACGTGGCCGATCAGAGGGCCATATAAATTATTTAGCATCTTTAACCCTTTGTCACGTAAGTGACTGCATTAACTTTATTATCTACACATAGCCTACTATCCTACTTCTAATACAGATACATTATTTTAATGTTAATCAATAACAGTACTATATGCACTTATTACATCCTGATATAACTACATGTATGAATTACACCCAAGATATACCTGTTAAGCAAGTTGTAAGGACCCTCTAACATAACTGAATAACCCCAAACGGTCCAGCCATCTTCTATTCATAACGTTATATATATATATATATATATATATATATATATATATATATATATATATATATATATACATACAGTCAGGTCCATAAATATTGGGACATCGACACAATTCTAATCTTTTTGGCTCTATACACCACCACAATGGATTTGAAATGAAACTAACAAAATGTGCTGTACCTGCCGACTTTCAGCTTTAATTTGAGGTTATTTACATCCAAATCAGGTGAACGGTGTAGGAATCACAGCAGTTTGTATATGTGCCTCCCACTTTTTAAGGGACCAAAAGTAATGGGACAATTGGCTGCTCAGCTGTTTCATGGCCAGGTGTGTGTTATTCCCTCATTATCCCATTTACAAAGAGCAGATAAAAGGTCTAGAGTTCATTTCAATTGTGCTATTTGCATTTGTTGCTGTTAACTCTCAATATGAGATCCAAAGAGCTGTCACTATCAGTGAAGCAAGCCATCATTAGGCTGAAAAAACAAAACAAACCCATCAGAGAGATAGCAAAAACATTAAATGTGGCCAAATCAACTATTTGGAACATCCTTAAAAAGAAAGAACGCACCAGTGAGCTTAGCAACACCAAAAGACCCGGAAGACCACGGAAAACAACTGTGGTGGATGACCGAAGAATTATTTCCCTGGTGAAGAAAACACCCTTCACAACAGTTGGCCAGATCAAGAACACTCTCCAGGAGGTAGGTGTATGTGTGTCAAAGTCAACAATCAAGAGAAGACTTCACCAGAGTGAATACAGAGGGTTCAAATGCTTCAGAACTCATCAGACGGCGCTTCACAGTGCAGATGGACAATGACCCAAAGCATACTGCAAAAGCAACCAAAGAGTTTTTTAAGGGAAAGAAGTGGAATGTTATGCAATGGCCAAGTCAATCACCTGATCTGAATCCGATTGAGCATGCATTTCAATTGCTGAAGACAAGAACAAGCAGGGACTGAAGACAGTTGCAATAGAGGTCTGGCAGAGCATCACCAGGGATGAAACCCAGCGTCTGGCGATGTCTATGCGTTCCAGACTTCAGGCTGTAATTGACTGCAAAGGATTTGCAACCAAGTATTAAAAAGTGAAAGTTTGATTTATGACTGTTAATCTGTCCCATTACTTTTGGTCCCTTAAAAAGTGGGAGGCACATATACAAACTGTTGTAATTCCTACACCGTTCACCTGATTTGGATGTAAATACCCTCAAATTTAAGCTGAAAGTGTGCAGTTAAAGCACATCTTGTTTGTTTAATTTCAAATCCATTGTGGTGGTGTATAGAGCCAAAAAGATTATAATTGTGTCGATGTCCCAATATTTATGGACCTGAGTGTATATATATATATTGTGATCAGGATGGCCGCGTATAGCGGTGGTTTTTTAAATCAAAGGCGGATACCTTCTTGGAAGTGCAGCAAATCGGTTTATTTACAGAAAGAAAAATAACAGCGGTAGCCGTAGCTCTGCTTAATATAATGAAAAAATAAATAGCTACTTCTCCGTGAGGTGGGAGAATGCCAACTTGTGGCCAGGTTGAGACAGTCCTTTAAACTTGGGGAGTCTGCCACCTGGTGGTCAGCTTGTAAACAGTCCTTGAACTTGGGAACTGCCCCCCTTGTGGCCAGCTTGTCAACAGTCCTTTAAGCTGGGGAGACTGCCCCCTTGGGGCCAGCATACGATTAGTCCTCGAGACTGGTGTGAGTGCCACCTAGTGGCCAGGATACGAACAGTCTCTTATTTGGTTGAAAATGCCTTTTCCTCTACAGCTTCTATCTATGGTGGGTGAAGCATAGGGCCCACCCTTCTCTCCCTTATGCTTCACCCCAGGGACCCTTGTCACCCTCTGGGGATGAGGGACTATTACTTTCTCTCAACGCACACTTCTCCCTGGGGCCTTTGTGCTGCTTATCCTCATATGGTGAAAACATGTATCTGTCACCAACCTGTTTATCCCTTGTTGTATCCAGCTTCTTAGGGATGGGGTCTGGAGATAGTCCTTGCTCAGTGGAATATCTCCGATACCACAGAAGTCCTTTCTGTGAACCAACTCTGGAATATAGTAGTCTCTCTCTCAGGCTCTGGTACAATTTCTGCTTCCAGCAGACTGTGTGAACGTACTGCGTTCCTCTATATGTCAGATAGCAACAAGCGTCCTTCTTTGGCTTGCTTCAGTCTGGGGCCTTCACTCACTGGCTACTCTCTGCTAGGCCAAACAGGGCCTAACTGCAGGGGAATCAATAATCCCTTCACTTACTTGGCTTTACTTGTATTTTCACCTCTGGCGTCTATAGTCGCTCTTTCAGCTCAGTACTTCCTGTGACTGCAATCAGCACCCTCTTCTCACTGTTGTAGTACTTGCAGTCCCAGTAAATCAAGCTTCACACAGCCCACTGTATTTCCACACAGGAACAGTCTTCACTCTCTGTGGCGTGCTTCTGTCAGCAGCCCACAACCTGCACAGAGCCTAGCCGGCCACACCTCCCTCTCCAGGTCTGCTTTCAGGCTTTTAAAGGGCAGTTGCTCCAATTAGGAGTTCTTCAGAAGTTTTAACTCCTTCACTTCTGACAAGAACTCCATACTCCACTTGCTTGTCATACTTCAAAGGAGCAAACAATCACAATATATATATATACAGTTGTGCTCAAAAGTTTGCAAACCCTGGCAGGAATTGTGATTTTTTTTGCATTTATTTTGAAAATATGAGTGTTCAAGCAAAACAAAATGTATTTTATTAAAGGACTAGCGAATTGCCCGTCAAAAAATGACGGCAATGAAATTGTAAGGTAGCTAATGCTGTTTAGTGTGTAATAATGAAATATATAATACATTAATAAATGAATATACTTTACCTATTTTAAAGCATTGTGTGGAAGAGCTGTGAATGTGTTTTGATGTTGCTGCAGCATTAGTGGTGTGGATCTGCTGTGTAAGCGTGCTGAATGTGTGCAGTGTAACACTGTGCGTGCGCGAGACCAAACCGTTAGCGTAGTCGTGTACTTCCGCATTGGCGTAAAATGGCGAGTAATGTGTGGTATACGTCTGTATCGGAATATCCGTAGGTGTTTTGTGGTGTTTTGTGAGTTTCTTGTGGTGTTTTGCGAGTTTAGAGTGCTGTAGCCTCGTTTTCGTTTTGTTCGGCGGCCATTTTTTCTCTCGCTTCGATTTTTTTTTAGTCTCTAAACTGTTTTATTTCGAGTAAAATCGAGGTGTAAGTTGTATTTTTGAGGTCCTGGGTGCTCCCTCTTGGTGTAGGTAAGTTTTTTATGTATGTGCTGTGTGTATGTATTGTGTTTTACATTTTGTAATGTTCGCGAGTTGCGTCCGAGTGTTGCGAGGCCGTAATGTGTGTGAACGTGTGTCGTATGTTGTTTGCGAGTGTCGTAATGTGTGTGTCGTGCTGTTTGGTTTGCGAGGTAAAGTTTGCGAGGGTCGCAATTGCTGGCATGGAGCGCCTTCGGCGCTCCATGCCAGCAACTGCGGCCCTCGCTTTGCGAGGTCCTCAGGTGCTGGCATGGAGCGCCTACGGCGCTCCATGCCAGCAACTGAGACCCTCGGCCACTGCCCTCGCTTTGCGAGGGCCGCGACTCGCGTGTTCATATGATGCCATTTATTATCACATAGTTGTTTGGCTCCTTTGTAAATCATAATGATACCAGAAATCTGTCAAATGGACCTGATCAAAAGTTTACATACCCTTAGTTCTTAATACTGTCTATTGCCCCCTTTAGCATCAATGACAGTGTGCAGTCTTTTATAATAGTTGTCTATGTGGCCCCTAATTCTTGCAGGTGGTATAGCTGCCCATTTGTCTTGGCAAATTTTCTCAAAATAGCTATTTCATTATCCATTGTACTTGTTTAGATCAACATATTGCAAATATGAAATAAAGTGGTCCTTTAATAATTCTTTATATTGAGACGGGGGTTTCTAAATTATAGTTTATCTTAAGAAGCTCTCTTTGCAACATGCTTTGTTCTTTAGTGAATTGGTACCCTGACATGTCTTGGGGCTGGAATGTCTAGTCTTTCAAGTGAAAAATTATATTATATTATTATTATTTTACTTTGTTAAAATAATAATGTCTATCAGTTTACAGTTAATGCCTAAATAGATGATTCACAAATTGGATATAGTAATATGCTTAATGGGCAACATTTTATTATGTACTGATGAGTGATAATTTTTTTACAGATTTTAAAAAATCATGGTTACATGCAAATTACAGTTGTATGGTCAATGTACGAACTAATATTTCTAGTAGTTTCAGTACAGTGAGAACACAATTATAAAAATTATTTATTTTTTTTGGTGTATATTTTTTCTGCTTTCCTCAACCAGCAATAGTATGTGGTATTATTTGTCATGTTATATTAGTGTAGTACATGTTGAATCTGTATAGTATATGTATGTAATCTGAGTTCTTCACAAATTACACTGGTCTCGTTTTTCAAGAAAAATTGAGATGGGTGCTCACACACCTTACAGTCCAAACTGAGCAATTCAATGGACTAATAAAACTGTAAAGCCTCTTGATCATGTTCTCCCAGATGGAAAGGGGTTAAGCTGAATACATTGACTGGGGGTGTAAGATAATTGTGTTTAAAGATCTGCCACCAGTGATGTGTGTGGGACAGTGGCCCAGTCAACATGGCACCGACTCCACAGCAGTGCTCTCCAACCCTCCTCTGTGGAAAGAGTGGAGCTGATCCTAAATAACAGGTCAAGTGGGAGATTTGCAGAGTTCTTGAATTGGGGGGATACCAGAGAGTGGTCAGATTAGTAATAATGCAATTATAGCAATTGTAGCTATAGATAGGGTCTTTCATTCAAAGATGTATTTTACTCTCTGCCAATGACTTCTATTGTCCCAATAAATAATTGCATGCTTTCCTCTCTCTCTTAGCATTCCACATGCTTCACAATTCACCTTTCTTAAAAACCTTTTTAACCATTAATGGATTGTAGATAGGGTTACCGTATTGTAGATAGGGTTAATGGATTGTAGATAGGATTAATTGATGTAGTTATGGGTTCATGTATTGTGGTTAGAGGGTTAATAAAATGTAGTTAGAGATATATTTGAACTGTATTGTATTTATTGATGTATTGGAACTGTATTTATTGTATTGATTGCTGTATTGTAACGTAATGTCTTATTTGTGCACGTATTTTATTTTCAGGTGCATAGTTTTTTTTTCTGTTATGCCCTTTTTTTTCTGTTATTCTAGGTTTTATTATTTTCTGTAATTAGGTGTTTATTCTGTAATTAATGTGGTTATAGGCATTTTATGAGGGTGGTAGGTACATAGTGTAGGGTTTAACAGGGTATAGGGGTGGTTAATAGTGTTGGGTAAGCTAGGGTTTACTGTGTACATTAAGGGTTAAATAGGTCCAGTTAAGATAAAATAGGACTAGATAGGCTTACATAGGACTAGACGGGGTTAAATAGGTCCAGGTGGGGTTAAATAGTCCCAGTTAGGGGTAAATAGGTCTAGATGGGGTTAGATAGGCCCAGTTAGGCTTAAATATGCCCAGTTGGGGTTAAATAGGTCTAGATGGGGTTAGATATGCCCATTAAGGGTTAAATAGGACCAGTTGGGGTTAAATAGGTCTAGATGGGGTTTCATAGGTCTAGATGGAGTTAGATAGGCCCAGTTAGGGTTAAATAGGCCCAGTTGGGGTTACATAGGCCAAGTTAGGGTCAAATAGGTCTAGATGGGTTTGATAGGCCCAGTTAGGGTTAAATAGGTCTATATGTGGTTAACTGGCTTTAGTATGGTTAATGGGGTATAGTTAGGGTAAATTGTGTAGTGTAGTGCTCAGACTTTGTGTCATGAGGGTTCTGGAGGACCCTCATGGCACCTATAGTGTTATTATAGGGGTTAATTAGTATCCTATATGGGTCTATATAAACCCCTATTGGACAGATGGAGTTAAATAGAGGCTTATGGGGTTCTGTATAGACCCCCATAAGTGACAGGGTTAATTAGGGACCCATGTGGCTCTGTATAGAGCCTCAGGAGTGATATGGTTATTTAAGGACTCATGGCACTCTTTATAGAGCCCCAAGAGTTATAGGGTTAATTATGGGCTCTGTATGGAGACCCATAAGTGATAGGGTTAATTAAGGACCCAAGGGGCTCTGTATAGAGCCCCATGAGTTGTAGGGTTAATTAAGGACTTGTGGGGCTCTGTATAGAGCCCCATGAGTGAGGGTTAATTAAGTAATCATGGAGCTCTGCATAGAGCCCCATGAGTTATAGGGTTAATTGGGGCTCTGAATAGAGCCCCATTAGTAATAGAGATAATTAAGGACTTATGGGGCTCTTTATAGAGCCCCATGAGTGACAGGGATAATTAGATGCTCTTTATAGAGCCCCACGAGTGACAGGGTTAATTAAGGGCTCATGTGGCTTTGTATAAAGCCCCATGAGTTGTAGGGTTAATTAAGAACTCGTGAGGCACTGTAGAGAGCCCAATCAGTGACATGGTTAATTAGATGCTCTGTATAGAGCCTCATGAGTGACAGGGTTAATTAAGGGCTTATGTGGCTCTGTATAGAGCCCCATGAGTTATAGGGTTAATTAGGGGCTCTGTATAGAGCCCCATACGTTATAAGGTTAATTAGGGGCTCTGTTTAGAGCCCCATGAGGGACAGGGATAATTAAGGGCTCATGGGGCTCTGTATAGAGCCCCATGAGTGACAGGGTTAATTAGATGCTCTGTATAGAGCCCCATGAGTGACAGGGTTAATTAGGGGCTCTGTATATAGCCCCATACGTTATAAGGTTAATTAGGGGCTCGGTATAGAGCCCCATGAGTGACAGGGTTAATTAAGGGCTCATGGGGCTCTGTATAGAGCCCCATGAGTGACAGGGTTAATTAAGGGCTCATGGGGCTCTGTATAGAGCCCCATGAGTGATATGGTTAATAAAGGCCTCATGGAACTCTTTATAGAGCCCCATGAGGTATGGGGTTAATTAGGGGCTCTGTATAGAGCCCCATGAGTGATAGGGTTAATTAAGGGCTATGGGGCTTTGTATAGAGCCCCATGAAGAAAGGGGTTAATTTTAGAGGCCTGGAGGGGGGGGTGCTTATATTATCCCAGCGGCAGGTGGATAATATTTTATTTAGCTCAAGTCCTTGCAGGACCTTTACAGTCTTTTAAGGACCCGCAAGGCCGGAATTTTGAATTTTTAAATGCAACGGGGTCCCGATCGAGATCGGTCAGGACCCCCGTTGCAAGGGTTAATATGGGGACACTTCAGGGGTCCAGATGGGTATCCCCAGCATAGAGAGGGGTTAATGTTAGGTGCCGCGGCGGTATTTACAGTACCCCCTGCGGCCGAGATTGACTAATGGTGTGCCGCGAGCCCTTTAACGACCCGCAGTGGGAATTTTGATTTTTTTAAATGCAACGGGGGACGGGATGCTGATCGGGGAACCCCACTGTGAGGGTTAATATGGGGAGGCTACGGGGACCCTGATAGGGACCCCTGCAGCATGGGGATGTTTTTAGGGAGCAGGAGGGAGCATCAGACGCCAGAGTCCTCCGAGATCCGAGGTTCACCCCATTGATTTATGGCTGCGTGTTACTACGTAGCTCCCTCTGAGCCTATTTTCGGACGTTTTTGGGTGTCATCTTGCAATGGCGGCAGTGAGGAACATATTGTGAAATCGTTCCTCGCAAACAGCACTAAGATGACTTTTGCGAGGACCGAGGGAACAACAGATTCTAATTTAATATGGCCCTAATTAGTATGAGGCAATACGTTGTGAATAGTGTAGATACTGTGTTCTGATGCTTTAAAGAAAAAAAATTAACTACAACATTATTAAAAATGGTTCTTTTCCTTGGAAGAAAAATGTAAGATTAAAAACTGTTTGAAGTATTTTAAAAATTCTTTGAACCTACCAATCACAATCATTTGATATATGAAAGAATATACTGTATATACTCGAGTATAAGCCGAGTTTTTCAGCCCTTTTTTTAAGGCAAAAAAGGGCCCCCTCGGCTTATACTCGAGTCACTCTCCCCCCCCCCCCCCGTGTCTGTCTAACCCCCCGTGTCTCTCTAACCCCCCCCGTGTCTCTTTCCCTCCCCCTCCTTAACCTAAAACCCCCTCAAACGCCCTCCTCCACCTAAACCCCCCTAAATACCTCCCCCCTCTCCCCTCACTTACCTGCTTGTGCTCCGGCCGCCGCTCCTTGACCCGGCGACGGCGCGCATGTGAATGACGTCACATGCGCGCAGTGTCTTTAGCATATACCGGGTGCCGGTACCCGGTATATGCTAATGACGCGGTTCGCATGTGACGTCACTCGCATGCGGTTTAGGTTGAGGAGGTGGGGTTGGGGGGGATTATGGGGGGAGGTTGAGGGTGTTTGAGGTTGAGGAGGTGGGTTGGGGTTGAGGGGGGTTGAGGTTGAGGAGGGAGGTTGAGGATGGGGGGTTGAGGATGAGGATGGGGGGTTGAGGAGGGTGTTGAGGATGAAGGGGTTTAGGAGGAAGGTTGAGGAGGGGGTTGAGGATGTGGGGGTTGAGGATGGAGGTTGAGGAGGGGGTTGCGGAGGGAGGTTGAGGATGAGGAGGGAGGATGAGGAGGGAGGTTGAGGATGAGGAGGAGGGGTTGAGGAGGGGGTTGAGGATGTGGGGTTGAGGAGAGAGGATGAGGATGGGGGGTTGAGGATGGGGGGGTTGAGGAGGGGGGTTGAGGGAGGGGGTCGGGGAAGGGGGGTTGGGGTTGAGGGGGGGGTTGAGGAAGGGTGGAGGTTTAGGAGGGGGTTGAGGATGAGGATGGGGGTTGAGGATGGGGGGGTTGAGGAGGGAGGATGAGGATGGGGGCATGAGGAGGGGGTTGAGGATGGGGGGGTTGAGGAGGGAGGTTGAGGAAGGGGTTGAGGATGAGGGGGTTAAGGAGGGAGGTTGAGGATGAGGAGGGAGGTTGAGGATGAGGAGGGAGGTTGAGGATGAGGAGGGAGGTTGAGGATGAGGGAGGTTAAGGATGAGGAGGGAGGTTGAGTAGTGGGGTTGAGGAGGGTGATAAGGGAGGGGGGAAGAGACACAGGGGAGGGAGAGGTTGGAAGAGACACAGGGAAGGGAGAGGGGAGAAGAGACACAGGGAAGGCAGAGGGGAATAGAGTAACCGAGAGAGAGGGGGACACAGAGGGCACAAGAGGGACACAGGGGGCAGCACATTTCCCACCCTCGGCTTATACTCGAGTCACTCATTTTACCCAGTATTTTGTGGTAAAATGGGTGCCTCGGCTTATACTCGGGTCGGCTTATACTCGAGTATATACGGTAAACCATACGTCTGTCATTTTATAAAAGCACACTTTAACTAAACTTTAAATACTGCTATTTTAAATGGTATCTGAAAAAAAACACAACAAATTATTATTTGATGACTGTACTGTAAATTTGGTACTGACACCAAGGGAACAATATACAAATGTTATAACTACTGTTGGCATTTTGTTGGAGTTTTCTAAACTCTGATTTATCAAAAGTGTTCATATATTTTATCATTATGAATTAATGTAATTACCACCACTATTTTATGTCATATGCATGTGTGAAGTGGATGAGACACTACTATGACCTGAAATGTTAATTTAGTAACAATTTCTTTATTTGATTGATGTATCTCAAATTATGAATTTGAATAAGTATATTTTCACTCAAATACTCTAGATAGCCTATACCACAAATTTATAAACATTTATTTATATCATGGGAAAATAACTATTTTCCCATTACAATGAGTTAGTATTGGCAATTTTGAAAGCTTTGCGTTTATGCAACAATTTCAGTGATAATTCTGTATAGTGAACACAACAACAAATTAGAGATGCTCAATCTGAGAAGAAGCAATACCTAAGTAGGTTTGTTCTATAAGTCTGGTTTCCTACTCAGATAGCAACCTATTTTAACTCACTTATGCCCTTCACAGGGAGAAATATCCTGTAGTATATTAGTCTGGTCTCCCTCAAAAGAGTGATCCAGCCCTGAAATACCAGGCAATTTTCCCTTAAAAGGTGAAAAAGGATTAGTGTGATAGGGGACTCCAGACATGGTCCTCTGGCTCAGTGTGACTTAAGGAGTTCAGCTACAACTCACTGACGGGGCCCAATGAAGGCTGAAACGTACGTCTGAGGTTTGCTGTTTCTCCTGTTCAGGGTAGAATTTTCTGGTATTTCAGGGCTGGATCACTCTAGTGAGTGAGATTAGAATGAAACACTTAAACAACTAGAAAGAGACACCTTTACTATAGCAATATTCTCCTATTAATTATAATTTCATTCACAAACCATCATAAATGTTAGCTTCTTTTATTTTGAACATTTTATAAAATTGAAAACGACGGTTAAGAAAAAATTGTTTAAAAGTTCAAATATATTGCCTCCTCCTCTGTGGTTAATGAATTAAAATATATCTATATTGTTTGCAATTGAAATTACTAGTCACTTCTATGTTTGTCAGTAACTTTATGGTACAAGTTCTAAGCTTGCGCATGAGCAGTGAGCGACGAAGATGCTCATCGCGAGTTCCACAAGACTTTGAAAAAGGCTTTGACATGGCCACCAAAGGTGCTCATGGCAATGTCCGCACCAACATTTTCTTCACTCCCCCACCTTCTGTTTGAGGATGCCGCACAGATTCTCAAAAGGGTTTAGGTCTGGAGACATGCATGGCTAGTCCATTACCTTTACCTTCAGCTTCTTTAGCAAGGCACTGGTCGTCTTGGAGATGTGTTTGGGGTCATTATCATGTTGGAATACCTCTCTGCAGCCAAGTCTCCGAAGGGAGGGCATCATGCTCTGCTTCAGTATGTCATAGTACATGTTGGCATTCATGGTTCCCTCAATGAACTGTAGCTCCCCAGTGCAGGCAGCACTCATGCAGGCCCAGACCATAAAACTCCCACCACCAAAAGTCTACATATATACTGAGGAAAGGTAGTTGACATAATCCCTAAATGACAGATAAACAGATAACACAAAAACACTGATATGAGATGAAACCTACAGCTTGAATGTAAACAGTGATGCAGAAAGAGTGGAGGCAGCATCTGACATCAGCAGGTAAATTTATATAGCGGGAATCAACACAACATATTATAGAAAACATATATACACATATAGACATATGTGTATATATGTGTGGTCTGGGCCTGCATGAGTGCTGCTGGCACTGGGGAGCTACAGTTCCTTGAGGGAACCATGAATGCCAACATGTACTTTGACATACTGAAGCAGAGCATGATCCCCTCGCTTCAGAGACTGGCCCTCAGGACAGTATTCCAACATTATAACGACGCCAAAAACACCTCCGAGGCGACCACTGCCTTGTTAAAGAAGCTGAAGGTAAAGGTGATGGAATGGCCAAGCATGTCTCCAGACCTAAACCCTATTGAGCATCTGTGGAGCATCCTCAAGCGGAAGGTGGTGGAGTGCAAAGTCTCTAACATCCTCCAGCTCTGTGATTTCATCATGGAGCAGTGGAAGAGGACTACAGTGGCAACCTGTGAAGCTCAGTTGAACTGCATGCCCTTCAAGGTTAAGGCAGTGCTGAAAAATAATGGTGGCCACATAAAATATTGACACTTTGGGTCTAATTTGGGCATTTCCACTTAGGGGTGTACTCACTTTTGTTGCCAACAGTTTAGACATTATTGGCTGTGTGTTGAGTTATTTTAAAGGGAAAGCAAATTTACACTGTTAAACAGGCTGTACACTTACTACTTTACATTGTAGCAGAGTCTAATTTCTGCAGTGTAGCTTGTGTGCGTTAATTAGCGTGTCTATAAATTATTAAGTGCCTATAAATTATTAAGTGCCGCAGACATAAATTTATCAATGTGCTAATTGTAGAAAATACATAAAAAATACATTATTATAAATTCAGTGTTAGATATGCGTGAATATAGTTGCTAAGTGGGTCAGTCCCTGAACTGTCTGTAGTGATAGAACTTGACATCCTCCACTTATCCCCTAGCTGTTGTGCTGCTAACTAGTCTGACAAAAAACTCTATATAGTTGTGGTGGCTTTGGGGGCCTGTCACTTACCACTTGTTCTAAGCTAGTGAGATACTACTATTGAAACTACACTATTTAACTAAAACTACTGACCCAAACTCACATATTGATGTTATATTAATTAATGTGTATAATGAACAAGAAGACCAAGATAACAATATGATCTGAGGTCTTAGTATAATTCAATAATTTTGGTACAACCTATGTTCCTGTATATACTGTATCAGAGGTCTTGATAACAACCTATGTACCTATATATAGTATATCATTTTACATATCTATATTTCAAATTGTTAATTGTAGTGAAAAACAGTGTAATATGAGATTCAAAGCATCTTATAAATGATATATATCTTACTGATTTTGACATTGCTGTCTCTTTTCAATGGAGACGCCGAGCTCCTGCTGTATGCTGTGTTCGTCTTACTGGTACAGATCAATTACGTCATCATAGGTGGGCCGGCATGAAGACGGTGGCCGTCGCACTCATTTTGCTGCTGCTTCTTCATGGGCCTAAATTCTGTGTGGGAGTGGGTACGTTTTTATACGGTCTGATCTTAATTGTCTATTAACCTTTTGTTTTCTTTATTGTAGTAGTTGTCATAGATGGCGGTTTTTATGGAGGACATTATGCAGAAGAGAACAGAGAGAAGAGAAAACAAACATAATTAATTACTTTTCTTCACAGAGTAAAATGAATAAATAAAATATTTATCAATATCTTTTTAGTATCAGTTACGATAATGGTAGTTTTCCTTATAGAAAAAATGTATTTCAACTTGATACAACTACTGAATGTGCTCTGATATACTGTATAACAGTGTCTAACTTATTATGTATGTACATTTATAATAAAGAGCTAATAGTAAGGAAAAGTAAATAAATTAAAGTACTATTATTTATCGATTCTAAATATGTAAAGAGGGGGATATATATATATAACAAAAGACTGAGAAATTTACACTTTCGTTAATGCCTTTGGGGGTTACTGTAATTAAATTGACAATCCAGCGAGTTTCTGCTCACAGCAATTCTCGTTCAATATCTCCTCTCCTTATGCCTAGTCATATTCTTTCTAAAACCCAGCATTTAATATTGGTTTGAGAATTGTGTTTTAAAAAATAATGTCTGGAAACTGAAGTGAGGGTTTTATTGTTTAATATATCTTTTTTACTGTTTATAATGTTTCCGAGATGTTCCCCCAGCCTTCGTCTGAGCTCTCTTGTTGTTATTCCTACATATTTTAATTGGCAAGGACATTCTAAACAGTAGATCACATTTGAACGGGTACAGTTGAAAAAGCCATTCATCTTAATTATCCATCCTTATCTATCAGTTATCTCACATAGTTTGGTCATGAATTTACAGACGTTACAGTGGCCCCATCTGTATGTGCCAACGGTTATAGAACCGATGGTTTTCTTACTTCTTCTGAAGTGGCTATTAACTAATTGATCCCTTAATGTTCTTGACCACCTCGATTAATTCTCCCATTAATGTGTTTAAGATGTCATCTGTTCTCAGTATATTGGTGTGTTTATTGATAACCTTTATTATCTCCCACCACTTGGGGATTGTTGGATTGATTTTTATTTTTAGGAGCGAGTAGATCTTCTCTTTGGGTATGTAAGGCTCGATGATATGCTTCTTTAATTCTATGACTATATCCCCTTTGTGGTAGTCTTTCAATTAGTTCCTTGGCTCTTAAATTGTAAGTCTCTGTGTCTGAGCAGTTTCTACGAATACGCAGAAACTCTCCTGTTGGGATTGCTTTTTTAGTGGCCGGTGAATGTGAGCTTGAATAGTGCAATGTATTATTAACAGCGGTTGGTATGCAAAACACATCAGTGTTAATAACTCCATCTGAGTTATTTGAGATTGTTAAATCCAAAAACTTTACCGTTTTCGAGTCTATATGATAGGTGAGTTTTACATTTAAGGTATTTTCATTAAGAATAGAAAAGAATTCCTCCAGATTTTCTTTGCTTCCTTCCCATATCACCAGGATATCGTCTATATACCATATCCATAAACTGATGTATTCAGTATACTTTTGTTTTTCCTCGGAAAAAAAAGTTACTCTCCCACCAACCAAGAAATATGTTAGCATAGGTGGGGCCACTGGCTGTCCCCATGGCAGTGCCTTGGGTATGGAGATAATATCTCCCATCGAAGATAAAAATATTATGTTCCAGTACATATCCTAATAAATCAATAAGGAAAGCATTATTTTCAATGTTGGTATTTGCTTCCATGCTCAGAAAATATCTGATAGCATTCACATCCTTTATCATGTTTGATGGAGTCTATATATTTTTTATATGAATGTTAGGTGGTGAAGACGTTTTCCAGAAAGCTATCATAAATAGCAACTTCTTAAACGTTTTTGAGAAATCTTATAGGAAAACGACTTCACCTCCTAATATTCAGATAAAAAATATAATTGACAATATTCAGTATGGCAGAGATAGATATAGATATAGATTATCGTTTAAGATATAATAAAAGAATGGAGGAAGGGGAAAAAACATTTTGCCAAGGAACTTCAATTTAGAGAAGGGAGCATGGATAGAAGGTTTCGATAATCTGGAGAGAATATTAAGGAAACAATTAAGTTCCTGAAAAATATTTAGCCTACAATATGATATCAAAAGGTCTAAGTGTAAGAATTTTTCCTTCTATCAATTTCCATATACCGAACGTTAGGAATCAGCCCTAACAAATTGTTCCAAAACACTATTGGGTATACTATCACACTATGAAACAGAAGTTCTTGGCAGTCTGTACAAAGAGATTATTCAAATCAATAAGGAAATAAAACGTATTCGTAGAAACTGCTCAGACACAGAGACTTACAAATTAAGAGCCAAGGAACTAATTGAAAAAGGGGATATAGTCATAGAATTTTGAAAAAAAGCATACCTTTAAGCTTTACATACCCCAAGAAAATAATAATAATCAATACAACAATCCCCAATAGCCACTTCAGAAGAAGTAAGAAAACCATTGGTTCTTTACTCATTGGTACATATGGATGTGGCCACTAACTTCTTAAAGTTCATGACCAAAGTGAGTGAGATAACTGATAGACAAGGACGGATAATTAAGATGAAAGGCTTTTTCAACCATACCAGTTTGAATGTGATCTACTGTTTAGAATGTCCTTGCCAATTAAAATATGTATGAATAACAACAAGAGAGCTCAGACAAAGGCTGTGGGAACATCTCGGAAATATTATAAACAGTAAAAAATAATAAAACACTTGCTTCAGCCGCAATACATTATTTTTTAAAACACAATTTACAACTTAAAATTAAATGCTGGGTTTTATAAAGAATATGTCTAGGCATAAGGAGAGGAGAAATTGAACGAGAATTGCTGAGAGCAGAAACTTGCTGGATTGTCAACTTAAATACAGTACCCCCAAAGGCCTCAATGAAAGTGTACATTTCTCAGTCTTTGTATAATAGGAATAAAGAGTAAGTAACCACCTGATTTTATACTTCTTACCATCAGGAAGATAAACCTAATACTCATAAAGATAGATAAAAATATATATAGAAATTAACTGTTCAGATTTATAGTTTCTAATCTGAGAACTAATTCTTTTTTTTTAAATAATTTTTATTGTGAGAAAGGAAGATTACAACATATGTTAACATATATTAAAGTGTAAACAATGAAAAATGATGGTCTAAAACATAAACATTTTCTTTTGTCTTGTCTCAGATAGTTTTCCTTTTTTATTTTCTCTAAAATTATATTCACCTTTTTGCATTGTTTCTTAACTCAACTTTAACAAATAGATAACAGAGTAAAATATATAAAAAAAGGAGGTGAAATGATTTAAGAACCAGGATAAATAGTCTATCAAACAAATGGGAGAAATATTTTAAAGTCTCACTGAGAAAATCTTAACTATAAATCGAACCTCAACAGACAGGATATATTCCTTATATTAATTATGATTAAATTGAAGATATCAGAATATTTATGGAATTATATAATCTTTAAAAACAGTATATGATTTATGTTTAAGGAGTATGTAAATTCACTTAGACTTATCAATATACATAGACATGTGGTACAGTAAACTCCTAATTATCTGGCACTCAACTAACCGGGACTCTCAAACAACCGGCACCTGCCTCTATTCCCCGTTTGACAAAAACTCTCACTTAATGGGCTTTATCTGGCACAACCGGCATCCAATTTCTTTTTTTTCAACCAGCATCAGCTTTTTACGCTTTTTTTTAGCTTTAAATGAGTCAGATTAGTCAGCAGTAGCTGTTTTATAGATAGTTTAAGAGTTTTTAGGGGTTAAGGGTTAGTTAGGGCTTTTAAAATAGCAACTCTCAAGCAACTACACTTATCCGGCAATAGGCAATCCCCATGGGTGCCGGATAACGGGGAGTTTACTGTATATAATAAGGGAGATTCTGTATTATAGTTTAATGTATGTAAAATGATTGATATAGGAGAATTAATAACCTTTTAGGGAAGGAATTATCACTATAACAATCATATCCATAATACATAGATATAAATATATATTGATACTTCTTATATATATTTGTCTTTATATTCTCCTTAATAATAAAAATAATCAATGACGTGTACATCTAATTTTTGTGTCTCTCTGTTTATAACATCCCCCTCTTTACATATTTAGAATCGATAAAGAATAGTACTTTAATTTATTTACTTTTCCCTACTATTAGCTCTTTATTATAAATATACATACATAATAAGTTAAACACTATTATAAGACTTAGCATATTAGAGCACATTGGATAGTTGTATCAAGTTGAAATTATTTTTTTCTATAAAGACAATTACCGTTATCGTAACTGATATTAAACATATATTGATAAATATTTTATTTATTCATTTTACTCTGTGAAGAAAAGTAATTAATAATGTTTGTGTAATGATATAGGAATCACAAGGTTTTGGAGACCAGCAGCCTAGGTCAGCAATAATCCAATTCAGCAACTTGTAGGTGAAACAGGAACAAGCTTTATTGAAGGGAACAGGAACCAAAATAATCTGGCAAGGTACATTGACAGGAAGTGCCTTATATAGGCCAAGGACCAGACACCTGACCAGGCACAGCTGAGGAGACTTAGGCACTGATACTATTGCTAGCAGAGTCAAGGTTATCAGATCTCAATGAAATTCACAAAGGCAGGCTGGTGCAGTGGTAGGGAAGAGGTTCAGGAGCCTGGGGACCAGGGTTCAAAACCCAGCAGAGTCAATTCCTCACAGTGAGGCTTTTGCTCCTCTGAGCACCTCATTGCGAGCCTCTACCCTGTGTACTTAAACTTTCCTGCTTTGCACTGATCACCTTTGGCGCTCATCGCAAACCCCATGCTGAGCGCCTTCAGCACTCATTGCAAGCCTCTCCTGCTTGCGGTGCTCATCATCAGATATGGGCCTTGTACCTATTTGTTAAGAATAATCTATTGTTTATTGTCTTATGGATAGAAGGTCTTGTTTATAATTATATATATAAAAAAAAAAAAACAATAAATTTATAATTGAAAGCAGGCAGAATTAACTGTTTTCATACCTCCTGGCCTGCTTTGGAAAATTACTGGTTCACTGCTTACATCTTAGCCAAATATCACACTTGCTGCAAAAGTGATACATGCTATATATATATACACTAAAAATGTATGAACATTTGTATTTTCCACAACACATGTTATGTTCGTCATGTTAGTGCTGTAACTAATATTGTGTGTTTGGTCTTCTATATATTATCATATGATCTTTCATTCAGTTATCACAAAAATGTATTTCATTTAAAGTGTTCAAATATATTATAGATACATATTATAGTATAACAAATGTGTAAACAATATTGATTAAACATTTTCTGAAAATAAACATTTTTAACATATTAAAACATTAGTTAAGATGGTAATAAAGTCAAAATGTTATCTTCTTGGACAAGCATCAGCCCCGTGTACATTACATATTTGCTAAACCTCATATTCATCATGTTACTGGTCCATGCTGCGTCCATGCTGTTTTTGCTACATCTGCAAAACAATGAGAATATTGAAAAAGTGTTTAAACCATTATAATAATGTTTAAGTTTAAGTAAGATACTTTTGAACTAAGAAACTGAATTGATTTACAAATTTAGTAAATCAGACCATTTTGTCTCAAGTTTAAGTTTGCATTAACATTTTGTATCATATCAACATTATTTGTGATCACTATAATCAATATAGCTTCTGTTGCACTACTTTCTTTTCTTATTAGTTATAATATATAGTATATCATTATACATATCTAAATTTCAAATTGTTAATTTTAGTGAAGAACAGTGTAATATGAGATTCACAGCATCTTATAAATGATACATATCTTACTGATTTTGATATATATAGTCCTTAACTTAATATTATAACTAATACATCAGCCAAATTAATCTAACTAATAATGGTTTCTGAACAATAACTCTTTAAATTGACAGTTATGTCACCATAAGTGCTCTTCCTGGCGTGAAAGAGCACACTATTCTATGTTAAAATAATCTATTGTTTTTATTTTTTATTTTATTACACTAATAACAGCCTGAAAATGGGTCTGTTTACAAATAGACTCCTGGCTGCCCTATGATTAACAACATATGACGTAGTGTGCTGTAGAAAATGTGGCACACATAGATTTATAGCTTTTCCTTGAGTTCAGGGATGAATTCAGCTACTGGTTAACCCACAAAACACATATTTAGCAGTTTGAAGCAGTAATTTTTTTCTGCACAGATGCATTTGAGAAGGATTTAATCACTCTCTTTTTCTGCTCTGTGCACAGACCTCTTGCTGTCAGTCTGCCTGGTGGACTTGCCAGAGCTCATGTAAACATACACTTCTTGTTGGATTTTTTCTATGAAAAATGCACCTATTTTAAAAATTCAAAAAGTATTTCAACATGTTTTTATGAGTATGTTATAGTGGTGTGCTCCAAGTTGTGCTAAATTTACTGTCCCTCTAACTCTAGTTGTTTTTTAGATGTAAATTACCTGCTAATCCTGGAAAAATAAGTGTAAACCTATTTAGTCTTTTTGCTATCATGGTTCTAATACAACAACTTTTAGGACAATCTTTTATTATTCATTATTTATTCTACAGTATGTGTTTGCCAATTTTGTACAGACATTAACAAAAAAAGATATACCCTTCTAAGAAATAATTGGGTATGTTACTATATTAGTGGTTGAGTTCAGAGATGTTGGGGAGCGGGTTGTCAGTGAGTCGGACAGCTGACCCAAGCATTGCCACATAGATCACGCATCTATTTCCCCCTATATTTCTCCAGCTGTTGATATTTACTAGATGTAAACCCTTTCCCCTAAATAATAATCTCATTACTGTACCTCTAGCACTTAATCCATGATATTGTAAGTGTGAATATTGTCCACTGGTCATTGACCCTCAACTAAAGAATTATTTTATGGTGTGGTGCAAATATCCTCTGCTAATTCATTTGTTTTAATTTATTAATCTTTATTTTTCACATGTATGTCATAACATTTTTCATACTTGTAAATTTAAGCACACATGTCATAAACTGCATTTAATAAAATCTGAAAGTCTTTGTATAATAAAATGTTTTTTCCTTTTTTTCTTTTCTCAGTTTGACTGTAGCTGTAGATTCTGTAAAACATATCAACTACATGAACCTAAAACATATTACATTAAACTGAACTAACCCTAACATTCACGTGAAGGGTGTCTGTGTGTATGGAGCGGGGGGGGGGGGGGGGGGGCGGTGTCATACACTCGAGTGAGTGATAGTTGATTTTGTTTTTTTCTTTTATCTCAAATGGATTTGAACTCCAGATTATAATTGTGTCAATAAAGTTGTAATTGAATCCATACCTGTTCAGCTTCCACTTTCCACTCTGAGAGGTTATAAATTCAGCCAGTTTTAATATAATTTTTTAATGTTTGTTTTGTTATTTGTAATTTTATATGATTGTGATTGAGTATGGAGAGTTGATCTATACATCACATATTTTTGTAAATGTTGGATATGTATTGGATATGACATGAGTCATTTTTTCATTAATCATTATAAAATTTAGTTTATGTATTATTTCTTGGAGGTGAAGTTGTGGTGTCTTCCACTTTTTTGCAATGTAACTTTTCGTGGCCATAAGCAGGAATTGTAGCCATTTATAATATTGCTTTTGTAGTAGAGGAGAATAGTCTCCCAATAGGCAAATGTCTATCGAAGGGTGTATTGTTGTCTTCAAAATGGTAAATGCCAATCCCATGACATTGGTCCAAATGTTCTGAACTATCGGGCATTCCCACCAAGTGTGGAGAAATGTACCTGTAGTTTGACATAATCTATTAATTTTATGTAATCTATCAGGTGTGAGATAAGCCCTGTGCAGCAGCGTTATAGAAGTTTCAAGTAGACTGTAATTTTGTGAGCCTTTGCTTATATTTGTCCAGATTTTTCCCACTTATTTGGATCCCATTGAGTTCCCATGTCTGATTCCCATTGTTTCATAAAGTTAGTTTTAAAATGTGTTGTTGGGGCATTTAGTATAGAGTAAATAGAAACAAAGACACCTCTGGTTAGTGGTGCTTTACTGCATATAAGGGATAACCAGTTGGTTTGCAGTTTACTACATTTTTTTATTAGTGTGGTCACTAAATGTTTTATTTTACAATAATTGTAATGCTCCTTGAGTGGGATGTTATAGTTAATGCTCAATTGGTCAAAGGTAAGGAATTGTCTATTTGATAACCAATTACCTAATTTGTCAAGTTTAGCTGTTGTCCAACAATTTTTAGAAATCTCTTTCAAGCAGTACCAAATAGGTTGAGATGTACAGTATCTCACAAAAGTGAGTACACCCCTCACATTTTTGTAAATATTTTATTATATGTTTTCATGTAACATCACTGAAGAAATGACACTCTGCTACAATGTAAAGTAATAAGTGTACAGCCTGTATAACAGTGTAAAGTTGCTGTCCCCTCAAAATAACTCAACACTCAGCCATTAATGTCTAAACCGTTGGCAATAAAAGTGAGTACACCCCTAAGTGGAAATGTCTAATTTGGACCCACGTTAGTTGCTGTTCACTAGAATGTGCTTGGGGTATGAATGCAATCTGGGACGCGTTATGATATAATTTTAGGTTAGGGCATGACAGCCCTCCTGTTTTTTTATTTCGGAATATGTGTGTATGGGCTATCGTCGCTCTTTTGTTATTCCATATAAATCTAGTTATATATTTTAGAAAATTCTCTACTTGGGAATAATTGGTATATGTAAGGATCTGAATAGATATAATATTCTTGGTAATATATTCATCTTAATGGCATTTATACACCCTGTCCATGATAATGGATATTTGCTCCATTTGTTAATATCACTTAAGGGACTTAAATAATGGCACATAGTTTGCATTGTACAGTCGAGACAGGTTAGGGATTATGTTCAATCCCAGGTATTTTATGTGGTGTTTAGGCCAAGAGAACGGATATTGTCTTTTAAGATGGTCTAGGTCTTGTTGGGGGAGCAATGATCCTATCGCTTATGTTTTATCTATATATTTCCCTGAGTCCTGAGATCACTCCAAAGGAATCGAAGATGCCCATTAGGGCTGGTATGGAGTTTACTAGATCTACCAATGTGCACAAGATATCATCAGCGAACATGCAGCACTTAAATTGCTGCAGTCCAACTTTGACTCCCTTTACTCATGACGTGGACCTAACAGCTTGGGTCAAGGGCTCAATCGATAAATTGAATAAAATTGGAGAGAGAGGGCACCTCTCTCTAGTCCCCTTTTTATGGAGATATGGTCTCGATTTGAGCCTTGTAGTTTTAGGAGCGCTATTGGATTTTTATAATAAGTTTTAAGTAGATTAATAAAATTACCCTTAATGCCCATCTTGGCCAAGACCTCATGCAAATATGACCATTCCAGTGAATCAAAGGCCTTCTCTAAGTCTAAGGCTATTGTGCATAAGAGGATATTCTTAAAATTGGCTATATGATACAGTATATGTTGAGAATCTGCTTAACATTGTCCACCGCCTGTCTGAACGGCAAAAATCCTACCTGGTCCTTGTGATTTAATTTAGGTAAGAACCTGGAAAATCTAGTTGCCATCAACTTTGTTAGTATTTTAATATCTCCATTAAGTCATGAGATTGGATGGAAGTTTTAGACTTCCAGTGGGTCTCGTCCAGGTTTAGGTAAGAACACCATGTCAGCCTGGTTGAATTTGGGTGGCATTTGTTCTCCTCGTAGGATTTCATTATATAACCTATTTAGGTATGGAGCAAGTTTATTGGTGTGAGTTTTATAATAAATGTTGGAGAAGCCATCTGGCCCAGGGGATTTGCCTAGTTTTAAAGATTTTATGGTTTCTAAAATTTCTTGGCTCTGGGCTATCTGCCCTCCCGGGGTTCAGATCTGGTAAATTTGATCGTGATTTTGTTTGGAACTCAGTTTCCTAGCTAGCATAGGGGATAATTTACTCTCATGTAGGAAAAATGTATTTGTGTTTTTATCTGATGACTTTCTGATGGCTTATCCAGCTCTAGCCAGATTTTTTTTAAATTTTGCCTAGGCGAATTTGATAAGCTATTTTGATTTTGGTTCAAGGGTTGCGTCTGACGTCAGACGCTTATACTGTGAATAGGTAGCGCTTCCAGCATAGCTCAGTGATTTAGGAGTTCATAGTCACCCTTCTTGTGCCCTAACTTTCAGTACACGGGAGAGCCTGGTACTACATAGGAGGAATCTGTGAAATGGCGAACGCATTTAATGAACTAAAAACCACTAGATTTTAAATACGTGACATTAATGCGTTACCCGGAAATGGGGGCTAGAAGAAACGCCATAGACATAACAGAGGGATGGAAGTGTGGGGAATCTAGCTAAAGATCTATCTCCCTACAAAACTTCTATATTAAAACAACCTCCAATAGGAAATCACTATAAGAACTGGAATTATTACAAGAAATATACCAGACAAACAAATACAGTTTACATAACTGACATAGAGATTCTAAGGGCATCTTGATTATATAATAACATCTAGAGTACTAGATATGCAAACAACTGAATTGTATAAGGTGGAATACATATCTAAACAAAATTTAAGGTTTCAGGACACCAGGATATAAATACAACATCTCCAATATTGATAAAGAGAGATATATGCTTAAAAGTCTGGAAGCAAACCTAACATACATTAAACACTTAGTAAGATAAGATATGAGGAAATAAGATAATTTTAACTGATCCCTCAAAGATTAATAATTTACTTATCATAAGTGTAAAAAATAAGGGATTACATTTTAAATGTTTTTAAGGAATCATTTCCTATTCCCTTGTTTTTTTTAAAGAGTTTTTAATCGAAGTTGTCTCCTAAGAATATAAATAAAACTTTCATATTTTTGTTTTCTCTAGTTCTTTATTGAATATATATGAAATAGGTGTTATGCACCAAGAAAAAGAAGCTCCACTTCCCACTGCTAACATATCTGGTTCTTGTAGTATGTGTAATTCTTTTAAGGAATCTGTTTCTTAAGGTGTCCTTGGATCTATGCTAATTAATGTATATGTGCAAAAAAAATTAAATTATATTTGAATTATACCTTCCCAGGTGTGAGTGCTCCCAACGTATCAAGTGTATATCTCTTTTGTTAATGTGTGTATTTGAAATTATTCCCTGGGAGGCACCTGTATTACCAAGTACACAGAACCTATAGTGAGTAGTGTATTAGACTATTTGTATACATTTTGGTTGAAAATGTTGTACACACCTAAATAATATAAATATATATATATATATATGTTAGTTAAATTGAATAGTAATGATGATATGATAATCAATAGCAAAACAGAACTGTAGATTTCCATATCTATGTAACCATGTAACACTAATTAATCTTGAGCCTTCTTTTTTTTTCCAAGTTAAAAGTTTGTCTACCCTTAAATTATTAGCATTTTCGGCTTTACTTTTATTACTGAGACCATTCCATGACTTTTCCTCTGTGAAGTACTTCTTCCATTACCTTTTAACCAGCGTCTTGCGTTATTCTACAAAGCACAAATACATATAACTATATACATTAAAATACAACAAATAGATACAATTTGCTTGCGAATATTGTGGGTGTCGAAAAAAAATCTGGACAAAAAAAGGATAAGAATACAAATTATACTGTTTTCTAATAGGAATAAGCCAGTTCAAATAATCCATCTCCCATTCCTACATTCCAAAAATATTTTGTACAATATTCTATTTCCACAGGCATTATTATTCAAACTATGCCTAAGAATATAAATGCTGACACTATTGTTTTCCACCAAACTAGAAAAAGAAATTTCCCTTGCCTTAATAGAGGCTGAAAATAAACATCTGAAGATTGAAATCCACTCATCTGTAAACAGAAATGACATGCCTGGCATTTGCTGAAAGATAAATAGTATTTTTTTTTATGTTTGTAGCAGTGAAATAAAAATGGATACAAGAAAAAATATTTATTTCTTTTTCAGTTTCACAATTTACTATACTTTCTTAGGTTAATCTTTCTAATTTACAAGAGTTAATTGGTTTCATGTTGAAAGAAGCAGTTTTACTAACTATTTAATGGCAGGTGGTCATTTTACAAAGTGTTCAATATACATAATTTACAAAAATAGGATAAGGAATTATTGCAAACTATTGCACCAGATTTAGAAACAGAAACAGTCCTTCGGGAATCCATTTGAAAATGTATGTATGTCAATCATTTTTTGATTCAAAATTCATTTAGTGTCTAACTGACTGGCATTTGCTGTTGCTAAGTCAGAAAAAACTGTGATGTTTGTAGTTGAGGCTGTTGGTTGGTGGTTTGAGATTAGATAGCTATAACTGGTTTGTTTCACTGAGGCTGGTTTGAATCAAGCTGTTAATAGAGTAGTATTGTTTAAGGGCCACAAAAGTCGTCATATGTACTTGCCATATGTACTCTGCATGATCAGTTAGGGGGGTGAAAATCATGCTGGAAAATATGTTGACTTGGATATTGTCATTTTAGTTTAGCCCTTGAATTGCTCCCCCAAGAATCTGCATAAATAATAAGTCTGGAAACTGTAACTGTTAGACATCTTATTACAGATTTACACTGCTCAGTGTGATGGTGTTCTGTTTTAAAGGTTCCCAGAATGCAGTGTAATAATTGTTTTTCTTGGAATTCTGGGCATGAAACAAGTTTTTTAACTTGTTTTAGACAATCAAATGTGAACACAAATGCACTATTTATTTAAAGATGTTTTTAATTGACACGTCATAAGTTCGATTCCCTTGACTTACACTTGATCTGTTTTTTTGTGTGTAAATAATGCACATTTATTTATATATCACAAGCATGTATGTTTTAATAAATAAAAACAAAACAAAGGAAAAGTATTTAGAACTAATGACTAATGAATACATTTTATGAAACAACACACTTTCCACTACACCAAAACATATATATATATGTTGGAGCAGGATTTCTGCCAATGCTAGGAACAGTGCTATCCCAGATGAAAACCTTTATCCACCTTCCTCGGGCACCTCTCTCCTCCTGGCCCAGATATCTGGGAGACAAAATGACACACACAAGGTAGTGATATCAAGTGTCTCTCTTTAATAGGCATTATGGCAGAACATTATATAGGGCTTTGCCCTCCCATTATTTGCATTATTATAAGAGGTACATGCAGGCTTTACATGGTCAGTTATGCAGGGTCAACAATTACAGGTCATGGTTGGTTTTGACTAGTAACAAGTATTTGCTATCTGTACATAAATGTTTGTGGTATATAAGGAGAGCTTAAATAGGCAGATTACAGAACTATAAATTCCATATCCATACACTAGAGAAGGAACTTACAGGGGCCTGCTGACACAATAAAAAAACTGGCTATATGCAGCCTAGGCACTAGTTCAGTAAGCCAAAGGTCAAGTAAATTGTTAACTCTTTCATTGTACCAAAATATCATGTCAAACTTGTTTTAATTAAACCTTTAATTATATCACCAATATTTCCTGGTATTTCTCTGAAGAAACCACATTTTAGCTCAATAAAAAAAAATATATATTGATAATATTTACAATAAACAAAACAAAATTGACATGTGCTTTATTAAAATTGCCTTAACATACTTATGACTTTTTTAAACTTTAAAGACAACGTCAAACTTTTTGGGGATTTAAACCCAGGACTTTCTTTTCCACAAACTACCATATTAACCTACTGTGTTATCTGTTCTTTTGCTACACTAGCTGTTAGAATATCATCAAGTAGTTTCAAATCACTTCTGATTAATATTCATTACCTCTCCACCAATCATGGACATGACAAAGTTGGCTCTTCCAGGACTGAGTGTTGGGGAATCCAATTGTCCAATCAGCTAGAGAGCTTTCTACATGCACGACTCCTTACTTATTGTAATACCTTCAGTTGTGTAAATTGTTCCAAAGAGATGGAGAGATACAGGGGAGGGAGAGGGTGGTAGAGAGACACACAGGGGAGGGAGAGGGTGGAAGAGAGAGAGAGAGAGAGAGACACAGGGGAGGGAGATGGGAGAGAGAAAGACACAAGGGAGGGAGAGGGGGAAGAGAGAGACACAGGGGGTGGAGAGGGGGAGAGAGAGACACAGGGGATGTAGAGGGGGAGAGTGAGACAGGGGAGGGAGAGGATGGGAGAGCAAGAGACACAGGGAAGGGAGATGGGAAGAGATACACAGGGGAGGGAGATGGGGGAGAGATACACAGGGGAGGGAGAAGGGAAAGAGAGAGACACAGGGGAGGGAGAGTGTGGGAGTGAGATACATGGGGGGAAGAGAGAGACAGGGGAGAGAGAGACAGGGGAAGCGGGTGGGACAGACACAAGGGGGTAGAGAGACAGTGGAGAGAGACAGGGGAGAGGGTGAGAAAGAAACATGGGGGAGAGACATTAAGTGAGAAAGACATGGGGAGAGAGAGAAGGGAGGGGCATGGAGAGAGAGAAGGAGGAGAGGAGGATGAGAGAAGAAGGAAGGAGGGCGAGACAGAAGGAGGGGGAGAGAGAAAGAGAGAAATAGAGGCCACAGAGATAGAGAGGGCAGAAAGACAGGAGACGGCGAACAGGAAGGGGAGAGCGTGCACAGAGAGAGGGAGAGGGCAGAGAGAGAGAGGGCACACAGAGAGAGGGAGAGGGTGCACAGAGGGAGAGGGAGAGAGTGAACAGAGGGAGAGAGCGCACAGAGAGAGAGAGGAGAGGGCGCTTAGGGAGAGAGAGAGAGAGAGAGACAGAGCAGGTAATTTATTATAACATATATTATATAACATTTTTGACAGGCAAATGACTAGTCACAAATAATACTGATATGGTATCAAATATTGAATAGGGGGCACCTTTGGAAACAGTGATCACAACACAGTCTCATTTGAAAAAAAAAACTGTAAGGGGCCAACAAAACTCTTTCTTTTTTAACAAGGGCAGATTTTAATGTCTAAGGGCAGCAATACAAAGTATAGACTGGGACAAAGAATGGCAGGTAAAAATACAAAACATAAATGGACAACATTTAATCCTTACTAAATATACTTACTTATTACCATATATCATGTGGAAATAAACGTTAAAGGAGTAAATCATGCAACCAAATGGGGCTTAACAATGCTTTAAAGAACAAGATACAAGAGTAAAAAACAGGCATTAAATTATACAAACAAGAGGGGACAGAGACTGCTTTACGTAAGTACAAGCAAAATCAACAAGGCTTGCAAAAGGGCTATTAGACTGGCTAAAATAGAAAATGAAAAACGAGTTGCAAAAGAGAGTAAGACATAACCCCTAAAATATGTTTTAAATATACTTAAAGGGAAACAGGCGTTTGATAAATTCACAAGTGGTTGTAAAAAATAAATATAATAAAGCCCCAGGTCCTGACTGGAATACATCCAAGGTTACTGCGGGAACTGGGTTCTGTCATTGCCTAACCGTTATATTTAATTTTTCATGATTCACTCAATACAGGGTGGCTACCAGATGTCTGACGAAAGCAGAGATGATACCTATATTTAAGAAGGGAGCAAGAACAAATATGGGGAATCTTAGACCAGTGAGCCTCACTTCCGTAGTAGGAAAGGCTTTTCGAAGGGTTAATAATGGATAATATACAAGAATATGTCTATTTGAACAGGATTATAAGTATAAGTGAGTCAACATGGATTTTTAAGGGATAGGTCATGTCAAACACATCTAATTAGTTTCTATGAGGAGGTTAGTAGGAACCTGGATCAATGCAACTCAGTGGATGTAGTTTTTGTGGATTTTTCAAAGGTTTTTGATACAGTTCCACATGGAAGACTATTGTGCAAAACTAAGGGATACAGAAATTGCAGTAAATATCTGCTCATGGATCGAGAGCTGGCTAAAAGATAGGAAGCAAAGGGTTGTGGTAATGGACCACAGAGGAGATATGATGACACTATAAAAAACATTGAGGGTCAGTATAAAGCCTTGTCAAGCGGAGCTGTTTGTGCCAAGAGGACATCCTTTGAAGAAAAGGGTTCTTCACAGTAAGTGTGATTAATCTGTGGAATTCTCTACCAATGGAGGTGGTGACAGCTGATAACTTAAAAAGAGACTGGATTTATTTGTAATTAAAAAGAGTATTCAGGGTTATCCTGGATAATTAGAAAGAGAGTATTGATCCAGAGAGGAATCCAATCACCAGTATCTGGGGTTAGGAAGGAATTCATTTTTTGTATTCCCTGTTCAGGCGATTTTACTTTTTTTTTCTTTCTGTTTGCCTTCCTCTGGATCAATTAACAACTAATCCGAAACAAATTGCAGATCAGAGGAGATCTTAAAAGGTTGAACTTAATGGACTAAAAGTATTTTTCAAAGTCAATTACTATGTTACTATGTTACTCTACCTGTCAGTGCAGGAGCCTATCAGAGCAGAGTATAGTAGGTGGCCTGATCTCTGGGCCCACCAATAAGGCTTCGCGTCTGAGACCGTGATTGGTGCTTAATCCAAGTATAGGACTCGGGAGGAAGCTACAGGGCTTACACAGGGTAGATGGGACACCAGTACAGGGCACCAGTATATCTACCTCCAACAATTGGTGATGTTCGTGACACCCTTAACACTCACTTTAACAGAGAACAGGGCTAGGTGGGTAGACTAGTATTTGATTCATGGGGACAGTAAAGAGATCTGACCACTTATTCTAGTGGTGATCGATTATTGCTTCTGATCAAGTAAGATTTCTCAACTGCATCTCCATTCAAACTGTATTTTCAACCAGTGAATATTTAATATAAATTTGTTATTTAATAATCTTAATCTGCTAGTATATCATGTACTCTTCTTGTCATTGCACTAGGTTTCTCCTATCAGTATAATAAATCTTTACATTTGCTGTCTCAAAGTATTTTCACTTCATAACACACATTTACACAGAACTTGGTATAACATTATTTTCCTGTCGCACTATCTGTATTCATTCTCTCCTTAATGGCAACTCACTGAATCTAAAAAAGCGGTTGTTTTACTTTGCAATAATATCTCTCACCATTATGTTGAAAATGCAGTGATCACTATATAATGTCGGGCATCATCAATTGCGATTTGGCCAAGTGAATAGGGCTCTAATTAAGCACATAGCATATTTTTTTAAAGAAGTTTTTAGTTAGTGAAAACCTTGCTTTTTGGATAGATGCTTACTAACTAAAAAACTTCTTTAAAAAATATATGTTATGTGGCGTATTTAGAGCTCTATTCAATTGGCCAAATTGCAAATTGAATGAGAGCCTGTGGTCTTTATCTTAAACATTCTCTCTGTAAGATTGGCAGGGGGAAGAAACCCTTAGCCTGAAAAAAGAATTAAATGGCTTGCCCTGGAATGTGAGACACTTGCTTCCCTACCCTCCTTGTAAATCACAACCCCACAGAGGCTACAAAAACCTAGATCAGTCTACTCAGAAAATCTAAAAAGGCACAATCTATCAAAGAATTATTACTTTTGAGGGTACTTTTTTCTAATTTTGTATAGGAGAAATAGTAAGTATTATGACATGAGGCTCTTACAAGCTGCTTCTGTATCTTTGCTTCTGCTGCTATGGCCACATGACAGTCACAATATAATGCTTCCACAAAACAATGAAAAAAAGCTCTAGATACAAAAGATACGTGGTCAGCCATTATAGAGGGCTATTGTAGGGCATGAGATAAAAGTGGGGAGTGAGTAACACAGGGGTGCACAAGATTGGTCCAGGAGGACTAGACACAAGCCTGGATTTAAAGATATCCCTGCTGCGCACATTCTGATTCACTCACCTGTGCACAGAAAGGATACCTTCAAATCCAGGCTTGTGCGTGGCCCTCCAGAACCGAACTTGAGCACTCTCTCTCTCTCTCTCTCTCTCTCTCTCTCTCTCTCTCTCTCTCTCATCTCTCTATCTCTCTCTCTCTATATATATATATATATATATATATATACAAAAATAAATCTGGGATTTCTATGTGTAAAATAATTTCAGTGTTCTTACTAATACAAACATTCAATTGTTCTATTTTATAGGTCTTAGTTCAAATTCTTTTAAAATCTTTAAAGTCTATTTCCACAAATTATCTTTTATTCCCAGGTTTCTTTGACAAGCCAGAGATGGGGAGGTTTTATTGAGATAAGCATGTTTGGGATTGTATTTTCTCAGGTTCATAAATTGCTTCTTCTAATAGACACAGGGGAGGTAGAGGGGTGAAGGAGACACAGTGGAGGGAGGGAAAGAGACACAGGGGAGGAGGAGGGGAAAGAGATACAGGGGAGGAAGGATGGGGAAAGAGACACAGGGGGAGGGAGAGGAGGAAGAGACACAGGGAGGGTCGGAGAAGAGACACATTAAATATTATCTTGTCATTTATAATGGGCAATTGACTAGTGTTTTTATATTACTTTTATTTATTAATTTAAAGTCAATCAGGTTAATCTAGAAATGTTGTCCTTTTTGGGTTAAGTTTTTATGAAACAGGGGTACACTCTAATGGTCACATGTTGTATTATACCATTTTCTGGTTACAGATTACCCATAAACCCACTAGAGTAGCAAGACCTCATCTATTCTCCCATTGGCTTAATGTGACTGTCATTGAAATGTAATTACAGTGCAGAGAATTGGGTATATCTGAGGGTGGATCTTGGGCCGTACAATCAGACAACGTGAAAAACAGCACATGGAGAGAGAGATCTTGGACTAACTTTAAGAGGAAGCAGAGGGAGATCCATATCAATGATACAAAATCAGGAAACTGAAGCAGCTTTAAAATTCAAATTGGTATAGATTTTTTTTATATATTGTAATATAATTGAACTTCATATTATATACAATTTGTCTGTTATACTTTATCAAATTGATATAAACCTTAAAAAGTTTGTCAATAAAAAATCCAGATATGATTAACAATCCATAATTTATACTTTGTGTTCAATGTGTCCAAAAACAGATAAATTGATTTTGTTTAATAAATTGTAATTAATTTTATTACAAAATTCTTCACCATATCAATGTTATACCTATAGATACATTTTATATGCCTGAATAGCATGGAATATATTTCCTTTAATCGCCATAAATCTTATAGTTTTGATATTGGTTATTTCTTATTTGTTTATATTGTAGCTTACACTCTGATGTGGTTTTGTGACATGTGTGTTATTGTTATATCACTGAATACATTGATTATGCAGTTCTAAACATGTCATACCGTTAAAGTTTGATAGCATGCATTCCTATGTATTATAAATACTGGATGTTTTGCTATGGATTTTACATTGTTGTTTGATTATCTATATATATGAATTATTTTGTTAGTTCTGATAGATAGATTGTTGTTTATGCCTTGTTACATGAGTCGCAAAATACGTAGTGTGCAGCTACATTTTAGGAACTTGGGCCCCTATTCAATTGCAAGACCGCAGATTATGCAAACAAATTCTGGATATACTCAATGAAATAAAAAAAAATCTGGATATATTGAACTTGCACCAGCAGAAAGTGAGATTGTATAATGTCCCAGTTCTAATGGCAAATACAATTTTAAGGCTGGCAATGCTGTTTGGCCAACACAATTGCAAAGCTCTCCCCCCTCTAACTTGCAGGCCTCGCGGTGAGGCACTCATGCGAGGCTCTCCACTGTCTACTTTCAGAAGGATTAATCAACATTTCTCACATTATTCCTCAACAGAATAACTTCAGCTTCTCTTTTAGCTTTAGATACAGAAAAGGCACTTAACTCCCTGTAGATTGTGGGTGTAAGTTTTATTAAGCTGTAGAGTGTGCAATTGTGCATATTAAGGATGACGGTGATAAGCTTTTTTTAAACAGGTGTGGTTTTAGTGATTTTTTTAAAGGTGATCAGGAAGATAGTCTAGTGGAGCGAGGCAAGGAGTTCCAGTTTGTAGGGGCAGCACAAGAAAAGTCTTGAAGGCGGGAGTGAGAGGAGGTATAAGAGAGGAGGAAAGAATGTCATTAGCAGAACACAGGGGGGTGGGAGTTGGGAGAGTATTTTGAAACAAGTACAGAGATATAAGAAGGTGCACTGTTGATTCTGGAGGCTATGCGAAGCCAGTGGAGTGACTGACAAAGAGGAGCTGCAGACACTGAGGGCTTTATTCAATTGCAAGCCACAGATTACATTATACAGGCTGTATGTCTTTGGTCTTGAAATTTGCCACAATTACAGAGCGATTCAATTGAACAAGCCCACAATTTACGGGTCAAAAGCAGAAACCGTAAACCATGCAATCATAAGTAGCATTTCAGAGCGTGATCACGATCAATTAGCCAAGGCTGTAACTACCAATGTAACTACCAATTTAGAAACAGCCAATAGTAAATTAGACCGTCATCATTACGTCAGTAAAACATGGAGGTTACAAGTGAATCAATTAGTGCTTAGAGGTCCTATATGCGATCAGATTCGCAATTCGGCAATGTACCAAATAATAAAAATGAATTGTGATACTGTTTTAGTCCTTGTTTGTGGCCTGATATGTATTAACTCATTGTTTCCCGAGATTGTCATGACACCAAAATGAAACAGAAAAAATATATATTTTCTATTGTAGATTTGCAAGCTTGAGACTGTTGTGCAATTAACTTTAATGTCTTTCATTGCTTTCCCCGTATTTAAAAGTGCAATAATGATTTTTTTTAATTTGCATTTATAGTGCTATGAACAGGTGTTTAACCCCCTTGCGAGTCCTATCTGGTACCTGTAGGATTTTCTTCTACATTTGCCATTTACGGGTGTGAAAACATTTACGGGTTTGAGGAATTGTAGTAATTAAATAGCAAATTGCGATTTTAGCGATTGTAACTTTTGCAGCTTTAAAGATTAAAGGCTTAAATTGGGTTGGAAGTTATGATTTTGGCATCCGCAGGGATTTTCAGCTTGTAAGCCGTAGATCATTTGCGGCTCGCTAAACGTCGTTAATTGAATAGCCAATTAGTTTACGTGCTACATTTTGGGCACCAGTAACCAACAATTGCTCATTTAAATAGGGGCCTGAGTGTTTAGTATGGAAGAGGAGTCTAGCAGAGGCATTCATTATGGATTGGAGTGGAGAAAGATGAGAGAGGGGGAGGCCAGCCAGGAAGGAATTGCAGTAGTCGCGTCGAGATATGTTGTTATCACAAAATATGTTGTAAATCTTGTTAGTTATTTTCTTCTAATAAAACTTAAAAGTAAAAAAATAAAATCAGCAGAAATCAAAAAAAGAAGCAATAAGTAGGATATGAAGCAAGTTAGAAATTAATCATATTTGACAGGCTGACAGCTTGATCTTGTAAGGAAAATAACTGCACTGTTGCAATTTCTGTTGAAACATTTCTATTTCCATATACAGAAAGTGTTTTTTAACTCATCTCTCTCACAAATTCATACCAAATTGTAGGTGCCCCTTAAGTCCAACTTGAAGAAGATGACCAAGAAATTAGAATCACTGGCTCGTGATGTGTACGAATGGATAAACCCCTTATGTAAAATGTCCTGAAGATATTCCTTCAGGGCCTTCTTTTCTGGCTAGGACAGTGGACAGATTGTTCCAAAAGTTATCTTGGCTCCAGGCAGGATATAAATTACACATTCATAGATGTGACGTGGTTGTAGAGTATCAGCCTCAACTTTACTGAACACGTCAGCGTATGAACTATAAGCAGGCAGTCCTGGAACATTCTGGCTTGTCACAGAGGAGCAAAACCTTTCAGAGGTAAACTATATAGTTTGATACTCCCATTTGATAGAAGGGTTATGCAGAGAAAGCCAGGGCAAACAAAGGAACAAAGGAAATATAGGAGCAGATACCACGTCAAAAAAATAGTGCTCCAGATGATTGTTTTCTGCCTTCATCGAGGTACGGTTTTATAAGTGACAGGGTCAGAACTGATGTTGCTATCCACGATCATCTGCATAGAGATACAGGAACATATTTACAGAAACAGGGAATGTGTATATTATTGGTGTCAATAAAAGAAGAACTGGTGCCAGATTCAATAATGCTCATGTCTGTACCTCTTCATGCACCCACTGCAAGAGAATAGGTACAGAAAAATGAGTGAGGGCAGTCGTGTGCAAAGTCACTTGTACGGCCATATCTTAACATATGAACCATGGTTTTGGGTCTTATTTGGGACAGGGCAATTTTGGATAAAATGTCCAGGCTGTCCACAACACATCCAGAGATTAATGGTATTTCAGAATTCATGTTTCTTGGGAATAATGCTTCCTTGCTATCCCTTGCTCAGGATTAGACAACTCTTGTGTGGAGGGAGCCCTGGGTTCTAGAGTGATATATTGTAATGGAAATGTAGACACGTTCTCCAGTCTTCTCTCTCTTTAAAAAATCAATCCATTTGAATAATGAACATGGCATCTCCTCCAAGTTTGTAGGCCTGGACACCCTGCCTAACTCATCTTTTAGAAGCTCAGATAACTTCAAGCAGAATTGGTGTAGTAATGCCGTTTTTTCTACTGGGCATCTAGAGTGAGAGAAAGAGAGAGATTGAGAGAGAGTGGAGAGAGATTCAGATTTAAATAATGAAATTAGTTAACTTTTGTACCTAAATTTTAAAGTTGAGTGGTGAGTGTGCTGTTTCTTAAAATGGTTTCATTGATAAGTTATTGATTCTAATCCAATGACTTGAAATGTTTTTTTTTTAATATTGACTAATGTATTTATTAATACACATATGATTCATATATATAAATAAATAAATAAATTTGTTAAACAAACAAAAAACAAAAACAAATGGAAAGCAGGGGAAACGAATCTATGACTTAACAAATAAAAAATAAAATCCTTAAAACAGAACATTTACCACTTCACCAACACAGTCCACTTTAAATACACTGTAAATCTATAATAGAATGTGTAACAGTTTGAGACTCCAGTCTTAATATGTATGCAGATTATTGTGGGAGGGCTTCAAGGGCTAAACTAAAATGACAATATCTAAGTAAATTATTGATCAATTTTACAAATGTAAATACATTTTCACATGATTTTTTCTTGTCGAAAGGAAATTCAGGTTCTTTACTCTTGCCTCTCTGGAATTAAAGCTATGCTTTCAGACCAACTCACATGATTAATTGTTTTGTGCACTAATCCCAACAAACACAAATGTAACCCTTACCACATACTGTATATCTGTGCAGGCATGGAAGACTGGTACTTACCTAAAACAGAAAATCTGTGAGTTAACTGGTCCCTGCAGTGTAACCTGAGTGCAGCGGGGAGCAGTGCTATCATTCACAACCTTCACTCATAGAGCCCCCCATGTGCAGCACTCTGCTACTTACTAATGCAATAGCCAGTGGGCAGAGAAAGATTTAAAAGGTAAGATTTGTTTAGCTGTTATTAGTGTAATTAAAAAATATATATAAATCATTTTCTTGTGCTTTTTCACACCATGAAAAACATTTACTCTCTCCCAGCCCTCAATGCCTATGCTTTTGGATAGGGGTATACTTTCCTCTAAGATTCTATTACAATGAGACAAGGTATGGCCTCTCTCCCTTTATATACACAGTACCTCCATTTTAGTTAGTTTCTGCATATTTAGAGATGTATACCTAAAACTATATAAGGTGTAGCCATAGTGCAGACATAGAAAGGATTTATCTGGAGTTCTTTCAATGAGCAAAGTTTTTTGCCATTAAATAGATCATTACCTTAGACAGCTCCTTTATTTTTTAACAATTTTATTATTGCACAATTTTCTTGTAGCATTATAGTTTTGAATGGAGCCACTAGGGAGGGAAATTGCACTAGGTCATTTTCATCTCTAACCCTATACCACAGTTTTAAACAGGTCTAAAAAATCTAGGCAACCTTTTGACTATACTGAAATTGAGAGTTGGATACCAGAGTATGGTCTGGATAGGGTTACCGTATCTCCCAATAGGTCATTTTCTAATGTTATCCATGTGGACATATTATGTTCATTATTCCAACTAATGACTTGGACAATTGCTATATTCTCATATACTTTTTTAATACACATAACCCCCAGGCCCCCCTTATCAAATTTCAGGTAGGCTATGTCCGCTTGATCCTAGGTCTTTTCCCGAGAAAAACTAAATCATCAATTAGAGACTGTATATATTTTATACACCTGTTTGGGAGGAATCACATTTCATAAAATAGATAATCTTTGGAATTATATGGCTAACCAAGAAAATGTTACCTTCCTCAAATCTGCCGGTATCTTCTTTATATCATTCAATAGGTCACCTAAGTTGAACAGCAAAATATTATTAGCTAAAAACGAGAATTTTATTCCCAAATGTACCAAGAAATTTGCTCTTGAAACTAAACGAATAATGCCTTTTCAGGGAGTCCCTTGTCTCCCCTGCTACTCCCATATCTATAAAGACGGATTTGGCGAGAATAACCTTAAAATTGGAAACCCGACCAAATGCAACAAGAATCTTTTGTAACTCTGCACATGACGTTCTGTATTCCTCCTTACCTATAACAACTCCCTCAATCTCCTGCAAATTTCGTATAAAAATAGATTATGGTTCCAAAAAAAGGGTGAACAGCAGTGGAGACAAGGGACAACCCTGGAGGGTTCCATTTCTAATCGTGAATTTCCTTGTTTCATAGTCTACATCACAAACAAACTCTTTTGAATAAGAATATGGGGCGCCTACTGCTTTGCTCGCAAAATTCCCCAATCCAAACCTCTGCAGGACCTCTTTCAAACCTCCCCAGTTTACCTTGTCAAACGCCTTCTCAGCATCTAAAGTCAGGATCAACGTGGGGATATCATTTGCCTTAACAAAGTTAACAATGTTTAATAAACGCCTCGTATTATCTGGCACCTGATGACCAGTGATGAAGCCTGTTTGATCTTGGTGGATTAAGGCTGAGATTACTTCCTTCAGATGATTAGCTAGTATATTGGAATAAAGCTTTATATCTAGGTTAATGAGAGAAATAGGGCGGTAACTCCTGTAATCCTCCAAATTTTTTCCTGATTTTAAGATATTAACGATTTTAGTCTCCAATAGATCTTCCAACTTAGATTATATAATAGCTTTGTTTAGAAAGTCCATATTCCCTTCCGATAGTCTAGGAAACTGGATATTATCCAAAAAAAAACTGATATCTATGTAATTCGGTCTATACTGTAATGGATCCTCCCTAAGATTATATCATTTTTGATAAAAATCAAAAAAAAACTTTTGAATCTTTTCAGGACAGGTTTGTAACTTCCCTTCTCGATCATATATTTTTGAAACATAATTTCGTAACCTCGGTTTCTTTAATCTATTTGCTAAGGATTTACCATGTCTTTTACAAAACATAACATTATTTTGCTGGTATTTCCATATCAGGTTATTGGCTTGTGTCTGTAAAATTTTCATTATCTGATTATTAATTTCCTTAATACTCATCTCACATGTCTTATGGGGGGATCCTATGTTAAGTTGGTGGAGTTTATACAAGTCAATATAGAGTTCACTCAGGGGTTCCCCATTTTTTATATATGTCTGCAGTTTTAGCGATTAAAAGACCTCGGATATATGCCTTGTAACAGCACCAAACCATTATAGGAGAGTTTACAGATTGTCTTTATTTTTAAAAAATCCATGGATTCTCTCTTTAGGTAATTTACAAAATCCGGATCCCTAAGGACCGTTGAATCTATTTTCCAATCTTTATTCTTCTTTAATGAACTATTGTCCTCCAGGCAGAGACTGATCATATTATGATCTGACGAAGGGAGTTGATTCAATTTTAGTGTTGAAGACTAACTTTAGAGTTTCCAAATCCGTAAAAATTTAATCAATCCTTGACCACTTTTGGAACCTATTAGAGAAAAATGAGAAATCCCTATCTAATGGGTGCAGGGTCCTCCACGCATCATATAAATTTAACGCTTTGATTTGTTTTGAAAACTCCCTGGATACCCTAAGATTTTTGGCTTCCGTTTTGATATTATAAATCCCCTGTTTATCCATGGAAGTATTCTGGACCATGTTAAAGTCTCCACAGAGAATCGATCTTCCATATCGATCTTCCATATTATATACTTTCTTAGTAAGATGTTCTATTTTATCCTCTTGTTTTGAGGTATCAAAAAACTTTAGATATCAGGCTCTTTCAGCCTTCTATCTTCAATCACCTTCCTCTGGAATGTTAGTCTTAGATTGACTGGATAACAACCCTAACCAAACCCAATTAATATATCGATCTAATATATAACTACTAGCCCACAAACGCTAGTTGTCATTTATGGTTATTAAATTGTATCAACTAGTCATCTTCTGTTTGGCAGGTATTTAAAAGACTTTAAATGTCTTATAAATTGCAGACAGTTCGTAGTCATAAGCACCAAATTTAAATGTGATATTCGTCTGTATGACTGTTACAGTTTATAGTCTTTGAAGGGATCAATGATCTATTTACCATCACAGCGGTAGTAGCCCACCTGGATCTTTCCATACAATTTATGAATTCAGGTGGTTTATAGGCTCGACTAGCCAAAGAACCGTCAATAGGTATCATGTGCTAGCTTGCTTTTTTTATATATTTTTTTAGGCAGAAGATATCAAGCTTGTTTTATATGCAGCAGATATCAACAATTACCATGGAGGACCAAAAGAGCCATGCTCCAACTTTGAAAAATAATGTAACAAAAATAATGTATAAATAAGCCATTTAGAACATCTGCTTTGCTTGACCCTCTTGTTTTACAGGGATGTTGGGAGGCTTTTCAGAGGTAACATACCTCATGACCCATTTACTAAAATTCACACTGAAAGACACAAAGTATACCTTTTTTTGTTTCTTAGTACTGTGTACCTGTTCCCCACAAACACCTCCTCCTTATGCAGGCTCCTGCTGTGCATGCTCATGGCTTGAAATCCTCCAACTAGCTGAATGCAGATCCACAGCTTCCAACTGCAGACCCACTGGGCGCTGGCTTGTCTCTCCAGAGAGGACTGTCAGACCTTGCAATGTTGTTCCACTGACACCATGCTCTGCTCGGCTGACCCGCGTACTTTGGGCTTTTCCAAGGGTGGCTCTGATGGAAGTCGCTTGTTGCAAACAGCCCGTCTGCAGCTCGGTGCTTTACCCCTCAGTGCTAGGATCACAGCTGCAGCACGGTGCTTTGCCCCTCAGTGCTCGGACCACAGTTGCTTAGACCATGCTATGCCGGTCCCATCGCTATTCCACACCTCCCGCCGTCAGCCGGATGCTGACGTTAGCTCATTTCCGGATCACGCTCAGAAAGACAATCAGCCTTATTAAATTGCGATTTGGCCAATTGAATAGGGCTCTATATAAGCACATAGCATATATTTGTTTACAGAAGTTTTTAGTTAGTGAACTTCTATCCAAAAGCAAGGTCTTCACTAACTAAAAACTTCTATAAAAAATATATGCTCTGTGCTTATATAGAGCCCTATTCATTTGGCCAAATCACAATTTAATAAGGCTGAATGGGTTTTATTTGTCGGGATTTGCAAATTATATTTTCCTGTATAAAATAACCTCCTTGACTAAATTGTAATTAATCAATCGTGTATAATTGGGAAATAGTATACATAGAATGAGCAGATACAAAGTTCATTATACTTTAATTTTTAAAGGGATATTTAAGTTCCATGGATTATGAATGAATCTGACAGAGGAGAATCAGTAGTGTATGAAAACAATTTTTTTCCATGAAAAATATAAATTGATGATTATACTTACCCCAAAGTTTGCTAAATCTCTTGAGTTTGCAAACAGTTGATTTTCAGAGTTAAGACAAGTTAAAATCCCTGATAAAATTAGCATAACATTCCATAATTCGTTTGGCCAATCATAGACATCTAATACATTGTTATCAATCTGTGACAGCAGTCTGTGAAGGAAGGAATCATGAGATATGCAGGCCCCGGCACAATGAAGCAGGAGGAGCCACATACTTCTCTGTAGATTTCTGCATTGTGTTGCTGCTTGCTTGAAGGTAAGTAAAGGGTTAAAATACATACCCAAATGCTGTGTTTCAAATGGAAGGTTCACTGTGCCTATGTAAGCAGCTCTTGGGGTGTGGAAAACATTTTTTTTATTTTTCATTATAGAATGAGTCCAATGTAATTGTTGTTCCTGATATAAGCAGCATGTGTTACATTAGAAAAGGTGAAAACAGGGAAACTCAGCTATACATTTAAAACTAGTTGGATATTGTAGCATACAAGCTTGACAGCTGTTCTACAAAACCACAGCAATTTAAAATTGATTGCAATACATTATTAGAACCAATGCTACAGTAAGTGATGCACTTGACATAATTTATGATCATAGAGAACATCAATGAAACACAGAATAATATATCTAAAATATGATCATAAACATAAAAAAATAAGATAAATTGCTTTATATGTGCATTCATCAATAGTTGATCCTTAAATTAATAGAATAAATTGTTTTTCTACTAAAATGGCCTTTCATTATTTTAGCATTACTGGGAAGAATTTCCTAAGAGGACACGTTTAGCCACGATCTACCACAGCACATCTCGCATCCTAGCATTACTCAGGTCTACATGCAATTTACTAAATCTCAGGTATTACAATTAGGTTCTCAATATGTCATAGTAATAACAGTTTTTAACATTATGTTTCCAGCTCCTATAAACCATTTTACACATCATGAATAAGGTTTTAGGGGTCATACTTAAACAGCTGGTTCCGCTGAAGCAGGAGCAATTGCATTAAAAAACACAATGCTTAATTCCAATGTCATGGGAAGGGGTTTATATAGATAGGTAGGGATATGAGAGCATGTTAGGGCTAGTGTAGTGTGTTCATGTTAGTGGGTATTATTCATTAGCATTGCTATGGAGACTACTAAGATAAAGACTGGGAGACCACTGCAAGCAGGCTATGAGCATGTAGAGAGACTTCCCGCCAAACCTCCCTGGGTGCGAGTCAGTTACTTTTATGAGATTTGTTTTTGCAGGAGCCAAAGCTACTCTAATTTTCTTTTCAAAACTGCTGTAGTTGCAAGTCAGCTTTCGAGGAAATTCTTATGGGAGTCACTGAAAGGAGTCCTGGTTGAATTGAAGATCCATGCTGAGTGCTTTATATTTTCTACCAAGAGTGAGTTACAAGACAAAATCATGAATATATCAGTCGAGATTTTGCTTTTTCCATGCCCTCTATGGAATTAAAGGAACAAGGTCAACTAAAAAGAGCAAATTTAAACCAGATAATTCATTTTAAAAGAACAACAAATGTGTTAAAAGCATAAATTACTTAAAATTAGCTTCCTTGTATTTACTTACATAAAATGACAGAATACCGTGTAAAACAGATTATAATAAGATCCTGTGTGGGAGGTAATTACTGCATGTGCAGAGCTAGCATTGTTTCTGTATGCATTATAATACAATCAAATGCAGACAGGTAGGTGATAATTGCATGGTTATTGGAAAACACTAAAAGAGTTGTAAATTATATTGGAATTTGTATTAATATTAAATTGAATGATTAAATATAGGTTAGATTAAAGAAACTTGTATAAATACATCAACACTGCATGCTGTTTTAATAACCTCATATTAGAGTATCACATTATAACTCCTCTTAACACACACACACATGAGTTGTGTATAACAGATTGTAGTGTTACTCAAGTGATATTTTATTTGATAAAACATATTTGTTTTTTATTTCTCCAAATGCTAAAACTTGTTTTAATTGTTTTGATATTTATCCCAAACTCATTAAGGGGAGCAAAGAAGATTACTTAAGATTGAGGTGTCTCTTTATCATTGGGACATTTGGAATTGCAGCCTTCGCGATACACTTTCGATCCATGTTACGCTTAGTGAATTTATCCCCTTATGCAAAGAACACACATGTTTATCTGGAGCCACTTTAATTGAAACTATGTAAAATTGTTTCATTTATTTCACTACCACTTTTATAAAATATATTAACCATTTTTTAACCATACAATCAGCCCCATTCAATTCGAGGCCCATATCGGCATCTGCACCGCGCAAAGGCTGCTGGCTTGAAAGTCGACTGGGTTACAGAGAAATTAAATTGAAGCATACCAAAAGTTATGGGCCATAAATGCAAACCTGTAAACCATTCTTGCGCACGTTGGATATGCAGCCGTGAACATGATCAATTAGTCAAACCCGTAGTTACAAGTTTAGATGGTGCCAATGGCAAATTATTTTGTCATCATTACATCACTGAAAAATGGAGGTTAGATTTCAAAGCCTTACAGGTTTCAATTCCGAGTTTCGATCGGACCCGCCTTCCAGAAATAATGCAATATTAATAAATCAGTAAATATTATAATCTAGTCAATGCGAGTTCCATTATATGTATTAACACATTGATTGCTGGTATCAATACAACGCAGAAATTAAACAAAAAAAAAAAATTTATATTACAAATTTGCAAGCTTGAGAATATTGTGCTATTAATTTTAATACCTAACATCACTTTCCCTTGAATTAAGAATACAGTAGTGTGTGTGTATATTTGCATTAACACTGCTATGAATAGGACTTTAATCACCTTGCTGGTCCTCTCTAGTACCTGTTGGCTTTTTGGCTCCATTTGCGGGTTACGGGTTTGAATGCTAGGGGATTTGTAGCAATTTAATAGCGATTTTCGAACGTACCAGTTACGGGCTTGACAGATGAAAGGATTTGCGGTCGTGGAGTTCAAATTTTCGACATCCCGTAGGGTTTTTCCGACCTGTAACCCGCAGATCATTAGCGGGTTGATTTACGGGGCAAATTTAACAACCGTAAGTCTTGCTGGCTATGTTACGGGCTACGGTTTTACACGTTGAGGAAATTTAATAGGGCTGAATGTATAGTTCATTAGAGCACCATTTTTTTTTTAAATGGACTACTGCCCCAGTAGGTAGTATGCCTAAAGAATGATAATTGAACATCACTAATATAGTTGCCCTACTGCGAGTTTGTGTGTAACACCTGCAAAGTTGCGGCTTGCGCATGTGCACTGCGTATGCCGAGACCCGCAATGGGCACCGAATGCTGCGAGTTGCGCATTTGCATAGAGAATGCATAGAAACGTAATGAGCATCAAAGCCTTTGGCGCCGATTGCAAGGCCCGCAATAAGCGTCAAAACTTGTGAGTTGCGCATGTGTGTAGCGCATGGCGAGGCTCACAATAAGTGCATAAGGAACTTATTGCGAGGATCGCAGAGGAGAGGGAAGGAGAGAGCAGAGAGGAGAAGCTGGGGGTGGAAACACGGGGGAGAGAGGTGGAGGGGTGGGGGAGAGGAGTGGGAGAGACACAAGGGTGGGAGAGAAATGGGGAAGAGACACAGGTGAGGGAGAGAGGGAAAGAGATAAAGGAGAGAAGGAAGAGACACAGGGGAGGGATGAGGGCAGGAAAGAGACACAGGGAAGGGAGAGGGGGAAGAGACACAGAGAAGGGAGGGGGAGAGACAGAGGGGGAACACAGGGGAGGGAGAGGGGGGAGAGACAGAGAGGAGGGAGAGGGCGAAAGAGACACAGGATAGAGAGAAGGGGAGGGAAGTGACACGGGGGAGGGGAAAGACTCACAGGGGAGGTAAAGGGGAGGAAAGAGACACAGGGGAGGGAGGGGGTAGGAAGAAACACAAGGGGAGGGAGAGGGGTGGGAGAGACAACAGGGAGGAGACACATCAAATATTATCCCGTCATTTATGACGGGTAATTGACTAATGTTATATATAAATAACATACCTAATTTTAAAATGTTTTATTTTTAATACATGTGACTCCACTTGCAGCTCTGATCAAGCATTATATGTTCTTCTTTGCTACAGAGTGATGCTAGGAGACCTCTTTATATTTTATAAGGGTGTGTTTATTATTACAGAGCTGCTTCTTGGCTAATTCATAGAGCCTAGAGGAACAGTGTGCACTAATAAATACCTACATAAATTACATAGACGCCTCCTAGAGTGATTCAGCAGCAAAAGAGGACATCTACGTCTTGATCAGAACTGCAAGTTGAGTGACATAGAATAAAAAAATATATTTTTTTAAAATAGGAAAGTTTAAGTTTTTTTTTTTTATATGTTCAATGCTTAATCTTTGGCATACTGCTTACATGGACAGCATGCATTATAAAAATGCCCATGCAGTGGTCATTTAACATATAAATGATCATTTGTTTTTATTCATATAAAGAAATAGTAATCAAAAGAGTCAGGTAAATAATGTTTGTCAGAAGGGCCCCAAGACTATCCCTAGATTTGTGAAAACTCACAGAAGTGTAAAGGGCTTTTATTTTTTTCTTCAAATAATAATAATACAGTAATAGAATAAAAATAAAAAAACACAGACAAGGCTATGCCTGATAATCAGACAAATGTCTAACAGATTTTTATACAATAACAACAAAAATAGATATAGCCTCATTCATACCACATTCATACCCTGTAATAGTACCCGAGTAAAGGTCAAAAAGGCCCCATCTGAAATAAAGTTGTTTAAACATTCAAGGTTCCACGATAGAATCCCAAACCAACCATTTAGATTTGTGTTGATTAATAATTTTACCGTATTCATAGAGGTTTTCTAAGTCTTTAGTATAGTTGATTTTTTTAAAGATTTCTGCCCCACTTAGTCCTAAGTGTAAAGGGCTTCTATGAATGCTGTGATGTTGTTTTCTGCTCAGGAAATCACTGTTGCAGTCCCTGAAAAGCTTCATAAATATAGAGGAGTTTGTTATGTCACTACCCACCTTGCTTATAAAAACCAGCGGTAAAACCCAGAGCTACCCAGAAATGCCAACACCTGCCTCTTGCTCACTAGAGTGGGCCACTGCTCTATCAAAACTCTGGTCATACCCTCCCAATTCCTACTCTGTGCCCTAGGTACTGCACCTTCCCCATAGCAAACTGGCCCTTGTCAAGGCAAATGGTCTATCTTGCTTGCTGGTTCCGACCCATGACCTTAACTACATGGTCCATGCATTCCTGACAAGTATGGATGAATATGGTATTGTCATTAAGGTATGCATGGGTGAACTCATGGCACTCCTATAGTAGGTGGTCAACAAGCTGCTGGAACATGAAATCGACATTCTTCATTCAAAAAGCCATAGCCGTAAACTGGTATAGCACAAATTGGATGGTGAATGTAATCTTCTCTATATCGGTTTTAGCAAGTGGAATCTGCCAGTAGCTCTTAGACAAGACCAGAGTGATCATGTAGGTTGCCTGTACTAGCATATCTACCAGTTTATCTACTCTAGACATAGGGTAAATATAATTATCCTTCTTGTCATTAAGCCGCCTATAGTCCGCACAAAATTGAGAATGCCCAAAGACTATAGGATTACTTGATGATCCCTATGTCATCCAGCTGCCTCCTTATATTTCCCTTCACAGTGTTTGGTACCCTATAAGAGGGCTGCTTCAGTGGTGATGTGTCAGGGAAAAACTTGCCCTCCATTGCTACTGCATCAGCCACCCACTCATCCACACACAGGACAGGTCGAGGCTAACCCTCGTAATTTCCTTGGCAGACATTGGAACAGTCCCGCCTTAAATCCTCCATTACTAGGGACAGTGGGGTCAGGGTGTGGTCAGGGTGACCCTTCTGGTCTGAGCTTTGAATGAGGCTGGACTGTTGGGCTGGGAAGCACTGGTATAGGTGTCCTAGCTATGTGGAGACCACTGGATGAGAGAGGCACTCCCATTTCTTCCTTGGTCTCCCTATGCTAGTCCGCCAGGTGACCATCCTCTTCTGCAGTGGGGGATTTCTATATAGCACATACTTTTCCAATTCCAGACCTTGATGACTATTAACAGGACTGTTTTTTTAGGATATTCCTGTGCAAAGTAAGTATATTGATTAAATCACTGATTAACCCACATGCACTCAAATAAGCTATGCTGAAAATTCTGGGAAATAGAGCAACAATTTAGCATGGTCCATAGCTATGCTCTTGTTCAATGGATACAATGGGGCATTTCTACTAAAGGGTCATGTTGTACAAACTTATAACGCATGTCCCAATTAAAAGGAAAAAAACCTCCAAGAAATCTCTAGGGGATTCAAAAACTTTAGTATACAAGCTCTTGTATATACAATACTTTTTTACTGACAACTATACTTTGAAATTCTAAAATTTGCTTATTATCCTATGCATTGACATGAATAAACCTCTAAATATTATACATCCCAGGAATACTTAATTTCCCTAGGCTTACATTGTATCACGCAGTGGCTTTCTCATGGGATTACAGATTCTGACTTCTATAGCATTCTGAAAAAGGGTTTTGCATATTCTATTTTTCTTTGTCATAAACAGAAAACAGAGAGTATAAATATCCTTGAAAGTTAGTTAGTTTAAAGCTTTAACTCAACAGTAATGCTTTCAGAATTAAGTGCCTGCTAAAGAAGCATTATTAAATGAAAGAAAATATTATTTATATCTAAATATCTTCTACTCTACAATAGCTCTACAATTTCTCTACAATATATAAATCTCAGGAAGGAAACATTTTTTTCTCATAAAAATAATACTGATACAAAGGGTAAACAGAGACTGAGAGCAGCACATTCTGAAAAAAATAGAGTACAGTTAAACATAGCTTAACGCTACCCTGATGAATGATGATTCACCCTCTCTGAGTACTATGACATTAAATGCCCCACTAAGCATTGTTTCACATAGAGCTCCTGTATGTGAAGCACTAAATGGGGTATTCCTGTACTAGTAAAGTACTACATTGGTGAAAGGGCAGAAAATAACAGGAATATCCTTCAAGCAGAAGTGGTAGAGACAAATAGAGAGTTCAAATTCAGAAGTTATTCTTATTGTTGTTCAGTCGTTCAGTAATTTGTGACTCTCTGTGTCCCCATGGACTGCAGCAAGCCAGGCACATCTATTAGCCACTGCCCCTCTGAGCTTCACCCAGCTTGTGTTAATTGCTTCAATTACTGCTTCATCTATCCATGAGAGGTTTGCCTTTTCTTATTTTGCCTCCTCGCTCATCCAGGATCTCTTTCCAACCTATCTCACCTCTCACATAAAGACCTCACTCCGATTTATCTTTAAGGTCTCCCCCGGTAACAATGTCTCTCTCTCTCTCTCTCTCTCTCTCTCTCTGTCTCTGTCTCTACCTCTCTCTCTGCTCATATAGGATTTCACTCTCCACTCCCTCTCCTTTCCCCCTGCTCATCCAGTTATAACCCTCGCCATCTTTCATCCCTCTGCCCACTAAGGGATTTCACACTTTGTCCTCTATCTCATCTCTCTACTCAGTTGGCATTCTCGCCCGATTCACTTTTTCGCTTCCTGAACCTCAACCATCCCAGCATTGCCTTTCCCAGGAACAAGCAAAACAACATCAATCACATTCAAGACCGGAACAAAGCACTGCTTTAGAAACTTTCTGAGGCAGATACATTCTAGATTCCCATACTGAGTCTGCGTACACCAAGTTAGTTTTTGGCCCTCTTAGCAGGCCCAAACGGGCGTAGCTTCTGGTCACACCAACAGCTGTGGAGGGAGTCAACCCCAAAAAAATAAAATAAATAAATATATATATACTGTATATATATATATATATATATATATATATATATATATATATATATATATACACTAAGTAAATAGTATAAATAGTGCATTTGTGTTCACATTTGAATGTCTAAAACAAGTTAAAGAATTTGCTTCCTGCCAAGAATTCCGAGAAATATTACTACATTCTGGAAACCTTGGCATGCAAATGTGACCACAAAGGCTTCACTTTGTAATCCATAACCATTTCAAACATGTCTTCCTTTAAGCAAATGCCTGCTGTATCATACAGCTTTGACCAAAGCTAAGTTTTGGGGCGGTGGCTGACCTGGGCCACATGGCCCGCTCGCCCAAGGAAAGTGTATGCACAATACATCTCCTATCCTTTTCCGGTGTAGTGATTGCCGCGTGACCACTGTCTGGCTTGCCAATCAGGAGATCATTGCATATGGCCGCTCCTACATTACTGTGTCCGTAGCAACACCTTCTCATTGGTGCCCCCCGTTTTCACAGAGCTTGCTATGTTATGGCGCGACTGAATGTCTGACGGTATAAGCAGATGGGTAGGCTGAACTTGTTAGCCTTGGTTGGCAGCCAGCCTAGGAGAAGAAAAAATTCTGATTTAAAACCCGGGCAGATGCATCCCGTTAGCCCTGTAAGGATATCCATCTAGGAGAAGGACACTCCAATATAACACCTACGACTCAAGGACCTTACTGTCACCGCCCAAGCTTGCTAGGCCATGACAGATGAACCTTGAGTTTAAAGGGTGGGACCAGTACTGCGAACACTGCATGTCACCTAAAAACTCCATTGCACAGGCCCAAGGGGGCACGTCTACATCTAGAACAATCAACATTTTAAGGCCCTGCAGTGATGGGAAAGGGGAGAAATGGCAGATGGAAGATATCACTGGAAGCCGCAGTCTCAAACCTGCATGCAGGCGGTTCAGGTGCATGGGTTGCCTGATGCTGACCCAGGAGACGATGGCATAATTCGGCAGCACCCTGAACGACCAAGCAGCCTTCTCTGGGGACAGAACTGCTTGCTGCACATGGAGAGGGGCCTGGAAAAGGTGGCCAAAAGAAAGCTTGTCTCTACTTCACCCAGTTGGCTAGCCACAGTCATCGGGCACCTCCAAATGAGCTTAAAACTAAGTAAAAAACTGAAGGCTCATACCTGCTTCACAAGGTGTACTTGGACTGAAACTCGCATGTTAGAACATCAGAACTGTGCTTGACACAACAGACAATGGTCGGCCAGAATGATACACTGCTCTTTTAGCCCACAAACTATCAAGGCTGGCTATTGACATTGCTGCCCTCAGTGAAGTCCACCTCCCAGAGGAAGCCTTCAGGAACATGGGGCAGGCTATACCCTCTACTGGTCAAGAAAGCCAGAAATGAGAAACGTCTCTCTGGTGTGGGCTTCATGGTCAGGAACCATATCACCTCCAAACTTGATAAACTGCCAAAGGGTCACTCTGACCACATCATTTTTATGTGCCTCCCACCTTAAAACAAACAGCATGCTACAATTTTCAGTGCCAACTCTTCAAGCAGATCCTGCAGAAAAGGACAGGTTTTACACCGATCTGCGCAATCATGTACAAAAGGTCCCAGCAGACGACAAGGTCATCATCTTTGGCTACTTCAATGCCAGAGGAGGCAAGGATTTAAAAGGAAAAGCAAAGGTGTACTTGGCAATCATGGTTTGGAAACTACAATGACAACAGGCGCCTTCTGCTAGTTTTGCACTAAGCAGAAACTCCCCATCACCAATACAGTTTTCCATCAGAAAGACAGAGTAAAGACAACCTGGCATTGTATATACTATGTTCTGATGCGCCAGCCAGACCTTCAAAATGTCCTGCTCACCCGTGTAATGCCCAGCGCAGAATATAAGACGGACCGCCATCTGGAGCACTGCAAACTTCGACTCCATTTCAATCCGAAACCAAAGAGGAAAGGAGCCCCAAAGAGGAAGTTACAGATCGGTAACCTCCAGTCAGTCAGCAGAAGTAAAGGTCACCTTCCAGGCGAATCTCCAGTCAAGACTAGAAGATTGCAGATGCTTCACGGATCCCTCCTCAGATGCTCTATGGGAACATCTTAAAACCAGTATTCTGCAGGCCTCTGAAGAGGTCCTAGGTTTCTCCACAAAGAAAAACAAAGACTGGTTTGACGAAAACAGTCTGGAGATCCATGAATTACTGTTGGAAAAGAGTTCCGCACATGAAGCATATCTCATGCAGCCATCTTGCTCTAACAAGAAAGCAGCTTTCTGTCTTGTGTGCAGCAACTTCCAATGAAAGCTTAGAGAAATTCAGAACCAGTGGCGGACCAACCTGTCTGAAAGAACTCAGCGTTACATAGTTACATAGTAATTGAGGTTGAAGTTCATCAAGTTCAACTTTTTAAGATCTCCTCTGATCTGCAATATGCGGATTAGTTGTTAATTGATCCAGTGGAAGGCAAACAAAAAAAAAACCTCAGTGAAACTTTGCCATGTGTCTCAACAGGGGGAAAAATTAATTCCTTCCTGAACCCAGATACTGGCGATCCAATTTCTCCCTGTATCAATACTCCCTCTCTAATTAACCAGGATAACCCTGAATGCAGACGCTCATCGCAAGGCCAGTAGGACTTCACGCACGAACAGTTGAAACACGCGGGACTTAGCTGCAAAGACTGTGAAATTATGGCCCGTATGACTTAGAACCCGTAGCACGTATATGGACTGCGGGGCTCGCAAAAATAAGACTTTAACGGCTGAACCACCAAAATGAAAATACCTGCAAAAACACACAAATATGCCTCAAATTAACTTACACACTCACACACAGCATAGGGGCAGAGCCAGGGAGCCTGTGAGTGAGGTTACAAGTTAATTTGATGCATATTTTGCCATTTTTCACGATCAAAAATCACCGAAGCCAGAAAAAAATGGCTGCATAAAAATGTAAAACAGATGAAAACGAGGCCAAAGGACTAATACTTAACGCAAACCAGTAACACTTTATACAAGGCAGTAACATTTAACTTAAGCCAATAAGACTTAACCCAAGGCAGTAATATTTAACCCAAAGTAGTACACAGGGGAAGAGGCTCGCAATGAGCGCCGAAGGGGCTCAGAGGGCCCATATCCTTGCATTGTGTGGCAAACAGCATTGCCAGGCTTACAATTTTATTCCTTTCATTTTTGATGGGCAAGTTGCTAGTATATATATAAATGTTTGTGTGTGAGTTAGTCAAGATTGCTTCATAAGCAGGAAACACTTGCCCTGACCATTTCTGGCCTCCTTCCAACTCTCCCTTGCATTTTGAAGTTATAGTTGTGCTCAAAAATTTGCATACCCTGGCAGAAATTGGGAAATTTGGGCATTTCTTTTGAAAATATGACTGATCATGCAAAAAAATGTCTTTTAATTGAAAGATCATATGAAGCTACTTTTTATCACCCATTCGTTTGGCTCCTTTTTAGATCATAATGATAACAGAAATCACTCAAATGGCCCTGATCAAAAGTTTGCCTACCCTTACAGCCTCATTAAATTGGGGCTACACGTTAAAGTGTAGCGGTATTGTAGCAAGTAGGACTTAGGTAGTAGTAGGTTAAAACGCAGGACGGCCGGAAAATGCCTATGAAATGTGGAACCTCGCAGCCCGCAAACCCTTTGATCTGTCAAGCCCGTAATCCTTATGTTCTAATCTAGCTATTAAATTGCTACGAATCCCCATGGACGCACTGGCCCCCAAACCTCCCTCCGACCCCTAAACCTCTCCCCTGCTCCCAAAATAAATTCCCATGCTGCAGGGCAGGCTCCCAACCTCACCCCTTCGTACGGGGGTCCCAATTGGGACCTCCACAGCAGTTAAACAGTTAACCCCCTGCCTCAGGGATACTCCAAGTACCCCCCTGGCCCATAAAATTAACCCCATATGCTGTGGGTCCCCATCGGGATCCCACGCAGGGTCCCTACAGAAACCCTTGCATTTCAATTTCAAAATTCTTGCCTCGTAGGTCCTTAAAGTTCCTGAAAGGACCTGTGCTAAATTAAAAATTGACCCCTGTCACAGGGTCCTATAAGTACCCCCACGGAACGTAAAATTAACCCCATCACTCATGGGGGTCTATCATTGTCTTCTGAATAGCGAGATTCTCTGGTCAAAGCATTAGACCATCATGTGCAGATCTTCAGGCAGAAGACGAGGAGTATGTGGCTTACTGACAGGTCTTTACATCTTTTTTTCTTTTGCAACAGATATATGTATTAGATTATTGTAATGTCAATGAGCAAGAGTTTGAATATGTCTTTCATGGGGATGGGTTTTGATTTTAGGCATGATTCTCGTATTCCTCTTCTGCCATGTCCTTAGGCAAGCATGCAGCGTAGAATTGCAGTTTCATATAGGTATTATTTCTAGGTGATGGTCGTGTCAATCCATTTCTGTATCAGTCCCGTTACAAAGGGAACCACACAATAACTACAAGTGAGCAAGATGGCAAGCTTGACATCGATTGAAGTCATCACAGAGAGGGCTATGCCTTTTCATATACCGAACCACGACTAAAGTCAGCTAGTGAATGGGTTTTCCATGATTTTCCTCTGAATTTTCTGCTAGTTCATTTGACAGGGCGGTCAATCCTTCCAGGGCTTTGGTAACTGTACCATCAGGTGCCGTATTATTAGGGATGAAGGTGCAGCAGGCAGTGCCAAACATTTTACAAACATCCCCTTCTTTTGCTAGAAGCATGTCAAAGGCCATGAATGGTTTGCCACGTCATCAGACTTGTTTTATCTAGTTGTTCAGTCAAACCTTATATTGCATCTCTTGTATAGTTCACAAACCTTTGTTGGTTATAGTAGATGTAATTTATACAATCAACATTATTATTTATTGTCACCCACCAGGTGAACATGGATTCAAGTCATGCTGAAATTTGATTTCTGGCCTTGAGCTTGTCTGGTAGTGTACGGGGTACTCCAATGAAGTCAATATAGACTCTGTCATCAAAGTTGCCACTTGTGGTGGATCTCTTAGATCGGGTGAAGGACTTTGTGGATTTGTCCCTTAATCTGTTTTTGTTTATTCTCCCAGATCAGGGTAGGTATTACTATAATGGCAGTAATACGGATCAAGATTCATATGGACTTTTTCGTCCCACACCATCCTGGACTTCTGAAGGGGTGCCACAGCCTGTATTTGGGCATCATTCTGGGTATCCCTTCCTGCTTCCCCAAGGCCCCTCTAATCTGTCTGAACACGGTTGTATCTTCACTGGGTTTGAGACGAGTGACCCAATTGGTTTCACTCCCCTTTCTAGTCAGAATTGGTGTAGCAAACAGGTGCAGGGTTACTCAGGTTAGCAGTTAGGTTCCCAGGAAGGTGCCGACAGATGGACCTTCTTGCAGTGAGTCAGATGTATTCAGGAGGTCTTCTGCAATTTTCAAAGCTGGCAGGTAGCCAACAAAACTTGTCAAGGACCTTCCCACTTGGCGTCCATCTAGTTTCTCCTCTTGATGATTTTAACAGGTACTCATTCTCCTGGTTTTACCAGTGTAGGTAGTTCCTGTATAAGGAGTCTCTAGTCAGCAAACTCTGTATCTGTTGTCATCTGTTGTCGATGCAATAGGTACTGTACTTTGTAGATACTTTCTCTTATAGATCAGGGCACGCTTGTTTTGTCCATCTCCACAGGCACATACTCGCTGTCATCTTCTTCTGGGGTAAACAGGTGTGACAAGAATCTAATTATACAAGAAACTTCCATACATCTTTTAACTAGACATCTTTACATCATATACACCTATCCTAAAATTTCCCTAACTGTAACATAAATGTAACATATGCATAACTCTATAATAAACAAGGGGTGATATCAAATAAAATTAAAGTGATAATGTAAAGCATGCAAAGCTAATAAACATATTAAATACTTGTAAAAGATATATGAACAATTATTTTGTACTCCTGCTAAAGCAGCAAAAAATATCATTAGGACAGTGTCAATACTAATAATTGTGTCTCTATAAGTGATAAGACATTAATTGATTTATTTGCAAAAGTTTGTATATTTAAAAGGAAATTGCTAATTTTATTACTGTCAATAAACATTTACTAATACAGTTCTAAAATATTTTCTTAACTAATAATGTAATCCACCTCTTATCATGTTTCTTTCTTAGAGGCTTAGAAATACCTTAAAAAGATTTTCACAATTCTCTTCCCATTTGCAACATGGCCATCATGTGAGCTGAGGATGGGCCTGGAGGAATATATGTCACAATATTAAAGTGTTTACCAACATAAATAAACAAAACACAACACATAAATAATTTAACCTTGTTAACCTTTATAATAATTAATTCAATTGAACAGATACTTTTGCACCTAAATATTATTCTAAAAAAAATTTAATGAGCTACTACTACATCTCAGAAGGGATATATTGGGTATTTACAAAATTGTTCTGGCAAAAGTAAAACAATATAGTTTCTACCAAGGCATTGTATACGACCTTTAAAAGAAACTAAGTGTTCTGTAAATATTGGATCTTGGCAGTATTTCAGTATAATGAATAAATAGCATATAGTTTCAATGAATTTAACACAATTTGCACATTATATGCTTTTAAACAGTTTTTTTAAATTGAAATAAAAGCTTAAAAAATATTTTCTTTTTAAATACCCATTATTTTACCAATTACTGTATTTACTTGCAACTAATTTTCTCAAATATCAACCTTTTTAAAAAAAAAAAGAATTTAACACAATCATGAACCAGCTTTTAATAAAACCATATTTCTGATTATCCAAAATGGCTGATGGTATAAAAAAAATACAAATATTAAAACACAAATATTAATCTGAAATTGGACAATCTTTGCACAAGAATGCAATGACATCATTTGGCCACAATTTTTCTATACGAATACCAATATTCAGCATACAGCATTCTAGGGGATCAACAACAGATCTCTCTTTCAAACAACACAAATTCACATGATAGTCATAGACAAATCTCAATCTAGCTCACACACTTACCAAACACTGCAAACATATGTTCAAACACACTCAACAATAACACAGAACGGAGGACCAATCTTTCTTTTCTTCAATTTCTCACACAGCCCTCAATGCACACGGTATTGACACTCAGTACTCACAGTACTCACATTTACATACATGGGCCCAATTAATTCATGTTTTTTTGCCAATAGCCTCTTTTTTCACTTCAGAGACATGCGAATGTAGATAGCAAGTCTACACTCTATACTCTAAACATCTGCTGATAATAAAACATAAATACAGGATCCAAACATATACAAACAAGACACAGCACATAATTACATAATCTGCATGTGCATAAATGTTTTTAAATCACTTTGTAAAAACAAAAAATAAAAAATAAATAAATAAATAAAAATAAAAAACAAACAAATTTTAGCAACTCATATATTGTTGTGGTGAACTACCTACTCATAATTTCCACAACACAGGCTGAGATCCCGCTCCAATGCTGATGATAGCCAGTAAGCTTGAAACAGCTACTTATAGTGCCCCCGTGGCAGGGGTTCATTTTTAGTTTAGCGTGGGTCCTTTAAGGACCTTTAAGTTCCTTTAAGGACTCGCAAGGCGGGTATTTTGAAATTTAAATGCAGCGGGGGTCCCAATCGGAAACCCCCCTGCAAGGGTTTATGTGGGTACACTGCGGGGGGGTCCGCCAGCATGAGGGGGTTAATTTTAGTTGCCGGGGGGACTTGGAGTACCCCAACGGCAGGGGTTAACTATTTAATGGCCGGGTGGGTCCCGATTGGGACTCCCACAGCAAGGGGTAATGTTGCGAGCCTGTGGGAGTTCCCACAGGCTTTCGTGCAGTCATGCTGGTTATCTTTTTTTGCCATTGACTATGTCTAAACCCATTACAACAGGTTTGACTAATTGATAATGTTCACGGCCGCACATCCAACGTTCGCAAGAATGGTTTACGGGCTTGCGTCTCCAGCCCATAGGCTATGGCCAGATCTAATCTAATAGCACTGTAACACAACCAGATTTAAACCCTGCAGCTGTTACGGGTCTCACGTTTCACTTAAGGGGCTGCAATTTAATAGGGCTGATAGTTCTTAATACTGTGTATTGCCTGCATCAATTAGCATCAATGACAGCGTAAATCTTTTGTAATAGTTGCCTATGAGGCCCCTAATTCCTGCAGGTGGTATAGCTGCCCATTTGTCTTGGCAAAAAGCCTCCAGGTCATGCAAAGGCTTTGCATGAACCGCATGTTTGAGATCTCCCTAGAGTGGCTTAATGATATTTAGGTCAGTAGACTGTGATGGCCACTCCACAACCTTCACATTTTTCTGCTGTAACCACTGGAGGGTCAACTTGTGCTTAGGGTTATTGTCATGCTTGAAAATCCTAGAGCGTCGCCTGATCAGCCTTCATTCAGAAGAATGCAATTGTCTACCAGTATTTTCTGATTGCATGCTGCATTCACCTTGCCATCAATTTTCACCCCCCCCAAAACATCAGTGAGCAATCACCATGTTTCACAGTGGGGATGGTATTCTTTTCACTATAGGCCTTGTTGACCTCTCTCCAAACATAGTGCTTATGGTTGTGACCATAGAGCTTGTTAAACACTGTCCTTTTTATACTGGAATTCTAACCGTATTTCCTGATCACCAGTTAACATGCATCTGACTGCTTAAATAAACTCCAAAACTGTATAAATTAAATGAAATATTTATTATCATACAATTACAAAGTGAGAGAAGCGTCTTGAGTTACAAAGCTTTAACTAATGTCTAAGGGCCTCATTCTATTAGCGGCCGCAGCCGTTGCGGGGCCGCAAGGACCGGCCGCAAGCTATTCGGCTATTCTATTCCCTTACGGCCGGGGACTCCGGCAGGCTTGCGGCCGGTGCCTTGCTATCTCTTGCGGCCGCTCGCGCCGGAGGAAAGCCTTTGATCTAAAACGGCCGCAAGAGTTTCAGCCGTAAGAAATTCCTATTTGCAATTCAATTGCTCCGGGAACCCTCTCTGCAAGACTAAAAACTAACCGCAGCTTACTTGCAGGAAAGAGGTCCCGGTAGCACCAATTAAGCACATAAAATAGCTCAAATAAAGCCATCCTGCACTTTGAGAAGACTATAAAGGGATTTTAGGTGTTAGAAAAAATAGCACATAATTATCCTATACTCAAATCCGTAAAATATTTTATTTTTATTTTCCGTAAAATATCCATGTAAAAAGTCCAGAGTGCTTGGAGCACTTCAGACCCGCCCACGCCGCAGCCGGAAAATAAACAGTTAATTTGAACTCGGGTTTGGGCTGATGTGCAAGCTTGAGAGTGGGTTTCTTTTAATCCTCATGTCCCCCAATATGATCCCTAGCATTTACAGAGCTGTAAAGTGCAGGCTTGAATTTATTTTTGGGTTTTTATATTTCTGAGATTACGGCCGGTTCCAAGATATGCGGCCGGCCGTAAAAGGAGATCCTTGCGGGGCCGTATAATAGAATCGCGAGTTAACTGAACCCCCGCAAGGAATCGCAGCCTTACGGCCGATGTACGGCCGATAATAGAATGAGGCCCCAAGTGTATGAATGCAAAGGTGTAGTGTATCCTAGCTTGCCTATTTCCCTTACCACTAATAATTCTGCCCCAGGTCAATAAATGTTGCCTAATTATACCCATCCTAGCCACACCTTGTAGATTGTCCCAGCCAATCCGATTGTAACATTTTGTAGGATCATTGTTTGCCACTTGGGGTAAATTCCAACTCAGATGGCCTGTAGATGTCAGTATTTCTCCAAGAATAGAATCTTTGACCTTTGATTGCCCCATGGCAAACGTTGGGCAAATGTTAATTCCAGCCGTGATTCAACACCTGATTGAGGAGGTGCATTTAATGACAAAACCAACAGGGTGCTTTGCGTGAACAGAGGTTCTCATTCTTTGATCTACATTTACATATTTTGTGTCAGATGCTATCATATGCAACAGCCTTTTGGCTGTAACTGGTTATGTAAATGTACTTCCTTTGGATAGAGAATGAAACCAAGTCTTATTATTTCAGAACTAACACTTGTAACAGAGCTCTATTTTGGTCTTGTCACTACAAATTACAGTGTGCCAGAAGCTGTGAGGCATGTCAAGGTGCTCTCAGGCATATTGTAACTAGGCTTTTTTTGTGCCATTGGCGCAGTAAAGGCTTCTTTCTGGCAACTTGTCCATGCAGCTAATTTTTATTCAAGTATAAAGCGGATATTAAATCTTTGTTGCAGTGCGTTAGGCTATATTTATTTAAAGATTACTCCTGTTGATTAAAATCTAAACCTATGCGAGGTGTGTCCATAGAGCAGATGTGGTTTTGTGGGCACTGAATTACTTACAGTATCAAGTAGCAATGCTTGGACATCAGCATGCTGTCATTTTCTATATCAGAGTCCACCTGAAAAGAAAAAACAGAAACCTAACTACACCAACATTAGTGTTTCTCAACTCCAGTCCTCAAGGGCCAATAAAAGGGCACATTTTAGTCTAATCCTTGCTTGTTCACAAGTAAGATAATCAGAAGCTCAGTGATTGTATAAGCTGGGGATATGGAGAAGCAGCTGTGGGGCAATCATGTGTGATGGAGGATCATGTTGAGAGGACCTCACCTCAGGAATGGTGGGTGCAGCCTGGCCTCGGAAATGTTCCAACATGCCTCCATAAGGTCCTCCACTCTGGAGAAGTTCCTATTTAGTCCAGAGAGCTACACCTCTATTTTGTTTACATGTACCTGGATAACATTGTATGAAAAAAATATTAAGGTGTAGCTGCCAAACTGCCCTAAATAAAATACTTCTCATTATTATTATTATTATAGTTTATTTATAACGCACCAACATATTCCGTATCGCTGTATATAAATTAAGTTCAGACAAAGATAAATACAGATTAACATATAGCAAAGGAAGGAGGGCCGATAAAGAACATTTATAGCTATTAAAAATTGTTGGAGTCCAAGTAGGAATAAAACTTCAACAGAATGCATGCAGAGCAAGAGAAATTCTGTACACAAAGAAAGACACAGTTGAAAATAATTACAAAAGGGTTGTCAGGAAAAATATTTGGAATACAGGAAGTATGTAATAATATATTTACTTGTTTCTAGTTAATTTATCACCATGAAGTATAATACATATCAAGGATTTTAATTTATCTCCACTTATATTTGTCTGTTGAACATGTTAGCGCCATTCATTTTAAATAGTAAAGAAAAATCATAAGAAGTACTTTAGCTCAGTTTGGACAGCAGCACAATTTAACGGCTGCGTCACTGCCCTCATTTAAATTGAAAATCCATGTTTACTTTTATTAAGCCTAGTTATACCACACCATGATGGAATCTATGTTATGCACTTTGCTCCAGAGGAACATTTGACCGCTGGAAAGCATATACTAAACACAGCCGAAACAAATTTTAGCTTAGAATGGAATGGTTATTTGTATGATTCATCCTCACATTAGCTTCTGTTAATTAATCATTGGAACAGATTCCTCACATTCCATTGTCATCTTGTATATAGTATTTCAAAAAGTTCCTACTGCTTTAGGAAGTAGTTTATTCACAAATGCCAACAACTCATTATTTTATAGATTTTAATGTCCGCTAATAAAGTTTATGGTTCTACACTACTTAAATAGATTTAGCTGGCACTATGAGCCTCATTCTATTAATGGCCGTAAAATGGCTGTAAAGCTGCGATTCCTACAGCCGATTGCAAGCCATGAAATCGACCGTTAGCTTAGGCGGGCTTGGACCTGATCTCATGCGTTAGCCCGCGGATCAGAGTGCAAGCCCACCAAATTAAAAAGTGGGAAATAAATTCAATGCAGCACTGTAGAGCGCTGTAATTGATAGGGGACACGAGGAGGACATGTAGTACATTGGCTAGCTGGCACATTGCCGCTAGCCGATACTGTAATTTGTGGCCACAAGTCCGCTGGGCTAAGAGATTGAGTTGCTGCCTTGGAGGTCATACAAACCTGGAACTAAGGGCTTGGATGACCCCCAAGGCAGTAACCTGTTCTCCAAGTCCGGTAAACTTGTGGCCACAAATGACAGTATTGGCTAGTGGCGATGTGCCAGCTAGCCAATGTACTACATGTCATCCTCATGCTCCCCCCCCCTAATGTGTCCCCTATCAATTACAGTGCTGTACAGTGCTACATTGAATATCTATTAACCCCTAAAGATATCCAAGCCTGTCCGAATATAGGATTGGATTCAAATCTCCCGCAGCGGCTCCTTAAAGGGACCGCGGCACACTAATGATTACCCCAAGCCGTGGGGATACTGTAAGCACCCCCGCTGCAATTAACATTAACCCTTACAGCAATTCATGGGGGGCATTCTTGCGGCTGCTCCAGGGTACAAGGAGGATTTGAATAGGGTCTGGTACTTCCAATCTCTTGTGGCCGCATGGGATTAAAAGCTTTCCCTGCGGAGGGTTGGCCGCAAGGGAATAGAATAGCTAAGTAGCTTGTGGTCATCCCTTGTGGCCACGCAGCTCCCACGGCCATTAATAAAGAATGAGGCCCCTCATGACCCCCCCTAATGTGTCCCCTATCAATTACAGTGCTGTACAGTGCTACATTGAATATCTATTAACCCTTAAAGATATCCAAGCCCGTCCGAGTACAGGATTGGATTCAAATCTCCCGCAGCGGCTCCTTAAAGGGACTGCGGCACACTAATGATTACCCCAAGCCGCGGGGGTACTGTAAGCACCCCCGCTGCAATTAACATTAACCCTTACAGCTATTCATGGGGGGCATTCTTGCGGCTGCTCCAGGGTACAAGGAGGATTTGAATAGGGTCTGGTACTTCCAATCTCTTGTGGCCGCATGAGATTAAAGGCTTTCCCTGCGGTGGGGCGGCCGCAAGGGAATAGAATAGCTAAGCAGCTTGTGGTCATCCCTTGTGGCCACGCAGCTCCCACGGCCATTAATAAAGAATGAGGCCCTATGTGTTTTTGTGGTTTCACATTGTTTGAATCATTTGGAATAAACTAAACTCCAATAGACTGTTCTCCTTAATCTGAAAGGGAAGATCAACATTAATTCATGAAAAGAACAAAATTAAAATATAAAGCATATTTACCTTTTCAGAGGCTTATGCAGGCTGATCTTATCCTCCTCAGCTCCTCTGCATGTCTAAATAAGAAGGGGTGTGAGTGCAACAAAGCCTGTTAGCTCTGTACTGCGCGGATAATTGAACTCAATGGGCAACATCAGCTAGGGGGCGGACTTAACAGTGATGTCAAGCGTGATGTCACTGATAAGCCTGCCCCCGAGCTGTCAATCAATTCAGCACAGGCACTGAACCTTCCATTGCCTACACTGATCCCGCCTACCTCCTTCCTCTAAACATGGCTGACTGTGAGGATCTCCACTAGCAGGTAAGAGCCATGTGCTCTGTGTGTGTGCTCTCTATCTATCTATCTATCTATCTATTCACCTGTCTATCTATCTATTTATCCCATCTATTTATTGTGTCTACCTATTTTATATACCTGTTGCATCTAATCATCTCATCTACCCATCCCATTGTTTCTAACCATCCCATCTACCTATTTTATTTATTTATCTCATCTACCCATTCCATCTATCTATTCCATCTACCCATTGTATCTACCAACCCACATACTCACTGTATCAATCCACTGTATCTAGCCATAATACATACCCATTGCATCTACTTATCTACACATCTTATCTACCCATTCCATCTACCTATCTAATTTACCCATTGCATCTACCGATCTACTACTTACCTATTTAATCTACCCATTATATCTACATATCTACCCATTGTATCTACCAATTATACCTACCTATTTAATCAACCTATTCAATTTACCCATTGTATCTACCCATATCACCAACCCATTGTATCTACCTATGTACCCATTGTATCTATCCATCACATCTACACATCTACCTATTCCATCTACCCATTGTATCTATCCATCACATCTACCCATCTACCTATTCCATCTACCCATCATATCTACCAACACATCTACCTATTTCATCTACAAAATGCGTCTACCCATCACATCCACCTTTTCAATCGGCCCATGTTATCTATCTATTCATCTACCCATTGTATCTACCATCCCACCTACCCACCGTATCTATCCACTGTATCTACCTATCATATATACCCATCACATCTACCTATCTACCCATCTCACCTACCCATTCCATCTACCTATCTACCAATTTAATTTACTCATTGCATCTACCCATCTACTACCTACCTATTTAATATACCCATTGGATCTACCCATTGCATCTATCCATCACATCTACCCATCTTCCTATTCTTTCTACCCATGGTATCTACCAATTATATCTACCTATTTTATCTACCTATTCCATCCACCCATCGTATCTATCCATCACATCTACCCATTATTATTATTGTTTATTTTTAACACGCCAACATATTCCGTAGCACTATACAGAAGTTAAGTTCAAGGCACAGGCAAAATCTATCTATTCTATCTACCCATTGTACCAATTCTATCTACCTATTTCATCTACCTATTCCATCTACCCATTCCTTCTACCCATTTTACCTACCTATCAACCCATTGTATATA